>CM074733.1:109140101-109605101 GCA_037367245.1 Phrynocephalus guinanensis | reverse complement strand
CTGTATACAGTCTTTTATAATCGCTTAACAGGGTTGGTTACGCATATGTAATGTTATTTACGAATGTGTGTGTGTTTAGAGTAGAGTCACAGACATATTGTTTAGAGTAGCCAATGGGTGAGCAGTGGTTGTGGTTAAAGACTATAAAAGCATAGAACCTTGTTGTAAAAAGAGAGAAGCCAGCGAGTCATAAAGCAGTTTAAGATCTAAAATAGTTATTTAGCAGTCAGTCAGGAGTGAAATCTTGAGGCTGGTTAGCGTCTGGTATAAAGATTTATATATAAGCATAAACAAAAGTATCTGTGTGAATAAATAAGAAGTATTGTGAACTACGTTTTAAGAAAGCATATAAGCCAATTGGTCATCGCTAAATACATAATATTGAAGATCCAATTGTAAACCAATAAATGTTACAAGTTTTATTTGAAAATATATACTTTGGTGTCAGAATCTCTGATTAATAAAAAATAAAGTTATCCAGGGAACTGGTGGTGGCAGTAGAAATAGTAAGAGTGTGGACCTGGACATCACACCTGTACATTAGCTAACATCTTCCATACCTCTAGAAATCTGCTAACTTGTCATTCTGGCACCTTTGTTGCTAATATATAGACTCACACAAATGATTTGTGAGAGTCTATCTTTCTCCATCCCACCACCCTCACAGGTACGTCTCGTGGGAATCCATGAAAGGGCCTTCTCGACTGCTGCAGACTGACTCTGGAATTCCCTTTCACTAGAGGCCAGGACTGCCCCATCTCTGTTGTCCTTCCGGAAACAGGCAAAGACCTTTCTCTTCAGGCAAGCTTTCCCTGAATGATGGACTACCATTATGTGTCTTTTACATGAATCTATAGGTTCACGTAGACTTTGTGTTTATAACTACTTATAATGTAATGTTGTCTATTAATGCTGTAAGACAGGCATGTCCAAAGTCCAGCCCGGGGGCCAAATGTGGCCCGATTAAAAATTTTGAGTGGCCCTCAGCCTCTTCTCCCTGCTGGCTCAGCCTGTCACTCATCCCCACCAGCCGGCCCTTCACTGTGCTGGCTAGAGACATCAGCTTGCAGTTTTATGGTTTGCCTGTCCTCCCTGCCTCTGACCATCCCCTCGGTCATCCGCCCGACCCATCCTGGCTCCATTGCTGCAGTATCTTCCCCACCTCCTTGAGGGGGGGGCAGCATATGCAAGCAGTGGTGCATTTTGGGTGTGCATGGGCCAATTCCCGGGCTGTACAACAGCCGCTGGCCCCTTGGGCACCTTGAATGTGGAGCATTTGCAGCTGTTGCAGATGTACACGGACCATGTCCTTTCTCTCCCCCCCCCTTCAGACTGAATGGTCGGCCCCCACACATTTTCACCTCACCAAATCTGGCCCTCCTTGCAAAAAGTTTGGACATCCCGGCTGTAAGATGTCCCTCAATTCCTTGTTCTCAATATTTGAACATGTCTTAATTGTACCAGACTGTATATTACCCCTCATTACCGTAAGCTGCCTTGGGTTCTTTTTTAAGGAGAAAGGCAGGGTAAAAATACTTTAAAATAAATAAATACATAAATAAAATTTGGACACTTCTTAGTGATCAAAAGCAAATTTTTCCCCTGTCTCAGTCAAAGAAAGTTTTAACAAAGCTAACATTCCCAGGATTGTGACTGAAAAGGACAATTTTATGCAAAAGAGAAGTTCCTGAATTTTAGTTCTTAGTGACAAAGATTGCAGTTTTCTTCTGCTTGTCCTAGTTTCATGTTTTATCATCCTTCACATAACACTGTGTCTCGAGCTGCAAAGTGATATCACTTTCACTCTTAAATATGGTCCTAATGACATAAAATAAAATATAGTTTTATTAAAAGAAAGTGTCATGTTACTCAAATTATAAAAGAGTGTAAGTGTCATGTTACTCTTTTATAATTTTTGTAATGTAACTTTATTAGATTATTAGGTCAATATAATGCCTATTTCAAATAATTTAGATCTATATATGCTAGCATAGCTCATCAAACTTTCTTCTCCATAATTCTCCTGGGCCTTGTGAGACTATTATTGTGTCTGTACAAAAAAATCGAATTGATTTCTTTGATTCAGTTTCTTAGAAAAGATTCAAGGATACAGAGGCAGATGGAGGCATGATCTTGCTGTTTTTTTTAAAAAAGTTCATCTTACTATCAAGTGTTATTTCTATCAAAATCTTACCTCTTAGTACTGATTTCAGATTCAGCTTGGCTTGACGATGCAGATCCTCTACACAGGCTGGCCTTGAAGAAGGTAGAAACACATTCTCCTGCTGATGCCAGGGTGCAGTGTAATGTACAGTCCATCTATTCTCTTCATCTAGATTGGAGACAGCTGTGAAAAGGAAAGACAAAGAAATGTAGCACTGCTAATAAAACAAGCTACCAACATTCTTATAAGTAGTTGATACATTTGTATAAATGGAGGGGGGAAATATCAACCCTTTTGAACATCTCACCTTCTTTTTTCTTTTTTACAGTTACAGTATTTTGCTTTGGACACCATTTATTTATTTATTTATTTATTTATTTATTTATTTATTTATTTATTTATTTATTTATTTATTACTAACCATAGAGTATCATACAGATTAGTATTGTACAACAGTCTGAAAAATGATAATGAAACTCCTATAATTAAAAATGGAGATATTTAAAAAAAAACCCACAATGTATTCTTGAAGGCTTTCACGGCCGGTATCTGATAGTTGTTTTGAGTTTTTAGGGCTGTTTGGCTGTGTTCTGGAAGTTTTTCTTTTCCAGAACACAGCCAAACAGCCCGAAAAACTCACAACAACTAAACAAACAAACAAACCCCACACACACATGAAGAAAAGCAAATTATATCATGGTTGCAGCCCAGGACAGATATAAAGGTCTTTCAAAACATGTGCATCTTCAGTTTCTGGTGTAAAAAAGGTGTCCACAATATCTGAGCAACCTACAGTGACATCCTGTTCCAGGTCATCATTGCCTTAAGCTACTAGAGAGAAGAACAGGATTAAATCTGAGCTTCCCTAGCCATTACCAGAGCTACGCATGGAGAAGTAGGAGTTCTTTCCAGTATGCAAGACTCTGTCTATTTGGAGCTTTAAGGTTAACTCCAACATTTTGATATGGGTCCAGGAGCAAAAGGGAAGATAATACAGATAAAGAAGACCAGGAATAATATGCTTTATAGAGTCCATCACACAAAGAAAATTCACTAGGTTCTCTACCACTGAAGCTTCTGAACTGTTTTCAGTGAAGTACCCCGTACTGCCCACTGCAGAAATCCAGTGCATTCATCACACCAAATGTAGTTGATAAAATGCATCCATAGTTATGGCAGGCACCAAAAGAACTCAACCACATTGTAAATCAATCTTCTAAGGGATGGATGCTCCTATACCGGAAGCCTTTAACGCACATTGGCCAGCTGGAGAGCTCAGCGGTTTAGGTATCTGCGGAGCCAGAAGGTTGGCAATTCTGTTCCCCACTGTGTGTCTCGGAACAGCCAGCCTGTGTGGCCCTGGGCGAGTTACACAGTCTCAGAATGCACCTCAAGGAAAGGGGATGGCAAACAACTTTTGAATTCTCTACCTAAAAAGAAACCTGAAAATGGTCACCCTAAGTCAGAATTTACTTGACAGCACAGAAATAGTACACAGCAACTATCAAAACCTGTATTGGGTAAATTCAGTTCAATATCAGTTTGGTTACCACCCAGAGTTCCTGGTGCAGTATACAAATATAAAAGTAAATAAATAAATAAATAAATTTTGCTCATAGAGCCCAAAGTGTTCAGGCCCTGAAATAACATGTTCCGGAATAAAAATGAAATATATTGTTTTAGAAATTTCTATTATACTCTTCTTTATAAACAGATCAATACTGGAAAACAATCAATTCAGCCATAAATACTATCTGGAAAGAACTAAAACCAAAAGCATAGAATCAGGATAGGTTAAAACTGTTGTTAAAGCTATGGAAACAAAGTCCAGCAAAATAAAAAGGCTTTAGTAGCAGTGGAAAAAGTGGTGTCTCACATCACAACCAATCATGTTTATGAAAATGGTGGGCTATCTACAGGCCTCCAACGTTGATTACCATGGATGGTAGCATCAGAGGGGACAAGACCCCCTTTCAAGTATCTTTAAATTGTTTGGAGTTTGCAGGTAAGAACCAGGACTTGTTATTGCAACAAGAAATGAACTGGAATCCAGAACAGTTGAAACCAACTTAGTAGAACATCATGATCAGGTCTGAAAAAAGTAACCCAGCCACCACACTTTGCAAGAATAAGCATTTCTGAACATTTTTAAAGAGAGCTCCTTGTCACAGCAATCTAGCCTCAAGAGCAACCACATACTGATGCCATTTTAATCTGATCACCATCCCTGGTGACTATTAGAGCAACCATTATAAAATTACAATTTCCACTCAAGCCACCTAGCTAGATACAAACACAAGTACTTCTGTACTGCACTGCCCACTACAAAGGTCCCCTGCTCTTACCTGGTAGCATTTGGGCAGTGACACAAGACACCAAGATTTCAATTATCCACTTCAAAGATTTAAAGGACAACATTTCCAGATACAGCAAGCAGGCAAAGAGAGTGGGACAGAACCAGCAGGGGAAAAGAATAAAATGCACAAATAGCTGGAGCTGGCTCTGTATCTCAGCATTTTTAAAAGGCACCGGCTATCTACCTTTCAGTATGATTCTGACAAACCTATGTAATGCCAAGTAGGTACCCAAACTAAGCAGACAGACGGGTAGACAATGGAAAGTTGTCACAAATTCAGGTTGATTTGTTCTTATCTTGGCTCACCAGTTTTGTTTCTCATCTGCATAATGCGAGTAATTTTCATTTACAACCTGCTTACTCAAAATGTTTGGAAAGCAGCAGTACAATGTAAATACAGATTTTGAAGAAACACTAAAGGGCACCACTCAATTGTGATTTACAAATATTTATAGCACACAATTGTGCTATAAATTATATCCACGTTATCAGCAATAGATGGAGATTTTAGATTAAGGGATTAATTATATCCCATGGCTTGTCCTAGTGGTGAGCAATTATTCTCATTTTGTGTAAGCCATGCAAGATCTGGGACATAATTAAAAGTTCTACAGCAATCTCTGCTACTCACACTGACAGATATTCATTATTTAAAGAGTTCCCTCTTCTATCCTGGGGCTCTTACACACTGATATGCAGGTTAGACAGGCTGCAGGGCAAATGAAAGGACTCTTAATAATTAAAAAGCTCCCCCTGCTGGTTATGTCATCACCCTTATGCAGGCGTAATGTATGCAACAGGATTTTTGCCAATAATGTCTCAATCCAAATGCAATACATGATCTACATTCTAATACCATTATTTCTTTTTCTCTAGATCTGCAAAAACATAGTATACTCTTTCTTGCCCAGTTACCTCTTCTAGTTCTCATGTACCATTAATCTGTGTGATATAAGCACTCCATATCAATGAAAGTGAGGCTAGGAAATGTGTGGCAACAGATGGGGGCATTTGGTGTATGTATTCTATATCATTGAGAATAAAGATGGGGAACTACAGTACTTGTTTATGTATATAAGTCTCTCAATTCAAATTCAGCCAAACAAAGTGCAGACTCTCCTACACACTATGTAAGCACTTGTGAACCAGTCTTTGAAGAGTTTATTCATGAGACTGTGTGAATAAAACACCAGACCACACTGCATTTCTTTTCAAAATCCCAGCAATATCTTCTCTATTTTCTCTTCCCCTATCAAGTTTCAGGTAATAAATATTCCTTTTCAAAACTTATTTAGAAACACTAATTAACTGAATCACGCACACACCACAAATCTGACACTTGTATGTATGCTTAATTTTTAAATAGCATGTTGCTTCCTTCAGAAGGAAAGGCAACCAGTGCAACAGGAATAGAAGTCAGGAGCAAATACATTATTACTTTTAGCAATCCCAAGCAAAAAAATATACATTAGAGCCTCCCCACCCTTGCTGCTTCAGCACCTGTTATGCTTGTACAAACTAACCCAAGACAGCACACATTATCTCACTGCCCTATATGTGAACGTTCACTCTCCCTCTTGGTTACACGCTGCTGAGCCCACCCACCCCTTTTAATGCTCATATACACACAGGTTTTCAGCATTATCCTTTTTATCTCTTTGAAGTTGCTGCAGCTCTGTGAAGACTAGTTAAAATAATCCACACCCTTAAATAGACCACGTGACTAAGGGAGCTCACCCAAACACTGGATGATTCTCAGCATGAGGTATAACATTGAGCAAACACATCCTTTTGTTGCTCATAGGGCAACCGAACAAACCACTACGTGATGATTACACATTAAAAACAGTGTAAAAAAGCAAAAACAAAACATCCTGCTTATATATTGCCCTATAGTCCTTAAAGTACTCCCTGGGTGTTTTACAATTTAATTATGCAGGCTACACCACAGCACGTTGGCTACTCATTTTACCAACCTCGGAAGGATGGAAGACTGAGGGAGATTGAACCCGGGTTTGGAGCATAGCATGAGAGGGTATATAATCCTAAAAAGGTAAACATGTGAATGGAAAACCATTCATTCCAGGGGGAGGGCTGCCTTTTGCCTAACCAACCACCCCATATTAATTCTTATCTCTTATTTATGTCCGTCACAGACATGATCAAATCAATGGTTGTTCCACACCCAGCATATAGTGTTCCTAAAGAACATCCACCTAACAGGAAGTCTAGTACAGTATGTACCTGCGGAATTGTAAAATCACCTGCTTCCATTTATATTGGACACAATGAACACCTCACGCAGCAGGGTAATGCTGACACAATACATGACTCTCTTCTCAGTCCTTCCCAACTAGAGGTCAACGCCAAAAGATAATGAAGAAAAGGCACCTAGTAGCTGATGACATCAATCACTTGCAGTCTTATAGACAACGAAAACTCCATTATATATCTGGCAGGAAGAAAATAGCTTACAAAGAAGGTGACAAATACTGGCTGCAGAATTGTATTAGCTTGGCTACATGACTACCTCTTGCTCTCTAGGCATAGTTTCAATCTGGGTAAATGCAGAGTATCTTTGTTTAAAAGTGTCCATGCACAACACTAGCAAAAAAAAATCTGTGTCAGCTTGTTCTAAACAAAAGCTACTTGATAATCCATCCTGGACCGCTTCCATCAAAACAACTATGACAAGTTTGCAGGGAAGCAACAAAGCAACAAGGTTTTACCTAATGCTCGCTCTGCATGTGCTGAGGGCTCAGTAAAATTGTCAATGGGTAAACATCTCAGCACACTTATGCGCTACTGCACTAACAAAAAGCTTTCAGTTTTCATTTTATTGTACCAAAAAGTAACACTAGCTTTCCATGAATAATGCAGGGAGACAACAATGAGCAGGCGATTACCCAAAAAGTTTACTGCTGTGACTGGTGTTGCTGCAAGGGCAGGTGTTGATTACAATGACCTCTATACAATATATTCGCCTTCATAAGCTGCCTCTATGGACTACAAAAACATGAAAAGCTACACATGCTATACAACTGGAGAAAAGAAAGCTATTTAACATTCATGTAATATGACACTGAAATGATCTAAAGAGACTGAAATGCAATGTTTACTTACTCTTTTTCTTGAAAAATTTGATTAAGGATTTGAGCTTTGTATTGATAAGCACCACCATTTCAAAGCAGCCTGTCCTGCTTGCTCCAGCAGCCTGGATCCCATAGAAAAACAAGAATATCGAGCGGAAAACTAATTTCCAGACACTTCCCCTACAGTTCTTACAACCCTTGCTAACTTTCTGAACGGCCCTGCCACCCCCTCCCCCTCTTGTTTCTTCTTTAAGGGCAAGCTCAAAGTTGCAGGGGACGTCCTACCAATTAGAAAGCATCATCAGTCCTTGAACCTGAAAGCGTACTTCTGAAACCTAATGCGGGCGCAGCAACAGCCAGTTACAACATGGGTGAAAGGGGGGGGAGGGGGAGCCAATCTTTGTTCATGTTTGCATGGAAGCAAGACTGAGATTTCTGCTTCAGTGCTCATTCCCGGATCTCTCCTACTCCCCCTTGCCCCGCTCTGGGAAATCAACCGTTCCCCCTCCCACTTCAGGTTGTACACTCCAGGGGGGGAAAAAATGAGTACTATAATTGTAAATAAATTCCCTTGGTATTACTCTCCTAAGAGGATCTTCAAAATCCTTTCCAGAACAGAAGAGGTGGATGCTTTCTTGGCCATGCTTATTATTTCCCTGGCTAATTGTGAGTACACTGAATGTGAACTGCCCAGACACTGAAGCTTTCGACTATTGTTTCTTCTCCCAGCCCCTCCTTCCCATTTGAAGGGCAACCTTTATACTCGGCAGGGCTCCAACTGTGCAACAGAATCCCAACAGAACTGTGAAGAAGTCTGCATTTCTTTTTGTCATCATCTCTTGGTTGGGATTGCTTCCTACATACATGGGGCTGTCTCCACTTGCACCATCTTCACGCACATCTCCACCAACAATTAACCAGTATTGCATACTCCATCATTCCAATTGCAAAAATAGGTTACAGGCGATACCTTCATAGACCACTATTAAAAATAAAAAAGGAACATTGCAAGCTTTCGAGTGCAGTCAATCACCTTCTTCAAAAGCAGGTCCCCGAAGTTCAGACATGGTGAAAGATGTTCTTCACCAGGAGATTACTTTTAAAGTCCTTATTTAGATGATGTTCCAAAATCCATGAATCATTCAATTGAGTCGCTCACATGCTTTGTTCAACAAAAAAAAAAAGAAAGAAAGTACAAACACAACTATGGTAGTTAAATTGACTGTGCTGCAAACCTATACGGCCCAATGCACTGTTTTATAATATATCAGTTACAAGGGATATATTATAAAATAAATATTATTTGTTTCCTACAAGAAATGAAGAGCTCATGAAACAAAACCAGCCATTTCTCTTCTTCCATTAGAAAGGCTTCTTGTTCCCCCAAATGCTCGCCACAGCATCAATGTGCTCAGCAGGGCATGCCTCCAACACAATGCTGAGGCTCAATAAGTCAGTTCGCCTTTTCAGAGGAAGTCTAAGCAATGTCTTGGCTTCTCACTGAAAGGAATTCTTATTTCCTCAAAGAAATGCCAGCAGCAGGGGCCATCTCCCCCATCCTTTTTCCAAAAGAGGCCATATAGGGTGGAATCGTTGGCAAAGCGCATAGGGGAAGCAAATGCTGCCTGAGAAACATTCCCAGCCTGGATAGATTTTTCCCAACAGTCACTATTGGACAGAAAATAAATAAATAAATAAATGCATTGAATCCTGACCCAGTGCCCTACAATTGATTGTTACAGCAGACTAAGTTTCAGAGCAACCATGTTAGGAAGATGAACCCAGGAAAGACAGCAAAGCATTGGGTTGAATATTGGGAGATAAATGCATCTCTTATGCCCTACTGAGGAGCCTTCTTTCTTCAATTAGAATTCTTCTGGCTTCACCCCCTTGTCTTGCATTATTTTCACTTACTCCCACCCCCTTCCGTACGCTGGATGTGCCAGCAGGCACTTCTCCACTCAAGTGATCTTCCTGCGTGTTTCATGTGCTCACTTGACACATATAAGATCCTCCCTACATAAAAGCCCTGTGCAAGGATGGAAACTTACCTACCACAGAATTTCCTTGTTCAGCACCCAGAAGGCTCTAGAGACAGGCAATAAGATGATAATCAAACACATGCACTCTGTGCCATAAACTATTTGAAATGTCTTTCTGTCAGTCACACTTCAGTGTGCCTGAGAGATAGGGTGGGTTACAAATATAAGCAGCATGTCCATGGGGTGAAAGTCCCCGTCCCCGGATTCTAATCAATCTGGTTGTCAGGAAAACAGTTAGGTGTGTCTTGTGGGCTAAGCACCTTAAAATTTGCCTCTCACTTGTTCTGATCACAAGGCACCCAGAAAAACAGCAAACCACTGGTAGCTGATTCAATTCATTGTGCCATGGAGGGGCTCTGGAGTAGAGAAACCTTGAAGGATAACTGAAATATGCTATCAAATTCTGAAAGGGTAATCATCATGATCATCTAATTTCCTCAAAATGATCTATTTTAAGTGGAAGGGTTGAAACAATGTGTTTCTAATTCAGCAGTTAAATCATTGTATATATGTTTTGTTTTAAGGAGCTGAATGTATTACCAAATGAGCACCATTCTCCTCAAAAACTATATAATGCATTATAATGGTTGCTATAAAATGCAGTGCTGCGTTTTTAAAGTACTTTCACACATTCCAACAACCTGAAACGTTAATGGAAGAGCAAAGTGATCAGTTGTATGTTCTTCTGTGCTTGAAGTATGTTTTCTATCCTTCCCCCGGCAACCATCCTTTGCCCTCCTTGCATATATGTTTCCAGTTGACCTGTTCCATGATTGTCCTCTGGGACAGTCATCCAGACAATTGGAATCACAGAAAAGGCTTTTAGTGGGGAAACAATTGGGAACACTTCTTTTCCCACGTTTATATTAGGAAAAGCAGTCTTGGAGCAAGTAGTTATCATCATTAAACTGTACAAACTGATGTTGGTGAGATGCCAGATTTTTTTTTAAAAAAATGGTGATTCTGAAATATTAAAATAATATATTAACTAATAAAGGTGACAGGAAAAATGTTTTTTTTAAAAAAAATTGGAGGTACATAAGAGGTTTGTGGCTCAAATCAAGCCTGAATTCTCTTGAGGCAAAAGTGACAAAATTGATGCTTTCATATTTTAGGAGGCACATAGTGTGAAGGCTCAACTCACTGGAAAAACACAATAATGCCAGGAAAATCTGAATGCAGCTAGAAAAGAGGAAGACCATAATAAGAGGTTGGTTAACTCAGTAAAAGAAGCCATGGGCTTGAGACTGGAAGGACCTGAAAGGCTGTCTATGGCAAAAATGCTTGGAGGTCGTAGGATCACCATAATTCAGATGCTACTTGATAACAAACAAAAACAACAACAACAACAACAACAACAACATTCTATATTCATAAGAGAAAATATGAAGATCTGGCCACTGCTTGACCAGAATTAAAAAACACTCACAACTAAATCACAAAACCTATGACATCTGGTCAAGTCAAATGCATTGTTAGTGGGCATTTAAAGGCACTTTCTTAAAAATTAGTACTTGTTAAAGTAAATCAACTCTAGAGAAGAATACCAAATTTCAGAAAAATGGATGAAGAGAGGCTAAATTATATCCACTTGCAAGTGCACTCCAGAGAACATGGCAATACCATGGTCAACAGCTGTGTTCCTCTGGTAGGCTGTGGTTGCCCCCTCCTCCTCCTTGATGCAAAAGGCATTTGTCCAATACTTTGCTCTGAATTGCTCAGTGAGAAACACTCACTGATTGGACTTTACTACAAGGAGAAAGGACTCCATATAGTAAAGCATGGAGTGGTAATTCTGTACATTCTGTGCCAATTGCAAAGACAGGACCAGGGAAGCCAGTGAATGTGCCTGTTGAATTAGGCATGGGGGCCATTTCAGAGTGCCCCATCAATCACATGCCTGCCATGGAAAGTGCCATACTAGGAAAGCAGCTTATCTGGCTCTTCAAATATCCAGTGCTTTAACAAGAGCTTTCCTTAGAACATCAGAACAAGAGGTCTGGGGAATCTTGCCAACCATGCTTCCTTCCAAGGAAGTCTCAAAGCAAACCATTAATCACCCGTGCTGCCGTTTTGGAAAAGGAAAGAAAAAAAAAGAAAAAAAAAAAGAAAACATGGGGATGACGTTCAGGAATTGGCAGCCTTACTCAGGCAGCATCTTGTGCCAGCCCTGCTATGATGGCTCTCTTCTCAATGCAGAAAGAAATGTATGAGTTAATAAAATCTAAGGCTAACAGCCAGACTAAAGGTAGGCACTGAACATCTCACAACAAGCATGGATGAGATTTGGGTTCAAATTTCTACCTGCCCTAAGAAGCTTGCTGGGCATCCTTGAGCCAGTTATTTCTCACCTTGATTTACAGCACAGAGTAGTTGGAAGAACAGAATCAGGGGAGGAACTGCTTTTGATAGGCTTGAAGTATTAAAATAAGTAGAACAATTAGATGAGTGTTCTTTTCTGTGTTCTTTTCTGTGAAGAGTGTTCAGACCTCTACATTGGAGAAACTAAACAGCCATTAAACAGAAGAATGGCCCAACATAGGAGAGGTAACAGCTCAGGACCCGAATCAGCAGTACACCTCCATTTGAAGGAAAAAGGCCACTCTTTCAAAGATGAGGATGTACACATATTAGACAAAGAAGAGAGGTGGTTTGAGAGAGGAGTAAGGGAAGCCATTCATGTTAGCATTGAAAATCCCTCCCTCAACAGAGGTGGTGGGCTCCGGCATAGTCTATCTGCTACTTATCAGGCTGTACTTTCCAAAGTACCCAGGCAAATCAAGGAGCCTTCACCACCAGGTCACAGCTAACGACCCATTCTTGATGGGTTTCAGCACCTTAGGCCATTGTTTACCTTAAGGCCATGGACACTAATGTCTCCCTAACGAGCCTATTCAGGCTTTGTTCATCTTATGAGCCAATCAGACCAGGGGACAAGAGGTCAAGCTGACTATAAGAAGGTCTCTTGCACTAGCTGTATTCAGACTGATGAAACTGTTTGGATGAACAGCAAAACGTTTCTATTAGAGATGGGCACGACTAGGGAAAATGACGTTTTTGAGTTGTCGTGTGTCGGAGGCGGCCTGTGTCGGCTCGTTTCCGTTTTTCGCAAAACTTCGCAAAAATTTGTCGTTTCGTTTTTCGTTTTTTCGTCTGCCGTTAAACTAGTTTGGGGGGGTAGCGGGATCCTGGAGGCACCTCTTTTTTTGGGGGTGGGTGCCTCCTATCCTCACCCGCTAGGGAAAGCAGGCTCCTGGAGACCCCTCATACATGGGGGTCTCCTCTCCTCACCTGCTGCAAAAGGGCATGCATAGCCATATGGATATGCAAAGTTGCACGCAGAGACAGAGCAGACTGGCAGAGGCACCCCTCTTTTTGGGGTGCTTTCCCTGCATCAGTCAGGCCTCGGGGGCATGGTTTGCATGTCACATATGCTGCCGGCCGAGCCAAGCCTGCAGGCGGACTGGCAGACTCTCTGCACCCGCTGTGTCTCACTAAGAAGGGAATTGTACTTGCGTGTAGTGCAATGCAATTACAGATCTGGCTTAGGCAACAGGGTTAGCGCTAGGGTTAGGCTAGTTACGGGTGAGGTTAGGGTGAGTATTGGGGTGCACCTCTGGGGGCCTCTCTGACCCACTTAGAAGGACAGTGTACTGGCGTATGGGTTAGGCTTAGGGTTAGGGGTCGGGGTCGGGCTACGGTTAGTGGGCTTTTTATGCCCGGTTGGCACATCCCAGAAGTCTCTGTGGTCAACCTGGCCAAGTGGCCATGCGATTGGTGGAATGGCTCCAAAAATTTGCATGGTCACTCCCATGGCCAGCCCATCATTGCGCAGGTGTAAAAAAATAAAAATAAAAATAAAATAAAATAAAATCAATGGAGTTGGAGAGAGGAAAGAGGAGACATTTTGTTGCAAGAAAAACCCACTGCTACTGTAAAAATTCTGGCAGTTTTAAAATAGCAATTTTCGCATGTTTCTGTGTGGTGCTTGTGTGTTTTTGGACCACGATTTCAAAAAAAAAATTGCGGTCGCCGCCCCATTTTGGATCCCCCCGCCCGCACCGCATGGCATGGCGACTCGAGTCCGGCTGCCCAGGACAGGAGATGGGGGGAGGCCGGGACCCCCCCCCCAAGAAACCACCCCTCTGGTAGGTGCACTCTGCACTGCAGGCATATTTTCGCCTGCTTTTTGGCCCGGGAATAGGGGGGGGGAGTTTAAAACTTTTTTTCTGTGCCGCTTCCGCTTGAATTGCGGCGGCCGGTGCTTGTTGCGAGCGACTACAACGAGGATTTCCCCCACCACCAGAGCAGCCCAGGACAGGAGAGGGGGGGGGGTCAACCACCCCTCTGGTAGGTGCCCTGAGCCCTCACTCAGGCAGGCATATTTCCGCCTGCTTTTTGGCCAGGAATCGGGTTTTTTTTTAACTTTGAAAAACTTTTTTTCTGTGCCGCTTGGCATCGCGGGATCGCCGCGATGCCAGGAACGACCACGACAAATCAGACCCAATTATTCTTTAGTCGGTTCGAGTTCGAGTTCTGGCGGAGTAATTCCCGTTACCGTTTCCGTTCCGTAACGGAAACGAGGAACGGAAACGGAAACGGGAATTCCGCCAAGTCGTGCCCATCTCTAGTTTCTATCTCTCAAAAAAGAAGTCCAGTAGCCATGACTCAACTCCCAGTTAGAACAATTAGAGTTTCGGGCCCAAAAAAGTAATTTTTGCAACCTCTGAGACACAGCAGGCTGTACATTTAATAAATATGTATATACAACCTACCTGTCTTTTTCTTTCTATAAGACACCCGCATGTATAAGATGACGCCCCAATTTTCCAGCCTGAAATAACAGTTTCTCTACTCTGTAGTTCTCGCATTGGCTTACTTCAGTGTATTAGATAACCCTAAATTTTCAGTCTAACAGTTTTAGTTTATTCAGTTTTCAACCTTGAAAATGTAAATCTTAGAGATCGGCAGCTCATTACCAATTACAGTGGTACCTCGGATAACGACTGTCCCGGATAACAAATTTTTCGGTTAACGACTGGACATTTCCAGCCCCCCCCCCGATACACAGTGCTCAGCCTAGCCAGGGGCACTTTCCCAGACTACCTGGAGCCATTCCCTCAGCCTTGACTCACCGGCTCCTAGTTCCCAGCGGCGGCAGAGATGGCAGAGGTGGGAGCCAGGGGGTGGGGGGAGGAAGGGGTGAAGCCGCGTGGCTTTGCCCACTGCCCAGGTGACAAGCGGCGGCGAGGCTGGGTGGTTGGGGCCAGGAGGGAATGGGGTGGGAGAGGGAAGCCCCATGCGCCCAGGCGACAAACAGCGGGGAGGAAGAGAGGTGGGGCCCGGGGGGTCACAGACATAATGATGGCCATAACGTTTTCTCATCCCAGTTTTTAACTATCGTGCAGCAATTGCAGCTGTCGTCCAAGAAGACATGTCAAAGTGCCAATAAAAGCCTGAACAACTGTATCTACCTTTTAAATCCAGTGATTTGACATGTTCTTCATGATTTTTTTCCCGGTCAGAATATTTGCCATCATTAAAAACATGTATGAAATTACAGAACCCTTTTTCTTTCCAACAATTAACTTCAATAAGACACACTACAAATGAACTTGGGTGGGGCCCGGGGGTGGGGGAAAGGAAGCACCAGAGGCACGCGGCTTTCCCCGGGTTTGCCCACAGCCCGGGTGCCCAGCAGCGGCGACGGCGAAGGAGGAGAGGTGGGGCCCCTGGGGAGCATGGTGGGAGGCAGCGCCGGTGTCAGGGGTGGGCGAGGAGGTGGAGGAGTGCACTTTGAAAGTGCACCTTTTAAAGAGGTCTCGGGGGGGGGCTTTTTTGCATTTTCCCCCGGACCTCCGGAACGGATTACATAGGTTTCCCATTCATTCCTATGGGAAACCCCATTTCGGATAACGATGTTTTCGGATAACGACTAACTTCAGAGAATGTATTAAAGTCGTTATCCGAGGTACCACTGTATACTGAAGTGAGTACTACTTGGGTTTGCAGCCCAGGAAACTGTCTGGAATCCCAAAAGTCCTGAAAAAGTTATGGGTACTACTTCATTCACAGGAAAACCATACATAAAATGTAACTGGGGGTGGGAGGAGGGGAGAGCAGACAACTGCTTTAAGAAAATCATGCCCGCTGAGGAGGCATGTATAAAATATGATTTCTATGTGAAATAATCCAAATTAACATAACCTGGTTTTGCCCACTCTGCTTTGGCTCTGACCTCTGTCCAATATTTAAAAATATTGAAATATGGCTCCAGATATCCTTCCCAAACTGCAGTTTGAACCATGGGCCTCCAGTGCTTCCCTAATGTTGAGAGAGCAACTTTAACTCTTCCCTTTATAAAGCATTCTGGGCAAAATCAAAGCAAAGCAAAGCAAAACAAAACAAAAGACACAAAACACGTGGCACCTTAAGGTCTAAACATGTTTGCTATGTTCACTGGTGTTAAATCTGCTACTTTCCAGAGAACACGTGTTTGCCCTTAACAATGAAGAGCTGCCCTAAGCCACAATGTGAGGAATGAGCAACCACAAACCAGGCCTATTCCATGTCCCATCAGGGAACCAACACTCACAGGGATAAACAGGCAGAGATAAACAAAGAAAGCAGAGGAAAAAATATTCTGGGGCTTGGCCCAGGGGAGCAGCAAGCCCTTTCTTTCAAATGTTGCTGACTCTATTGCTTCTCCGTGAAATCTTTAGAAGCCATTGTTACTTCCTCCAAGTAGCTCTGTAATAATGTTATCTAATAAAGACACCCAACTCTGTTTAGTTATATTCAGACTCCAATAATCCAGCCAATCTTGTGATGTTGCTCTCAAATGCTTCCTCTACAAGCAATGATAAATAATTGATTATTATGAGGCAACATCCTCCTTCCAAATCAGCCAGGCCCAGCTATCCTCTGGAATTTTCCTTGAGAACAAGAGTGAGTTCGTGCCACAAAAGCCGTCCTAAAGAGGCAATGAATCCAGCTGCCCTCCCATCTTGAACTCAAGTCAACTCACAATGGTCTCTTTCAACAAGGAGATTTCAGCCTTCCTGCGTCTTGATACTTCTCAGCCTACTGAGAAGTGATAATTAATTAAGCTGAGGTACAGAAAGGAATGGGGAGGGGGGGGAACCATTTTACTTATAACAGCTGTTAAAGAAAGAAAAAAGATCTAAGAAATACTTAATCCATATAAAACCATACATTAAATGGAGCTTTGCAAAGAAGATTATGAAGCAGGCAAATGCGGTAAAGAAAAATCATGGCGGCTCTCTCATATACAAGAGATTAGAAAATTTCAGGAGGGAATGTAGGGGAAACGTAATGGATAAGAGGAAGAAACAAAGGAAGATAATAATAAAAAGGAAAAACAGAGAGCTTGTTACAATAATCTTATTTAGACCATAAAGTAATAAAGTTTTTATTCCCACCCTTGTATCCTCCAGTTCTCTCTGAGACTACCACCACGAATGCTCACAGTTGAATTATGTGAGGATGCTTTTAATATTTCTGCAATCTTCAATTTAAAATGCAAATACAAATATAAAATAAGAATAAATGAAACAACAACTATCTAAATAAATGCTTACGTTAATTTGTGACAGCGTCTAAGATCTAAGATCTGAAGTCAATAGCGGCTGAACCGTCATTATCTTGAAAAGCAGAAGAAAAAAGAATAGAGGTGAGAAATTTCAGATCAGCACAGACTCCAGAGTGAATCCATGTCTGGCTTGAAATGACTCAAGGATAAGGACTACAACCACTCACTCACCATTTAGCTCCCAAAATTTATACTGTACAGTGGTACCCCAATTTAAGAGCAGCTCATCTTAAGAGCAATTCAACTTAAGAGCGGAAAACTGTTAGCGTTTTAAATGCTGCCTTACAAATTTTAGATATGATATGGTCTGCTCAACTTACAAATATTTTGTTTCTTTTTTTTAATTTTAACTTAGTTTTTCAATTTTTTAGATAGGTACTCCGACTTAAGAGTAGTTTGACTTAAGAGCATGCATTCGGAACGGATTAAATTTGTAAGCTGAGGTACCACTGTACACCGTACTTCAGTGTTCCCCAACCCCCGGTCCGCGGACCGGTGCCGGTCCGTGGATCAATCGGCACTGGGCTGCCTGGAGGGGCGGGGCGGGGAGAGGAGGCGAAACGGGAGGCCCCTTTGCATGCTGGGGAACGTAGTTTCTTACCCCGCCCGCCCCTCCGTTTCCTGCCCAGCCTTACGACTTCCTTCTTCCTGGCGGGGCTGCCAAGCATGCTGGCCCGTGGTAGTCTTCCCCCCACCCCCTCCCCACTGACTGCCGCAAAGCCTTTCGGGAGCGGTTCTCCCCCCACCCCCAGAGGGGAGCACGCGAGGGAGCGAGCAAGGGCCGTTCCTCTGAGGCTGAGAGGAGGCGGTGGAGGGGGAGGGGTGGGGCAGCGAAGGCGGCAGCTGCTGCTCCTCTAGTAACGGTGGCGGCGGTGGCACAGGCGCGGTCGCAACTGCCGCCGCGGCTTCTGGCTGCGACCTCACTTCCTCTTCCGGGCGCGCGGGCCGAGGTGGTGGCAGGTCAGTCGGTCGGTCTTTTTGGAACCGGCGGCCTCCTCCCGCCTCCCGCTTCCTCTTCAAGGGGAAGGGGGGCTGACTAAGGGGTTTTTCTCACCCTCCCCCATCCCCCGCCCCAGGAGGAGCCACCGCCGCCGCCTCTTCAACCACCCCCCGACCCTCGTCGCTTCCCCACCCCCACCCCACCCCCACCCACCGCCTTAAGAGCCGCCAACGGGATGGAGCCGGAGTCGGTGATTGTCAATCACCGTGATTGAGGACAAGACCATCGAAGTTTGGAGATGGTGCGGGGTGGGGGGTGGGGGTGGGTTTGCCTCCGAGGAGCCTGACCCGGATCGAGGCCCGCCTCTCCCCCGTCCCTCCCTCCCTCCCACAGGAGAGGGAAAAGGGGGGGAAGAGAAGAGGCCTTAGCGATAAGGGGACGCCACGGAGGGGAGGGGGAAGAAGGAGTGGAACCGAGAAAGAGAGAGCGAGTGAGAAAAGGGGAGGCGCCGGCCTCGATTTCGGCTTCCCCATGTCCTCTCCCTTCCCCCCCTTTCCCCTCCAGTCTTCCCAAGGAGGGGGGGCGGGTCTTGCTCTCGAGGCAGTCCTCGCCCTCCCTTTTATTGCAAATTAAAATTATTGAATCAAAACAAACGGGCCACGGAAAAATTATCAAACATTTACCGGTCCGCAGCGATAAAAAGGTTGGGGAGCACTGCCGTACTTGACCTGAAAAGAGGGAAATAGTTCAATCTCTCCTCCTTCCTACAGAGCAACCACCCTATGCAGTTAGTGGTTTATTACAAAGTCATTGCCACTACACATCAGAATTTTAAAAAGTCATATATTGCAAATACAGGTGAAACTGAAAAAATTAGAATATCGTGCAAAAGTTCCTTTATTTTAATAATGCAACTTTAAAGGTGAAACTATCTATCTATCTATCTATCTATCTATCTATCTATCTATCTATCTATCTATTTATCTATCTATCTATCTATCTATTTATTGGACTTTTACCCCGCCCATCTTCCGAAACGGAACTCTGGGCGGCTTACCGAGCTGAACAAGTCAGCAAACAATACAATAGGGCAACAAACAAGTTAAAACAGCACGGGTAAGAAGCAACAACAACAATATAAAAACAACATAGTAAAATAGCTTGGGCATCATCACATCTTGACGTAATAGTCACAAGCTCAGCAGCAACACTAGTCGGCGAGCATATAGATGGCGGGGGGGGGGGAGAAAGAAAAAAACACCTAACTAAACAGAACCACCAAAGGCCTCCGAAAGAGGAGAGATTTTAATGCTCGGCGGAAGGCCAACAGGGACTCTGCAGAGCGCACTTCAGTTGGTAAGCTGTTCCAAAGGGGGGGGGGCAGCCACTGAGAACTAATATAAGAGATATACTCGTTACATGCAAAGTGAGACAGTTCAAGCCTTAATTTGTTATAATTGTCAGGATTATGGCTTACAGTTCATGAAAAACCCAAATTCACAATCTCAGATAATATTTTAGGTACAAAGTATTCCTCTCTAAAATCAGCTAATGAATCAATAACACCTGCAAAGGGTTCCTGAGCCATTAACTTGTCTCTCAGTCAGGTTCAGTAGGAATCATAATCATGGGAAAAACTGCTGATCTGAAAATTGTGCAGAAAACCATCATTGATATCCTCCATCAGGAGGGAAAGCCTCAAAAGGTAATTGCAAAAGAAATGGATGTTCCCAAAGTGCTGTATCAAAGCACATTAATAGAGAGTTATGTGGAAGGGGAAAGTGTGGAAGAAAAAGGTGCACAATCAGCAGGGATGACCGCAGCCTGGAGAGGATTGTCAGGAAAAGGCCATTCAAAAGTTTTTTGGACTTTCACAAGGAGTGGACAGAGGCTGGAGTTAGTGCCTCAAGAGACACCACACACAAAAAGATCCTGGAAATGGGCTTCAAATGTCATATTCCTCTTGTCAAGCCACTCCTGAACACTGTTGCTCAGTGTTCCAAAGTCCTCTTTTCTGATGAGAGCTACATTTGCATCTCATTTGGAAACCAAGGACCCAGAGTCTGGAGGAAGAATGGAGAGGCACACAATGCAAGATGCTTGAAGTCCAGTGTGAAGTTTCCATAGTCTGTGTTGATTTGGTGACCCATGTCATCTGCTGGTGTTGGTCCACTGTGGTTCATTATGTCCAGGGTCAATGCAGCTGTCTACCAGGAGATTTTGTAGCACTTCCACATATGAGCTTTATGGGGATGCTGACTTCATTTTCCAGCAGGACTTGGCACCTGCCCACACTGCCAAAAGTACCAAAATCTGGTTCAATGACTGTGGGATTACCGTGCTTGATTGGCCAACAAACTCGCCAGACTTGAACCCCATAGAGAATCAATGGGGCACTGGCAAGAGAAAGATGAGAGACATGACACCAAACAATGCAGAATTGCTGAAGGCCACTATTGAAGCATTCTGGTCTTCTATAACACCTCAGCAGTGCCACATTAATGCCACACATCCATGCCACGCCACATTAATTGATGCAAAAGGGGACCAAACCAAGTACATATGCATGCTTATACTTTTTAGAGGTTCATTATTGTTTTATTTACAATCCTTGTTTTATTGCTTTCATGTAATATTCTAATTGTCTGAGATTGTGAATTTGGGGTTTTCATAAGCTGCAAGCCATAATAATCAGAATTATATCAAATTAAGGTTTGAACTGTCTCGCTTTGCATGTAATGAGTCTATCTCATATATTAGTTTCACCTTTAAAGCTGCATTACTGAAATAATTGAACTTTTGCACGATATCTACAGTCATCTTTATCTACAGTTACCTGTAGATAACTTAGGAACACATGAAGAATTAAAGACCCTTCTTCCCTGGGTTTTATCAGCCTGCCTCATATGGGAACCAACCAAAGATCTCATGGAGCTCTATTACAGATTTTTTCCCCTAAATAAGAATCCTAAGTTAATATGTTTTCTCACAAAACTGATTGGTGGTAGGAACCTGTAACAACCTGGGTTGAATGTGATACTACAATCATAAAATAAAATATGGACCACAACAGGATAAATGTTAGTGATGGTTTTAATAATTCTCCCAACTTGTCTTTCAGTAGAGAAAATGGCAAACGAATCCCATGAAACAGAGACCCCACGCCCAATCTGATAGAGCCTGTAGTGCTGACTTGCAATAGCATGTCATGAGGTTAAAAATGATTATTTACCATCTGTTATTCAGAGATTCCTGGAGCACTGAGGTGAAGTCTGAACCTACATGCCATCCGATCCAACCAATCAGTTAGCAAAATTTATTTAATTTTCCTTATTTATTCAAAATGTTTCTTAACTCTTCATTATAGAAAAAGCCCTCTTCTTTATAAACACACAACACTCTAGGTATTTGTCTGGGATTGTATGAGGTCTCCTGCCTTGGACAGGGTGTGGGACTAGGCAACCTCCAGGGTCCATTCCAACCCTACCATGATTCTATAATTCTAGTGAAGTATGCTACAGGAAGTCATTGTCAGAATAAGCTCATCTAAACAAATGGAACTGATTTAGTGGATCTACTCTAGTGCAATTTAAGCTCTAGAGTAGTGCTTACATCTAAGGAACAGGATTTTGAACAATAAGCTGCAAAAAATAAGAAAAAATTAAATTCATGTTACTAAAAACAAAATAGGACTGGAACACTTGTTTCCATGTTCCATTTCCATGCCTTTGTTATTGAAAGTTAAATATACATTGGGGGACAAAATTACTTTTATAGCTGATTAAAAAAAACTCATCCATTGACAATATTAAAAAAGAGTTGTTTGAAACATTACATTAAAATGGATTCAATTAATTGTTTATTAATGTAGCCAATTAATTATAAAGTTGGCTTCTAAAACAAAAACATATGAGACAGCAAAACAGTGTGCTACTGCGTTTTAGTTACTAAAAAAAATCTACTATAAGGTCAAGGGAAGGATTGACCTTAAAGGAAGACAATTTGATTAAAGTCTAAAAAGTCAATGAAGCAATCAATACAACTGAATTATCAACTCTCTTAGGAAAGGTTACCAATAAAAAGCCAGACAGGGCCTTATATGTGCAATGCAAAACAACAAGAACAACTTGATTCCTCTTTACAACACATATATATTCCAAGTTCCATTTCATACAGAAATTTGAAGAACACTGAACTGAGTTCATATTGCAAATCAGTAAGGAAGGAAGGAAGGAAGGAAGGAAAAATATTTCACTAATCCAACAATGGATCGATGAAAAGGCTGTTACACTTTATTTCTGAAGTGTAATTTAAAGGATAAAGAAAATCTCATATTTTTCTTACGGAATTACTGGAGTACAATGCTTCTGGGAAAAATATTAACAAGTCTATCAAATTGTTTTGCACTGCTTCAACCCAGCACTGTGCTTGCCATCTGCTTGGCACTGTCACAGTTCTTGTTACTTTAACAAAACCTCACTATCACTGTCTCCTCTTTGTTATGTTAAAAATAACAAGAGTTTTTAAAGGGGGGAACTGCAACAAAGAAAGAAAGAAAGAAAGAAAGAAAGAAAGAAAGAAAGAAAGAAAGAAAGAAAGAAAGAAAGAATCAGAGTTTCCCTCTAGGGTAGAAAAGTAACCAGTCATTAGTGTAAGCATGCCAAAATTAAAAACCTTGGAATACCAAAAAATGTTAAGTTCTGAAAGCATCAATGCTGCCAATTATATCTGTCTAAAAAGGATTAAGAATATCTCTGTGATTCACTGTATGACCTTAAGAGCTGCAAAAGCTCCTTATTTCTGATTTAGTGTTAAGGCAAAGACAGTAGGAGATTCTAAGGCTTTATGTCTGCAATTCTGGGATGTTCATCAAAACAAGTTGAGTCACTCACAAGAAGTCTTAAATCTGCTGCTAGAAGCTCTTTCTGTCAATTCAAGAATTCCAGACAGTTTAAGAATTATAGTCTCAAGAGATTTATCTTCAGTGATAAGGTCTGATCTCAAGTACTGTGTCCTACTCTAGACATCACACTTTAAGCAGGATGTGGACAAACTGGAGCATGTTTAGAGGAGAACAACAAAGATGATCAGAGGAATGGAAGCCAAACCCTATGAGGAAAGACTAAGAGAATTAGGCATGTTTGGTCTTGAGAAAATAAGACTCAGGAGAGATACAACACTCTTCAAATATGTGAAACATGGTTAGACAGAAGATGGACAGGATCTCTTCTCAATCATTCCAGAGTGCAAGCCAGGTAATAAAAGGCTCAAATTATAGGAAGCCAGATTTCAGTGTAACATCCATTAGTTTAAATCTTTACATCAGTTTACCCACAGAGCTTCATGGTGCAGTGGTTAAACTGTATTTCTGCAATCAAGACTCTACTCACAACCTGAATTTGATCCTAACTGGCTCAGGTTCCTGGCTCAAGGCTGATGCAGCCTTCCATCTGTTCAAGGTCAAATTCTTGTGAATTCTAATGAATTCTATCCATTATGTCATACTGCCTTGCTCTCAGTTGAGAGCTACTCAATGTAACCTACACAGACATAAGCGAGATTCTAGCCAGTGGCATTTTAAATACTTAGGATTTCATGCTGCTCAGTTCACAACGGCTGAATAAGACGCCCCTTACTACAACATAATGAAACATTATTTTATTATCAAGGACATATGTTTTTAAAAGAATGCTGTTTGTGGCAGAACTGAACGCTAAATGAATGAAGTACTCTTTGTACCATGTAGAAGTGCAGTAAAGAGCAAAATGATTTTTAGGACATTCACAAGAAACTAACATATGAATCATCTGATATGGTAATTTTTGGTGAAAAAAATCAGAACAGATGGCTGGAGATGGATGAGAAACCTAATTATTTACTTCCCCTAACAATAAATAGCATAGAAATAGCAGAATAGAGGCAAATGCTGCCACCTGCAGGAAACCATTATGTTAGTCTTACCTGTAGAGGGGAAAGTGCTTTTGCACTCTTATCTTTTAGTTTACCGCTAATAAAGATAGACAATATGGTGTTCTCACAGCCACAAAGAAACAGTAACAGATCATGGAAGCATATTCTCTCATAACTGCAATCTTGCAAATTAATTAGTCTTGTCTTCCAGAAGTCTTTTCAAATAAACATCCAACTTCCGAGTACATTGAGTTCAAAGTTAAGTACTTTACAGCCATAGATGTAAATCCTCCCTCATCCCATTTTAAAATGGGAAAAATACTTCTCTTCAACATTTTCTTTCTGTCTTGACTTGAGTTTTCACATATGCAAGAATGGTTTTTTGCAACAACAAAAAGCAAGTTGCATGAAGTACAATAGCTACTGCCCTGTTCAGTAGACTTTCCATCTTTTGGATCATTTATCCAGTTCATTTTTCTCTTTAGGAGTCTTTCTCTTTGGGTGCAGTTGGCGTATTGTACAGAGATACAACACACATACTGCAAAAAGCTCAAGAAAAAAAGCACTGATCTCATTCTCATGCTGGTGGTCAGGAAATTTCATAGGTAAAAACGAGCTCTTAGGGCGTTTATACACGACCCCTAAACTCCGGGGCAAATGGCTCCCAGCTCCGGAGATTAAAAATGTTTACCCACCAGCTCCGGAGTTAACAGGAAATTAAGTGCGACCCCACCCACTTTAGCGCGTCCCAGCGCAGCTTTCAGGTACCTGCTTTTTGGATGTGACAAATATTTGATCCGGTGTAAGGATAGTGAGTGCGGGGCTCTCCTGGCTTCTGTTTGTTCTTTTTTTGCGCCCCGCCCCATTAAGAGATCTGAATGCTGCTGGGAACAAAACGGAGGTAAACCGGCATTCTTTTATTTCTTTTTTCTCCCTCCCTCACACAGCCAGCAACCAGGAAGTGCGGAGGGGGGTGGGGACAGAGGAAGAGCGACGAACCCCTAAGATCTCTGGTCCGAATTTAAGTGGCCAGCGGATCTTAGGGGTCGTGTAAAAAGGCCCTTAGACTGTGTTAATATGCCGTAACAGGTTTTCTTGCCAAGAATGCGAATTTATTGAGGTATTCTCACACCTCTTATTCAAATGTGCAGATGATGTGCTGTCAGGTTGGTTCTCACTTATTGTCACCATAGCAAAGTTTCTAAGGGATGGTTTTAGCAGTGCCATCCCCAAGTAAGTTTCCATCGCCAGCTAGGGATTTGAATCCACATCCCAACTCCTTGTCTGAAATACTACATGAATTAAAACTCCCTTCTTCAGGCATGCACCAGCAGTAACTTGAGGGCAGTGCAGAAAAAATATGAATGAATGTTCCAAAAATTCAAGGCAAAAGTTTTCTAGGCATCCTTTTAAGACTGTTACAGGCAGACTTTGGGGGTGTGGTTTCATGCTTCATTCTGGTACCATGTTGTTGGAAATTTCAAACTCAGTAAACCACACTCATCGGAAAGATCTTTCTCTGTGTCAGAGGCTTGAAACTTAAGAGTCAATCTGACACAGCAACTTAAACCAAAACTGACATAGCCATCCTTGATGATGATGAAAGTGAAGCTGAAGTGTTAAGTACAAGTTTATCTTTTTTCCCTCCATATTATCTGCTTTACACCTTCCCCTTGTACAAGACTGTTAAGGCTCGGAATCAACAGAGTTTGATTATTTTATGTGGCCTTTGTATCAAGGGCTGTTTGAGACTATAGGGACACCCTTGGGCTTATGGTTGAAAGGTCCTTAAGCTTACGGTTCAGAAGGAGTGCCGGTGATGGAGACTATGAGGCTATGGAGTTGGAGGCAGATTTTTGATCCTGAAGAACCAGTACAGTAATACGTTGGTTTACTAGCATAATCTGTTCCAGAAACATGCTTGTAAACCAAAACACTCTTATATCAAAGCAAATTTCCCATTAAGATATAATTCAGATAATTCATTCTGGGGTCCCATAGACCACATATTATACATGCAAAATGCAAAAATTCACAAAAGAAGTTGACTAGAAGTACATGTCCACACCATGGTTTAGGTACTTGGCTGCAGAATCTGCTCTGCATGGGACTAACAACTGGATTTTACTCTGTTGTTTTAATGTGACAATAATAAAATGCAGTTTGTAGCCACATGCACACATGACTAGTTGCCCCATGACTAGAAATCATTTGAAAAATAAGAAAGGATGTTGCAAACAAATTAAAGAGAAATATAAAGAAAAATAAAGCAAACCTCTAGCCTGCACTCCCCTTTGAAAACCTTTGTGGGTGGTGCAAAGGAGACCTGTGTTCCTCTCTCCTTCCTCTGCTTTTGAGGCTTGCCTGAGATGGAGCTTTCCAGACAATCACTCACAATCCAGCAGGGAGACTGAGAAAGTCACCATTTGCCAACTTGTGATCATGTGACCTGTTTCAGTGCTTAAAAGCAACTGAGAAAAGGGATGGTCAGCATGAAGAGATGAGTGACAAAAATCTAGATTCTGGAAAACCTGGAACTGAAGCTCCATGAGACCACTTTGGTTTGGGCAGCGTGTTCAGATGACCTCTGATCCAAAGTTCTGTGTCCATGAGATCAATGAACAAAAGGGATCAGCACTGACAACCAGACAAGCAAGCTGCAGCATGGACTCATTCATTTATCTCCATGTAGCCCCTCATAGAAGAGTGGTGGTGGGAAGTGCCATTCCAGCCCCAGATGAAACTTTTGGTGCATAGCACCAAAATATTATGACACAGGATGCATTATGTCTTTAGTCGGTACCTGAGAATGGTTCAGCCTGGGGTGTGTTTTGGAGGGTGGAGACATCTTCTTCTTCTGAGTGGCACCAAAATCAGAAAAGGAGGATGAGATCCTCCACAATATGGGGGTGGCTTTTCCATTTCCATGTCTCTTGGGCTTTTATAAAATGGGGAAAGGTTGCTGAGGGTTCTCTGGGTGAGTAGGCAGCACAAGGATAAGTAGCCGAAAAGCAGGCAAAGATGTGTTGAGTTGCAATATGTCTTCCTCAGAGTCAGATACGAAGCATGCTAAGTCCTTGTGGTCTTAATTTTTCTTTTGAACTGAGGTCAACACCAGTTTAGACTTTGATGTCAAAGGTCTGGTCTCAACATCTGTGGTAGGAGTTAGCTGTTGTGTAGGTCTGTGACTTGCAATGGATTACCATGCAGCTTAACAGACAGAACTGCCTCCCTAAGGACCTGCTTGGATAGAGTTTTACAGACTGCAATTGTCAGAACCGAAGTAGACTCATTGGCTGGCCATGGTGTCGCCTCATTTTGGAGATTATTCCCAAAGATAGCATTTCAGCTGAGACTGTCTATTCTTTATGGCTACTTTGGTAAATTTTCTGAAGATCTGGCAATTTCGTAGTCTGGCTGCCTCAGCCAGGGAATAGCGGCACTTAAGAGTACCTGTTGGTGAGGGGAGCACTTGGAACAAGTGATACACTTAATGAGCAGGCCCACTGGGGCCATAGAAATGGAGGAAAGCTGTGAAATGATGACTTGTGACAATAAACTTTTATTGTGTTTTTTTTTTCATTTTAGCTAAATGAAGTCTCAGAAAGGGGCTGGAGAAGAAGAAACCAACAAATACAGATAAGAACTGTAAGTAAAAGTGATATACTAAACAGGAGGTAAAGGCAAAGTACAGTGGATCCTTGTATAACAAACAGCTTGTATAACAAAATTTGTACAACATAAAAATTCCAGAGATAGGAGAAATTTGCTTAACATAATCGCCTATGGGGAGAATCCGTACAACATAAAAATGGGATCACTCTGTTTTCAATGCATTCCTATGGGAATTTGTATAAAGGAAAATTTGCTTAACATAATTTCATTTGGAATGAATTAATTCCTTTATACAAGGTACCACTGTATATACAAATGACCCCAAAATGCTACCCCAGGAGTGACTGAAAGGAAACTGAGGATTAGCTACAGGGAAGTTAGCGTGTGCAGGGGAGAGATTGTGGACCAACTCTTTTAGACTCTAAAATGTTCCATGGTCTTCACACAGGCACAGCCCAGAACCCAAATGTGTCATTCACAGAGACAACGGAAAAAAACAATAGGCTTTCTTAGTGGTTGTACCCCTCTTGGAGTACAGCTGATATCAAGTTAAAGCATTTTTATTTTCCAAGGTACAGTATTTTAATTCAAGAAATGCCCAAGCTTGCTTCATTTTATTGTTAAGGTAATGGTTTTATTTTAAAAGTTGTTTTATTTTGACTCTTACGATATAAAAATAATTTATATTTGCTGTTCACTAGACCAAAATTCATAGACTATGCACATGTTTCAATTACATTACACACACACACACACACACACACACACACACACACACACACACACAATCTGTTTCTTTTTCACTCTGCCCCCCCCTCCACGAGAGACATTCAGTGGAAAAGGTCATCATGATAACAGTCATTAACCCAAACACATTTCACTTCTATTTTATTTCACTGTAAACATCAAAACGTCACAATGTAGCTGGCTCAAGAATTATCTTCTTTTTTGAAATTTTAAATGAGTCTTGAGCATAGAATTAACAAGTAAGGTAGATGCTTGAATCAAAATTCCAGTTTACCTATTAAGTCATATGAATGATACCAAGAGCAGATTTCTCTGGAATACAGTGGGAAAGAATGAATTATGTGGCTCTTGCTTTCAAATGGAGAGAATCCTGATCACAGAAGCACAACTCTGAAGTACACATACTGTAACTACAATAATGTAACTGCATCCTCAAATCTGTTACTGCTAGCAACAAAGAAGGGCAGAAACATCGGCGCCAACCACATGGCATCTGTGTTCTGTTCACTGAAGATACAACTGCTCTTTCCTCTTCTCTATTCCCATAATGAATTTGCCTGAATGCATTTAGAGAGGTTTCCCATATGGGTAAGACGCATGCAAGAATTAATATGCAATTAATAAGACCTTTTGATCACTCGCTTTTGTTCAAGGAGGCAGCTGGTCTATATATCAGATGCTAATTAGAGAAATTAAGAGGAAACCATTTTTGTTCTGTGATGAACTGATAGGCTACTGTAACCAATCAATCCTCTTAAGCCTTCTGAAAAAGTGAGAGCAAAAGAACTAAGAGCAAAAATAAGATAGGAAAAGAACTACTTCATGGAGAGAGAAAAGGAGCACAAGTTAATTCATGGCATAGGGCAACTGGATGAGTCTGAATGTAGAAAAAGGATAGAAAATTCAATTCTTCCAAGAAAGGAAAGGGAAGAAGAAAAGCTTTGAGATTATTTTCTCAAACTACAGTACATGTCCCGAATAGATAACGAATCTGACATTACCATAATGCATTCTGTTTGGACAAAACTTCTAATTTAATGCAGTATTTCCACTAGTAAAAGAGGGAGGTGATGGCTTTCTCCAATTTCCTGTCATCCTCAGTAGGAAAATCAATTTTGAAGGCTTGGGAAAATATCTGGAAGATGGTGTTAGCACTCCAGTTAGAGTGGTGGATCGGTAAAACATACTTTCTCCCTTTCTTGCTAAATAGTGAAAAAGAAACACACAGCATCACCTATTCTGCTCTGTGCCCCCAAAAGTATTAAATCTTTTTTTGCTGTTTTCTTTTCCATTATAAGAAATACTGCTAAAGGTTTATTATTAGGGGGAAAATGGGTGTGGTGGATCCTATTCCAGCTCTCAATAAAACAGAAAAAGAAGGAGAGAGAAAAATAAAGGCCTCTTCAAATGGTTAATGTCAACGAGAAACAAAAGTATTTATTTATTTTTGTACTTATTAACTGCCCAACATTACCTCGGGAACTCTGGGTGTACAACAGAAGGCAATACAATTTGCCCAAATACAACCTCCATAATAAACAAACAAGAGTAAAAATATAAAGACAATGAATAACAACAATAATAAAAACAACAGAAAATCTGGCGAGAAAAAGGTTGGGACAAAACAAGACAACCAATACAGAAACACACAGCCGTGCACTCAGCAATCACCAAAACTTTCCATAAAGAGCCAGGTCTGTAAGGCTCTCCAAAAGGCCAGCACAGACTCTGCCAGCCTAATCTCTGTGGGCAGTTTGTTCCAAAGTGCAGGGGTGGCCATTGAGAAGGTCTGATTGTGGGTAGAAAGTCTTTGGGCCTCCCTCAGAGTGGCCACCCAGAGGGAGAAGTCGAGCGAAGCTCTGGTCGGTCGGGACTAAGGTGACCTCTGGGAGATTCACTCTGCCAGATAGCCAGGTCCCAAAAAGTGTTCTGCTTATATACCGCCCCATACCACTACAAGTAGTCTCTGAGCGGTTTACAATTTTAATTACAGTGTGCAGGCTACACATTGCCCCCCCCCAGCAAGCTGGGTACTCATTTTACCGACCTCGAAAGGATGAAAGGCTGGGTGAACCCTAAGCCTGCTACCAGGGATTGAACCCAGGTCATGAGCACAGTTTTACCTGCAGTACAGGCATTTAACCATGGAGGGTTTTGTCAACCAAAACCAATACCTTGAACCTTTTTTGGGAGGCAACAGGTAGCCAGCTGAGCTGCCTATATGCCCTGAGGACATCCGATCTCGCCTGATTTTGGAAGCTAAGCAGGGTCAGCCCTGGTCAGTACTTGGATGGGAGACCACCAGGGAATACTAGGTTCTGTAGGCGCCTTGAGTAGGAACTGGCAAACCACTCCAGGATTCCTGCCAAGAAAACTCCAGGGACATGGGGTCACGAAGAGTTGGTCACAACTGTAACGATGCAACACACACACAGGTAGCCAGCCAATGCAGGTGAGCCAGGATGGGCATGATGCGGTCAAGTAAGGGGTGAAAGAACTAGGGTCTTAATCCTAGATGGAGCATTTCTACCACTGACAGAAGATAACAACAAAGATAACAACAAAAGGGAGTGGACAGAGAAAAGTCCTATTATAGAAATTGCAACATAAAAGAAGAATTTAAAATAAAATCAGGGGCACTGAAAAATCAAAGGGGGAATATAATTTTTAACCAAGCAAAAGAGACAAAAATATACTGGAGAATCAAAGAAGATAAATTTCTTCAAATAAAGATCCATGACAAAGAATACACAATAGACCTAGTTGTGTTAGAAGCAAAAGAGAGAGAGAGAGATTTGTGTTAGAGTAGATGGAAGTTTGACTTGAGAAACACAATCTGTACGCCAGAAAGAGCTGTGGTGCCTATATTTGTAAAAAAGTGATGAAGCCTTGGCACTACTGGGGGCAGGGTATAAACTGAAGAAACAAATAATAAATTAGCCTTATGTATGTTCTTGTTGGAGCTCAGACAGAAACATCCGTCCATATGTACAAGCTAACTAAATGTGTTTGAACTGGAGGGAGAAGGGGGTCACAAGTGAAAGAGTTTTTGACTATCTGGTGAAAAAATTATAATCTTAGCATATTGTAAATATGAAACTTTTTTTCCTGACTTTCTAACACTCACTACTCTTTATGAAAAGAGTAGTCACTCAGACATGCAGTCAAATCTGTATCACCAAAATAACATAGGCATATGTGTTTCACCACAAGCGTTCAAATTCTTTTAAAGAGTAGCATGTAATTAGCACTTAGCTGCGGCAGAATTTGAACAGCAGTGGAAAGGGATCACTGGCTTGGTAAAAGGAAAAAATATAGAAGAAAGGAGTCCCAATTTTCCAGCTAAAGTGCTATTCCAAATTTCAGTGCAGGGATTTGTGGGTGGTTGTCATTTGGGTAGCAGCACTCACCAGCCAGAAGAAAGTGGATACGTGTCACCACAATGAACTCTACTCTAAGAGAGAGGCCAAGCTGACAAAAAACAAAACAAAACAAAACAACCCTGCATTTTGCAGTACTTGCAGCTGCAACTGGAGAAAGGAAAGAAGGAATGGCTTCCCCTTCCTAGGTCCTCCCTCAGAAAAGAACCTCCTACAGTTAATAAGAACAGCATCTGCTTCAAGCCAGTTCTTTTGATGCTATAAACAGCATGAGTAGGAAAAGGTATGGTTCTCCTAGGAAACACCATCAGCCCTATGGGAAACAGATGATAGGAAACATAGTCTACTAATATCTAGAGGACGATGTATCCACAAGTCCTGGATATCAACTAACGAAGGCAACATCACACTGCTTCACTGGAAGTCTGCAAAGTGAAATAATGCAAACCTAGAACACCTAAATACTCATTCCAATATAGCACATTTCTTCAGTTATAAATAAATAAATAAATAAATAAATAAATAAATAAATAAATAAATAAATAAAATATTTTCTACCAACTGTGATGCCAACCACTGCCACCCCCTCACCCCCAGTGACATCAGGGTCCCTGCAATCTCTTGACAATAATCTCATCCGTTCCAGGTACAGTAGATATAAAAAGTTTACACACCCATGTTAAAATGTCAAGTGTCTGTGATGTAAATAAATGAGACAAATATAAACCATTTCAGAACTTTTTCCACATTTAATAAGACCTATGAACTGTTAATAACTCAGTTGAACCACAAACTGAAATATTTTAGGTGGAGGAAGGAAAAAAACTGAAATAATATGGTGGCATATGTGTGCACACCCTCTTATAACTGGGGATGTAGCTGTGCTCAGCAGTAAAAAAATCAGATTCAAATGCATGTTAAGTAGGAGTCAGTTCACACCTACCATAATTTAAAGTATCTCCAAGGAATCACTAATAAAGGGCCTTTTCACACGACCCCTAAGATCCGCTGGTCCCTTAAATTCGGACCAGAGATCTTGGGGGTTCGTTTCTGTTCCTGCGTCCCCACCCCTCAGCACACTTCCTGCTCCTGTCGGCGTGAGGGGGGGGAGGCAAAAAAAGGACAAAAGAAGCCTTTACTAACCTGCCCGTGCTGGTCGAACTTGCCACGAGCCCCGTTACTTCCTGCTTTCGTCTCAAGGAGCTCTTAAAGGGGCGGGAGGCAAAAAAAAACAGACAAGCCAGGAGAGCCGGGCACTCTTATCCGCATCTAATTTTTTATCACCTCCAAAGAGAAGGTACAAGGAAAGTGCGCTGGGTCGTGCTAAAGTGGGCGGGGTCGCACTTAATTGTCTCCAAACTCTGGAGCTGGTGGGAAAACATTTCTAAGCTCCGGAGCTGGGAGCCATTTGCAGCGCAGCTTAGGGGTCGTGTATAAACGCCCAAAGATCAGCCGTGCTAGTAGGTATTTCCTGACATTTTCTTAGTCACATCCTATAGCAGAAGCCATAGTCCACAGAGAACTTCCAAAGCAACATAGGGATCTCATTGTTAAAAGGCATCAGTCAGGAGAGGGTACAGAAGAATTTCCAAGAAATTAGATATACCATGGAACACAGCGAAGACAGTCATCACCAAGTGGAGAAAATGTGGCACAACAGTGACATTATCAAGAGCTGGATATCCCTGCAAAATTGATGAAAAGACTAGAAGAAAAAGGGTCAGGGAGGCTGCCAAGAGGCCAACAGAAACATTAAAGGAGCTGCTGGAATATCAGGCAAGTACTGGATGTGACAACAATCTCCCGTATTCTTCATATGTCTGGGCTATGGGGTAGAGTGGCAAAATGGAAGCCTTTTCTTACAAAGAAAAACATCCAAGCCTGGCTAAATTATGCAAAAACACATCTGAAGTCTCCCAAAAGCATGTGGGAAAAGTGTTATGGTCTGATGAAACCAAGGTTGAACTTTTTGGCCATAATTCCAAAAGATAGGTTTAGCACAAAAACAGCTGTGCACATCACGAAAAGAACACCATACCCACAGTGAAGTATGATTTGGGGCTGTTTTTCTTCAGCTGGGACAGGGGCCTTAGTCAAGGTAGAGGGAATTGCAAACAGTTCCAAATACCAGTCAATATTTGCATAAAACCTTCAGGCTTCTGCTAGAAAGCTGTACATGAAGAGGAACTTCATCTTTCAGTATGACAATAACACAAAGAATACATCCAAATCAACAAAGGAATGGCTTCACCAGAAAAAGATTAACGTTTTGGAATGGCCCAGCCAGGGCCCAGACCTGAATCCGAGGTGAGGTGATTTGAAGAGGGCTGTATACAGGAGATGCCCGTGCAATCAGACAGATTTGGAGTGTTACTGCAAAGAAGAGTGGGCAAATATTGGCAAGTCAAGATGTACCATACTGATAGACTCATACCCCAAAAGGCTGAGTGCTGTAATTAAAATCAAAAAGTGCTTCAACAAAGTATTAGTTTAAGTGTGTACACACATATGATACATACACTTTCACCTGCTCCTCAACCAACAATGCCCATCTGCACTCTACATTGGACAAACAGGACAATCTCTAAGAAAACGCATCAATGGACACAAGTTTGACATAAGGAACCATGATGCACAGAAACCTGTTTCAAACTATTTCAGTTTACCCAGACACTCCTTGAAGGATCTGGAGGTCACTATTTTGGAAACAGAATCATTATAAATCAAGAATACAAAGAAACAGCTGAGATAAAATTCATATGCATGATGGACACACACAAGAATGGGTTAAACATAAATCAGGGTTTATTGAGTCATTATCAAATGTAGTACAATGGTACCTCTACTTAAGAGCAGCTCTGCTTAAGAGCAATTCGACTTAAGAGTGGAAAACCATTGGCATTTTAACTGCTGCCTTACAAATTTTAGATGTGATCTGTTCTACTCACATTTTTAAATTTTTCAATGCTTTATTTATTTTTTCAATTTTTTAGATACTGTACCTCTACTTAAGAGTTGTTCGACATAACAGCATGCATTAGGAACGGATTACATTCGTAAGAAGAGGTACCACTGTACTGTACTACTATATTGGCATTTCAGGGAAGTTTATCTCCCACCCAGGACCCTAAGGTAAAAAAAAAAATCCCATCCTTTCCCCACTTTCTTCCAACCTTCCCACCCTACTCTTATCTGAGGTCTGGTTTCTGTCTCTTGAGGAATTTACCACAGAGCCATAAAACACCTACCGTATCAACAAACAACATGAGACCCTGGGAAAATCCTCTTCCCCATCATCTTTACAACGCCTGCTCTTCTTCCCCTTCCCCTATCCACTGTCTATAGGAACTTACAACTGGGCTGACATGCAAATACTGATACTACTGCCAATGAATATTTGGTATAAAATGTATAGCCCATCACGTATTATATTGCACGCCTCATTCTGCTGCTGTATATCTGAAGAAGTGGACGTGTAGTCCACAAAACGTTACAAATATGAAAGTTAGTCATGTTTTGTATCTTTTGTTTTGTTTTTCTTTGATTTTGCCTCATATTATTTCAGTTTTTTTATATTCCCTTCCTCCACCTAAAAGATTTCAGTTTGTGGTTCAACTGATTTGTACAGTTCATAGGTGTCATTTGGGGTGGAAAAAGGTCTGAAATGATTTATCTTTGTCTCATTTATTTACATCACAGACACTTGAAATTTTAACAGGGGTGTGTAAACTTTTTATATCCACTGTAGCTGGTCCTGGTATTATTTGGACATGTGCTTTCCACAGCGGTCCCCTGTCACCACTTTCTCACACTCCAAGAACTGAGCTTTTTACACTATCCCCTGGAATAGTCAGTTCAGCGTTGGCTTCATTTCCCATCACTGAGGCCATTAGAAACCCACTGCTGATCAAACTTGGGGATCAGGCTTGAAGCTCTTTAATGAGGGCCAGTAGAGGCGGCTGGTAGCAAGCAGTGGCTGCTGCTGTTCTTGTGGCTCAAGAAGCCTTCTCTTTCTCTTGTGTTGACATTTCTACTACCAGCACCTCTTCGCAGCCCCTCACCACTCTTGCCGGGGACTGTCCTTGGTCCCACATCAGCTCACTTGTTGTGCAGAGGCTCCAGCACTTCTGCCACTGAGTCCTTGGTGTCCTCATCTGTCAATTATTTGCCAGATGTTGGGGGCACAGAAGAGCCCAAACTTTCTTCCCTGCCCCTCTTCAATCCCACTATGGCTCGCCTTTCAGCCTGCCAGGTGCATCTCATCCCCTGGTTCTCCCGAGACAGCTGTGCTTCCCTCCTCCCAGGACTTCCCAAAAGCCCAGAGCAGCTCTGCCCAGTCTCTCAGGGTATATGCGTGTGAGATGGCTGACACCCTGCCTGGAGCGTCAGTAGTGACCTCCTCTCTTGTCACATACCTGAAGCAATTCATTCAGTTTAGCTGTGGCAACAGACTGATCCCTTGGAAAAATGTTCTATTTTAACAATAATGACAGACATTTTATAAAGTAGGCCTTTGCCTTGAGAAATCTATCACTGTGGCAAAAGATGTCACCTCAACCTATCCTGAACAGACATTTCTGGCAGAAGGATATATTTAGAAGCTGAAATACGATCATGACTGGCCATCTGCCAGCAGTCAATCTAGGTTGCTGGGTTTGTATGTCACTGTGGACGTGCCAGTGACGAGGAAAAGGCTTTTAATGAACCACTCGGATGGCCCAGTGCTTCCATTTTGTTTTGTTCTCACTGCAGCTTAAACTGCTTCATACATCCAGGTAATCCAGAATTCAGTAGAAACTAGCCTTTCATTTAAATACGCATTTATATAAAATTATATAAATATAAAAACTAATCACAGCTGTCAAGGAATTTTTATTAATTGTACATACAGTTTAAAATGGGCAGTTACATTCATGGGTCTCTTCCAACTGAGGTCATGACACCTTAAAGTGTTCTCATTGTATAATGGGCAATGTTGAAACATACGGTAGCTCAGCTTATGACAGAACGTAAGAGAGGCTCTAGATTCCTGACAGAACTTTTTTGCGGGCTGGCGATCAGAGGAAAGTGAGCGACAGAAGATTTGGGAAGGAAAGCAAAGGAAAGTGTGAGAGGTCCTCAAAATACAGTGTTGGTAGGAAAGGATACAGAACTGGCAATGGAGGTGAGGAAAGCAACCCAGATAGGTGGAAGAGGTGTATAGAATTATAGATAAGGTAAGGAAAAGCGCAGCCTAAACTTCTCTTTAATATAAATCAAGCTCCATACTTCAACAACCCTTAGATACAGATAAGGTGTGTTACTTTCTCCAATTCTGTCACATCTCACTGCTCTACTGCTAGCACTATGAAGCTATTAAATTCTTTCCAAAGGCCCCTGAAGACCAAAACACAAAAATTGCTTCTTCCATGCTGCTACATCTCCCCATTCTAAACATTTTTTTTAAAAAACCACCCTCTCTACATGGTTGCAATTTTAAAAGAATTTCTGGCCTGACACTATGAAAAATAAAATTAAGTACACCTCCCCCATTCTTTGTCTTCCCACATGCACTAAGAAAATATGACCAAAGGGAATCCAAACCCTGGTAGCCATTTGGGACAGCAGATGCACAGGGACTATTGGTGGCCCTGAGGTCAAAGGATATATAGACAATCCAACAATTAACAGTGCATTAAAGCATGCCACAAGTCTGTACTGATCTATGATGTTCCATTTTCCATCTGATTTGCACCTGCCACTGGGACAGGAATGAAAATATGCACAGTAATCTAAATATATAATCTTTGCTTTGGCACAGAGACAAGATTTCCCTCAAACTAAATTAAAAGGAAGCTTTTCATTAGTATCATGATTCTTACCTTGCAACACTAGAGACATGAACTATTTGAAAAAAGCAATAAAATAAATAAAATAAAATAAAAGGGAACATATCTCTCCAAAGACTCCTGCTAATAACATACTGCATGCACCAATTGATCACTTAAGCTGCTTCAAGATCTTCTTTCTATAATTTTCATTACTACAACACATCGGCAACTTGAAGGGGAAAATTGTATGTCTTTTAAAAGCAAGGTATTTTTATAATTTGTTCTTGAAAAGACAGTACATTGCATCTTTTCCTTATTATGAACAGTGCCTTTAATATTTCGTGTCAACTGTTATACACTCATTGTGCCCAACTTTGTATATTGTCCCTCAATGCTGTAAGGCACCTTGGGTCCTTTTTAAGGAGAAAGGTGGGGTAAAAGTTTATTACTTATAAACAAATTATGTAGTATTTCACATTTCGAACAGACAGAAAAGGAAGTTGGAAAGTTCAAAAAGTTTTGAAGAATTCTGAAAACATTTTGCCTGCAGAAGACTGTATGTCTGCAAAACAATTTGCAGGAAAGTGAACAAACTACTGGCTTGATTGTTCATGTAAAACTATTTTTATATATTACGAAATGATGCTTTAGATATACAATGTTCAATCTTCAAATAAATTTTGCCAAATTTTTGAATCTACATAAAATAGACAGGACAGTGTGCACTTGCAATCTCAAGATGAACCTCCATTACAGAATACAGTGGTACCTTGTATAAAGGAATTAATTCATTCCAAATGAAATTATGTTAAGCAAATTTTCCTTTATACAAATTCCCATAGGAATGCATTGAAAACGGAGTAATCCCATTTTTATGTTGTATGAATTTTCCCCATAGGTGATTATGTTAAGCAAATTTCCCCTATCTCTGGAATTTTTTATGTTGTACAAATTTATGTTATACAAGCTGTTTGTTATACAAGGGTCCACTATATACTGTAGGGATATCTTTTATTATTTGGACGCAAAACGAAAGAGAATCAGAACAAAAAATTACAGTAAATAAAATCAATGTAATCAATAATTAATGACTAATTATGTTTTAATAAGCATTCACTACTAATTATCCTCTCTTTTAAAACAAAACCAATCTCTGCAGGAAACTTTGCAGTACTTTTGGTTCAATTCCCTCCCCCGCACTTCTTCATAGACTTTTGGAGCATGTCCATCCTTTGACCAAGCATGGTACTAAATAGTGATGCAAAAGAACCTGGTCCTAAACAAGCCCAAGACTGGATTTTTCCCTTTATTTTTAAAAACACTCATTATGGTGCCATGCTAGGAAAAGAGAATGTCCTTACTCCCCTTGGAGTGATGGCAGACAATGTTGAGTTTTCAACACAGCAATACCAGAGCACAAGAAATGTGCATACATGCATAAAAATACATGTACCTAAGATAAGACAGACAGCACAAGACTCTCAAAATGTATCTCAACAACTGTGCTTCTGAATTTTATCACAGGTTATACTGCTACAGAAGACACTTCCACGACACTATTACAAAAAGGAAACACAAATATGTTTCGATAAAGGTCTTAAAAACCGACACTCAAACACATAGAGATATAAAACATCTGTTCAAAGGTAACAATTTAGTAAAGTACATGATTCATTCTTACTTGGCCCAAAGGTACCCTTATCTTTGCGCAGCCATTTTTTCCTGAAGTGCTCATGAACCTTAGTGTGACTGATATCCGTTTTGCTGGAATGCAGTGGAATGAGTTCATCATCGTCATCATCGTAGCAGGGCTGCCACCTGCTTCTCTGCAAGCAACCAACCCCTGGATCTGAAGGCAGGCAATGTACGTAGGCAATCATTCTGAGGTATTATTTCCACACAATAGTCCCACTGTAATGCTGACTTTCCCACAAGCCTTTCAGATTTTAAAAAAATGTTGATTCCACAGCAACTGAGTTCTTGTCCTTTTAAGTTGGCTAGTACCAACACAATTTTAACATATTTATCATGACATTTTTCCATTCCTTGGTGCTGGTTTTGTTAAGCAGGTTCCATTTCAGGTACGATCCCACAACCCTCTCACAACCAGATTCAAAACGCAATCCAAAGAAATCCAATAACAGTTTGTGAAATACCTCAATCTGAAAACAGATTTCCAGCTGGCCTCTTTATGTGCATCAGCTGAACTCTGATGCTTCTCTTAAGCTTTATCCCAGATTATTTGTCACTCTCTGAACAACAGGTACTATAGTCCCTCACACAGATGGCCATATCTTAAAAGCTTATTTAAAGCTAAGTTACAGTGCTTACAGCAGTAAGGGCAGCTACAAAATCAGAACTAGTAGAACTGTGTCACAACTTTTTTTACCTCATACACATACATATCCACCTGCAGGTAGAATCAAAAATGAAAATCAGTTATAATTTAAAATTTGTATGCTTAAGACAGCACAGCTCTTAAAAATGTTGGGGCAATGAAGGAAAATCAAGTATTTTAATATATTTATAATCAAAATGTGGAATCTTCCTACCTGACAATGATTTCTGGTTAACTGAAACTCAAACTAGCCTTATACATGATGGACAACCAAGAAATCCATTCAGGCAATATCTAAATGTAACGAGTGTCCCTATTAAATTATGGAAATACGAATTTTATAATAATAATAATAATAATAATAATAATAATAATAATAATAATAATAATAATAATAATAATAATAATAATAATAATAATAATAATAATAATAATAAATAATCAGAAGGTTGTTAGTGATTCAATAGTTAAAGCTAGATTAAAATATATTGCAAGGGTCCACAACAAAGAGTAACTTTTCCAAACACCCTATTAACATTGATTGATGTTCCATGAAAAACAGGCAATTCCTTGTAGTTTAGAACACAATTTTCATTATTTCTCTGTTGATTAATGTTATAGCATTTTCATAATTTCTCATTTACATTCCCATATTGAGGTGAAGAGCAGCACTGTTCACACCATTAAATGATGTGTATTGAATGACCCAAGTAGGGTCTGATGGGATGGGGCTCATACTCAACTCCAACACACTCTTAAAGCCAGTTAGAGACTCACATTATGATGTGGTCAGGAAAACATGTGGGGGCAGCTGCACACACAGAAATATATAGAATCTTCTATCTAACCAACTGAAAGTTTTGATTTTGATTTATGCAAATATCCTTAAAGAGCTTGGGACTCTATTACCTTATGGGTAGCCTTTCCTCTGTGTGTGTTGTGTTGTTACAGTCGTGACCGACCCTCCGTGACTCCACATCCATGGAGTTTTCTTGGAAGGATTACTGGAGTGGTTTGCCAGTTCCTACTCCAGGCAACTACAGTACCTGGTATTCCCTCGTGGTCTCCCATCCAAGTACTAACCAGGCCTGACCCTGCTTAGCTTCCAAGATCAGGCAAGATCGGATGTGCTTAGGGCATCTAGGCAGCCATAGCCTTTCCTCTAGATACATCTATTTGAATTCTGAGATGACCATGGAACTTCTTCTAAGGCTCACACTATTTCTGAGATATTTCACGACACTCCCAATTAGAGGCCAGTTTACCTCAGAATTTGCAAAGATCAAAAATAAATGTGTCAATACTGCATCCACAGAAACAACCCCCCATTATATTTTTAAATCACATTCCCTTTCTGCTAGTGCTTCCTTATGGATAGCACACAGAAAAAGGTAGAATCCCTGCTATGCTCAGTAGAACAAAGTAAGAGCCAATGCTATCCACTGAAATCTTTGGAAATTGTAATAAAGGGTTTTCCTCCACCATACAGTCTAAAACCCATTTTAGAGTACCATATCTGTATTACTTAAGATGAAATATCAACAGGCAACTAGTGACACTTTACTTAAGCAGTAATTGACGGGAAATGACACTTGCTTTGTGACATAATAAAAAGAGATACAGTGGCAGTAATACAACCTCAGACAAGTGTTGCAAACAAAATCTATAAAACAGTCAAATATAAAGAGAAAGAGAATCCAAAGATTGTTCAACTTTACATGTCAACTCATGTACTAAGATTAACATTCACAATTACATTGTATTATTTTAAAGCAATAGAATATGAGGCACTGGAGATTCAGGCCATATGTTCAGGCCAATAGAATGAATACATTTCACAAAACTCTAAATGAAAAAAAAGCCCTAATCCACAATAGAAATGAACACACTGTATCCAAGGATTATATAGATAAAACATCAAACTTGATAAATTATTTCTATCTACTTGTTTTTGCAATTCAAGTGTAAAAGGCTGAGGGAGAAAACCAGACTAATTTACTCTAGTCTGCGTTTACCCGATTTAAGGTTTCTAAATACATAAGAAGATCACAAAGATCTAAAAACCAAACAACAGTTTAACATGCATTTCTAACAAATTAGGTATATTTCAATTATATGCTGTAAGACAATAATGATAAAGAATAATGAGATCATTCCTAAAATCCTGTTTACAGAGTATCTTTAGCATATGGCATGAATTAGTGACAGAACAATTTCTTCAAATAAATAACATACTGTATGTTTAAAAACAGCAAACACATACATTTGTGAACTTTTGGGATATGTAAGTAATTAAGAAAAAAAACTATCCCCACTCCCTTTTATGTTCAAAATATCATCGGATGGAATACATTTAGCTTACAGCTTACTATTTTCTTTAAGGTTTATCCTTCCTTGTTTGTACTTTTCTGGTTGTCCTATAAAGTTATCATCTCCATAAGGAGTTGGGAATCTGTTTGACATCAACAAGGGGATCTCTTCTTTCATTTTGCCACTCGATTTTGCCATTTGACAATTTGGGGAGACCAGACATCCCTAAATAAAAGATGTAAACCTACATAATTTGGCTACATTTACTTTCTTTACCTAGCCCATCATTTAAAATTAACTTCAGCATGGAAAACGTAAATAAAGGCTGCCTCGTGTTTAATGTTTCAGGTTTCCATTGACAAACGGGTTACCCCAGGTTAAATATAACACCTGAGCAGGGCCTCTAAGTTATCTGCAGCATCCCTCCCTTTATTACATCCTGGAGGAACAGCAAGAGGTTAAGATCAAGTATCCTCCCCTTCCCCCCACACATTTTGGTCTAGAATTTAGGATTTATTTTATCCCAATTTGGCTACCAATGTTTTTATATGAACTATACTATCATAATATTACTAGAGGAACTGACTAGACATTATTCAGTGGATATCTTATTCCTCTTTCTTAATGCACACACCTGCACGTGGACGCACACACATATATACACACACACACGCACACGTATACACCCACATACTCTTACTTGATGTTATGCCCCCCCATTAATTTTCTGGGAATTTGTTAAGAATTTGGCTGGACACAACTCAGTCAGTGTTACATTTCTTACAGTCATTTTCTAAATTGTTTTCTAACACATCTGATTTTATACTTTGCAGTGAGTTGGTTCTGTCATTCTGGCTCTTATGTACTATGGGTGCAATCTTTATTAATCATGACAACTTCAGAATACAACAGCTTCAAATCATTTTCTATAATGAATTTAAACAGCTTTTTCTGTATTTGCAAAGTGACGGTTTTTACTGTGTAGGGGAATAACATCATTTGGTTAAACACAGTAACAGATTAATTAGCAAAAGCCTTTTCTCACTACCTACAACAGTTATATCCCAAGGGGATATATCCTAGGGGAGGAAACAAGGAGAAAATGAGCCAGCAGACTTCCAAAGGAAAGTGAGCTCGGAGGAACCATGAAGACGCAAGTTGGCTTTCTGTTTTGTCTGGAGACTTGTTCTAGTATGAAAGCAAAAAGATGCAGCTGGAAGATGTGGGCTGGGGAGTATGAAGCCAGCCATAGGCCACCCAGCTACACTGAACCAGTGGAAGGGAGAGATATGCACAGCTTAGAATGTCAACATAGACTTCAGTAGGGTGTTTATTTGTTCTGTGCCATGCTGGGTAAGGCAGGTGTGGCTACTAGGCCAAACCAGGGAAATATCTAAGGGGCCAGTACTCACTAGCGCAAGGAGATCCGAAGTCACTGGACAATATCAGTCCAAAGGTCCAAGTCAGATCAATAGGTACTATACTTACAATCCACAAAGAGGACTCAGAAGTATAGCTGAAACAATCACGCAGTAAGCCAGCCCTTTCCCTTCTCACAGAGCTGGTGCCTCAGAAATAGCTTCTCACATTTGGCACAGACCAAATGATCCACATGCCACTGTTCTTTTTTTTTTTATAAATTTTTATTGGATTTTTAAGGGGGGAACAAAGGGAAGGAGTATGGGTAAGAGGAAAAAGAAAAAAAAAAGAAAAAAAGGGGGGGATACAGTTTTTAAGACTTACATTGAGTATATCAAGCAAAATAGAAATAGTAATTAGACATATTGCTAAAATTGCCAGATGTTATCACAATACTAATAAATTTGTTACTTCTTGCCATCTTTCCCGAAAGATCTCGTCGTAGTCTCCCTTTAGATAACCAGAGAGTTTATCAATTTCGATGCATTCTCTTATCTTTCCATGAAGATCCTTCTCTGTTGGCGTGATTGGTTGTTTCCAAAGTTTCGCGTACAGTATTCTTGCAGCAACAATTACATGATGAAGTACATATCTCTGATCATAGGAAATATTTATATCTACTATATTTAACAGAAATAGTTCTGGTCTAAACTCTATTTTAATTTTCAAAGATCTTTCTAAGAAAAGTTTTACCATGTTCCAATACGCCTTAGCTTCTTTACAAGTCCACCACATATGATAAAAGGTTCCACAGTCATAATTACATTTCCAACATTTAGGTGAACAATTATACATCTTGGATAAATGATGAGGCGCAAAATGCCATCTATAAAACATCTTATAACAATTTTCCTTGAACGAAATAGATTTAAAGATTTTAACTGTGTTCCACAAAGAGTCCCATTTATTTAAATGAATAGTATAGCCTAAGTTTTCTGCCCATCTTATCATACAGTCTTTAACCAGTGTATCAATCATTTTTTCATTTAACAATATGCTATAGAATTTACTAAGAAGCTTGGAGTCACCAGAAGAAAGTATTTTATCAAATGAGGTATCAGTAGTCATAAAACCACCCTCTTTGGAAAGCTCTTTGAAGTGTGAATGTATTTGTTGATATTTCCACCAATCCAGATTATAACCTTCTGATACTAATTTCCCTAGTGGTTTCAATGAGAAGTCATCATTCAGAAGGTGTCTATAAGTTATAACATTTGAGATTTCACTTGCCTGGGAGCTGTAAATTGCTCCCAGTGGGGATAGCCACATAGGTGCTTTGAAATAAAATTGTTTTTTGATCATTAGCCATATTTTAACTAAGGCATTCCTTATCCAGTGCTTTTTAAAGAGGGTAGGTAAATTTCCCCTATGCCACAAATAGTGATGCCAGCCCTTATCAAGACCATAACTCTCAAGCTGCGATATTCTTTTATTTGTCATCAAGATCCAATCCTTAATCCAAGTCAAGGCGGCAGCCTTGTAGTATAGTACCAAATTAGGAAGGGCAAAACCACCAAATTTGGTTCTATCCTGCAAATAAATATTTTTAATCCTTGCTTTTTTCTTTTGCCATATAAATATACGTATACTTTTTTCCAGATCTGAAATAATCTTAAAGTTTGGCAATATAGGCAGAGATTGAAACAAAAAAAGCAGTTTAGGTAAGACATTCATTTTAACTGCAGCGATTCTGCCCATTAGGGATAGCTGAAGTCTTGACCAAGTTTCGAGGTCAGCTTTGATTGTTTTTATAACATTGACATAATTGTCTTTGAGTAAAGAGTTACATCGGTTAGATATAGTAATACCCAAGTATTTTACCCTATTTGAATGTTGAAAACCAGATTGATTTACCAGTTTTTGAATCATGAATGGAGTCATATTTTTAGTTAGAACCAATGTTTTTTTTCTATTCACCTTTAATCCAGAGATTTTAGAATATGCCTCCAGGGTCTTTAGAAGTTCTACGGAGGATGTCTGAGGGTTCTCCATAATAACCATCAAGTCATCTGCAAAGGCTTGTACCTTGTAAACTTCTCCCTTGTTTTGTAGGCCTTGAATGTCAGGGTTTTCCCTTATAACATGAAGAAGAACTTCCAGGGTAGTTATAAACAAAAGAGGGGAAAGGGGACATCCTTGCCTAGTACCTTTGTGTATATTAACTTTGTCTGTAAGGTGACCGTTGACTACAATCCTGGTATTTTGAGTAGAATAGATTTGTTCAACAGCTCGCAACATTCTATGGCCACACTGAAGGTAATCTAATTGAGTTTTAAGTAAAGACCAGGATACATTATCGAAGGCTTTCTCAGCATCGATGAATGCAAAAGCTACTTGCTTCTCGGGGTGAGATTCGTAATATTCCAACACATTGAGAAAAGTTCTAATATTGGATTGGAGATTCCACACACATGCCACTGTTCTCCCAGAGTGTTTCACCACCCAACTCTTGATGGGCTGAGACAGGCCCCACAGATTGGAATGCCCATCTTGGAATGCCCATGGCAGGCGGCTGAGTTCTCCCTTCAGATCCCTGATTTCAGCAGTCAGCTCGTTCCCACTATGAGTGCAACTGAAATGATAGGAGTCAATCCTGAACATCAGGGGCTGCTCATCAATCAATCAATTAGCATTTGTGGCATATATACTGCCCAGACACCTAAAAAAAAAGATAGTAGAATACACATTGTCTCCAGTCCTTGCTGTCCTAGAGGAGGGCTTTTTTAGAGCTGGATAGTTGGGAGTCCCATCTGGCAGCAAGGGGAAGAACTCGGGTACAGGATCTGGCCCTTGGATCTCCTTAGCAGGAAAAGTCTCTGGGCAAGGAGTCCTCCAGCTCCTAAGGAATTCTTGAGGAATTCTTCTCTGCATCTAAGAACACTGCTTTGGGGCTTCAAGGCAGATGTTTGTGTTCAGTTTTCTCCATTCTTTTGTACTGAACTGGAGGCTCTTCCTACTTTATTCTCTGACTCGGCCTCTATGTTCCTGTGATGCACAGGCTTAGGCTTCTGGCTCCCTAAGGGTCCAGGGTTTTGTAGTACTGGCTAGCTCTTCTCCCAACCCCCAGGTGGTATAATGCCAGGGTTCTCTTTTGTGGATGGCTCTTCAAAAGAGTGAGTATTTCTGAGGATGCATTGATGAGGCAGATGCATTTCCTACATACAAACTGGTTCCCATGAGAAACAATCCTCTGCAATTTTTACAGTTTTACACTGTTCACAATAGTTAGCAAGCCAGAAATATCACATTCATGTATTTTTATTTCCTTTTGAATAAAAAAGTCATTTTTAAAAGTGAATGAATGAGGGAGGTTTTGCATGTACATCTCTTACATCACAGGGCAAGTGATTGAGAGAATCCAAGTCTGCTTTTGCAGGTGACACCAACAGCAGGAGGACCCATATCTATCTCCAAGAAAGGTGAGCACACAATTTGACAAATTCTAAATACGGAGGAGTTCTCAAATACCAACCTCTGAGATGGACTTAAAAATATAACCTTTCACATCTGTACTGTGGTAGGGAGCAATTCAAGACCAGGAGGTTCCATACTTTGAAATTATAAAACCAGGTCTCAAAAGGTGAAGAGACCCTTTTCTCTCTTTTTTATACTTTTTTTTCAACAGTTCACACCTTCTGTGAGAGTTATTATGGCGTAACACAGAATCACAGAATAGTGGAGATGAAAGGTGCCTTTAAGGACACTCAGTCTAATCTCCCGATTTCTGTAAGCGCACATATTATATCCTAAGAGCCTTGCCTGTTATTATTGATCTAGATGTTTTAAACTTCTCATGCCAGTCTTGCTAAACCAAATAATCTAGAAGATAGTGTTCTGTTCTTTCTTGATTCTGTTTCTTTTATAAGTTGATAGACATCACATGGGGTGGAGGGAATGGATATTTACAATGAAATCTGGTCAATTTATCAATGTCTAGAGTGAATGGCCTGGAAACATTTTCCTAGACTCCCAAAAACAACAACTACAACAACTATAACAACAAACAAAAGCACAGCTTGGGAAGAAGCTGTTTATCCAGCTGCCTGTCTGTCCCTGTATTGCCTATCAGCTGCCTCTCCCACCTTCACAAACAGCCCTATTCCAGGGCATTTGCCTTTTAGAATTCTCATGTTGCTAAGCAAGACTGCATTATCTGCTGAGGAACTGTGGTTTCCAACAGATGTGCCAGGGCCTTTGAATATTGAATAAAACAGAAGTGTACCTTGAAAAATTAAAAAGTGAAATTGAAAAAAATAGACACCATTTGGTTACTTTCAATGTGTTTTATTCCCTGGAAAGGGAGGGCCAGTGTATCATGAGACTGTCTATTTCTTCTGTGGACACACAGTCAGCAACATCCTCCCAAGGAAAGGTGTAAGGATGCTACACCAGTGCTCCCCAACCTTTTTGTCCCCACGGACCGTTATTTGTTTGATTATTTTCCCGTGGCCCGGGGGTGGGGGTGGGGAGGGGGGGTGGGGGGCAGGGGAGGGTGTGGGGGGGCGGGGGATGGGGGGAGGGAGGAGGGGGAGGAGGAGGTGCGGGGGGTGGGGGTTGGCATGTGTACCTTGGGGGGGCCACAGAAGCGGCGGCGGCGGCGGCGGCGCTCGCCGGCTGGGGGCGGCGGGCGTGCGCTCCCCCCGCGCGCACGGTCGGGGGGGAGCCCGGGGCTCCTGGGCGGGCGGGCCCCCGCCTCCTCTTCCTGTCGGCGGCCGGAGGCAAGCGGCGGCGCAGAGGTGCCCCAACCGAGGCGGGCCGCGGCGGCCACGACCGCAGCCACGGCAGCCGCCCGGGTTCGGCTGTGGCTCCGCGGCCGGTGGCGGGGGCGCCCCGCGGCCGCCGCCGCCGCTCGCCTCGGTGGGGCACCTCTGCGCCGCCGCTTGCCTCCGGCTGCGGCCTTCGGGCGGGCGAACGGGAGGGGGAGGGGAGGGAGGCCGGTGGGGGGTGGCGTCTCCGGCCCGAGGGCGCCACCGGGACCGCCGAACCGGGCGCGGCGGCGGCGGGGCGCCCCCGCCGCCGAGCGCGGAGCCACAGCCGAACCCGGGCGGCTGCCGTGGCCGCGGTCGTGGCCGCTGCAGCCCGCCTCGGTTGGGGCACCTGTGCGCCGCCGCTTGCCTCCAGCCGCCAACAGGAAGAGGAGGCGGGGCCCGCCCGCCCAGGAGCCCCGGGCTCCCCCCCACCCCGCCCGTGCGCCGTGCCCGGCAGCGGCGACTCCTCCTCCGGCTGCCCGCGGGAGAGAAGAGGAGGAGGAGGAGGGCGGCGTAGGAAAAGGGGAGGAGCCTCCCCGGCCTCCCCAGGCGGCCCGGTGCCAACCGGTCCACGGACCGGCACCGGTCCGCGGCCCGGGGGTTGGGGACCACTGTGCTACACGACTCCAGTTCACACAATGAGAAATAGAAAGCCTGAAGCTTCTTGGAACATCACTACGGCCCCCAAACAATAGTGTTCTCAAGGACTCTAATCAAAGGTGAAGCAAAAACGGGGAAAGAAATTTGAACAGAAATTTCCTGAAGTGGCAAAATCCATTGACTAAAAGTAAGCTGTGCACACACCTAAGTATCAAACGTTTCAAAATACTGTTCTAGAAAAAGAAGAAAGGTTGAGTCAATGGAAGGGCCAGGACAGCTCTATCCTCGCTAAGGATTTTCAAAGGCAGTTATCTAACTGCACTAAGAATGGCACTTGTCACTTCACAAGTCAGTTAAGGTAAAATAAGCAATTTAAACTTTGATATATGGATTGGGACTTCTGTTTAAGTTTTGATTCTTCCCTTCATTATTTTGTTCTGTTGTTGTTGTTGTTGTGTCATTACAGTCATGACCGACTCTACATGACCCCATGTCTATGGAGTTTTCTTGGCAGAAATACTGGAGTGGCTTGCCAGTTCCTACTCCAGATGCCTACAGCACCTGGCATTCCCTGGTGGTTGCCCATCCAAGTACTAGCCAGGCCTGACCCTGCTTAGCTTCTGAGATCAAAAATGCTCGAATGTGCTCAGGGCATCTAGGTAGCTCTGTTCCCATTTTACTTGCCATCAAATTTAGACTCCACTGCAAAGTACATTTGGGGTTGTAATTTATCTTCAGAAAAATAAGACAAGTGTCTAGTACCCTTGGAACATAATGGACTACAATGTATTTCAAGATTTGTAAATATGTTCTCCAACAGTGGTTGTTGCTGATGTTGAGACAAATTCTATTATGTTGCATAATATTAGAGGATTTTAGATTATCCCATGCAGCTGTTGAAACATCTAAAAAAACATGGGACCAAAGATGTGCTGCCAAAAATAAAATAAAAAGAAATGTCTGTAATCTACAACAGCAATGGAATGACAAAGCTGCTAAGGCTGATACAACCCAGCACTATGACAGAAAAGCATTCTTTATATCTGTGGAAAGGAGCTAAATATACAGTAACTCGAAATTCAGATACAGTTGGGACAAACCTAGCATTGCCAGTCCTGCTAATTCTAATGTTCTGCAATCCTTGATTACCATGGAAACAAAAAACAAGTAGCACCTTAAATTTCATAACCCTTTAATGATTTAAATTTTGAAAGGAAAAATATCCATTGCAAAATATGCTGCAGAAATAATAATATTTTTTCCTTTCCTCTACTTATGAGGATTAGCATGCTTCATAACGCTAAGGATGCTCGATGGAAGCCCAATTCAGGCACATAACACTAAGAAAAGAACAGATGGAAGCTCTGTTTTCCAGCAGATTTGAAGAAAAGTTAGGAAATGAACAGGAAAAGTAGGAGATGAGCCGCATTTGTGTTTATATATGTAAAGGAAGCTCTACTCATACAGGATTTCTAGATTACATACAATGGTACCTTGAGTTACAAAATTAATCCATTCTGAATGCATTTTCCTAATTCAAAGCACAGTTTCCCATAGGAATGCAATGGAAATGGATTAATTCATTCCAAGTGGGAAATCACACACACACACACACACACACACACCTGAAAGCAAAAAGCACAGTTAACAGGAAAACAAACAACAGAAGATGAGCAACCTACCTTATAACCACTTGAGAAATCCACCAAAGGCCCCAAAAAGTCACCAAAACAGTGCCAAATATTTCCAAAATGGGGCATTTCGTGCAGGTCATTGAAAAACAGAAACTCCAGTTCTCAGCTCCCTTTTCAAAATGGCTCCTTCTTCCCAATTGCAGCACTGTAGTTGGGTGGCCACAAGATAGCAGTATTGCTATCGCAAAAAGCAGGAGCCATTTTGAAAAGGAATCTTTCCTTTCCTTTTTCCTTTCATACCCCCCCCCAAAAGGCCTTTTTTGTGACTCAGAAATTTCCCTATACCGGCAGTTTTCTATTTATAATTCAATTTTTTGTAACTCAGGACGTTCGTAACTCAAGATACCACTGTACTCTGTTCCTTTCAGTGTCAGTGACTGATGTGATATATTCAACATTCTACATAGTTGCAAGACTTAAAAGAGCCCAACAGTTTGTTAGTTAGCATATACTCTCTGCAAGGAGCACCTAAATACAGAAAAGTGTGCTCTGTTGCTTACAGCCATTCAGAACATACTCACAACATAGCAACCTTTATTCATGGTCAGGTGATACACAACATACAACTAGGGGGAGGGGGTCCGGTTATACACCATGAACAAGAGACCTGTCAAGTATCAACAAACTCCTCATTACCACCAGAAGGAAATGAAAATGGGGAGGATGGAAGGGAAATGAAGGGGGAGAAGAACTAAATTCCTTAGCAACAAAAATGCACTCTATAAACCCTACATACTGAAAACAAATACCGTATTTACTCAAGTATGTCGAGCCAAGTATAAGTTGAGGCCCCTAATTTAACCCCACAAAACTGGGGAAACTTATTGACTCGAGTATAAGTCTAGGGTGGGAAATGCAGCAGGGCCTGGCAGCTCCTCCTTGGTGAGCAAGCATTTGCCTCGGTGGCTAAAAGTCATTTTAAACATCGTGCACCGCTCCCCCATGATGAAGAGGGGGGTCAGGAGAAGCGGTGCACGATGTTTAAAATGACTTTTAGCCACTGACCCAAGCGCTTGCCTTAGTGGCTAAAAGTATTGACCCAAACATAAATCAAGGGGCCCTTCTATCAGCCCAAATTAGGGCTGAAAAACTAGACTTACATTGAAGTATATACAGTAAATAGCAAATCCTTCAGACTATGTTTTTACTCTTTTTGAAGCTCTTTGTGTATCTATGCCTAAACTTTGGCCAAAATGAACTATCTCTTTACTACTGTATGGCAGCAGTATTATCATTTAGTTGTGAGACAGGAAAGGTGATAACAATAGTCTAATGGTTGGAAGCGTACTTGGATTTTACTCCAGAGTAGGTTAAATTGTACAAGTCAAGGGTGTGAACTAGTTGTTCTTGGATAATTGCTTGTTGGCAAATATTAATAAACTAATACAGCTCATTAATAATGTGCCAGTTATACACCTGCTCATATGATCACCTACGCACACATACTGTTCTCTCTAATCCCCTGCAAGTGGTAAATACAATAAAGAAGTTCCTGTAAACTCTCAAATGTCCTTCCTCAGAAAATGAGTTTTTGTTTTTGCCCTGACAGTATGAGCTGATTAGTAATAAGATGAGAAGATATGCTAGACTCATCAATCACCACTCATCTATGGTACATATAATGGTGACCACTTGAAGCACAGACAGCCATTTCCTACAGACAGCAAACAATTTTATCAATATAAAAGAGGTCAACCAACTAAACATGGAAGAAGCAGTAGTATCATATGCTCAAATAAGAACTCTCAATCAAAAAGACAGTAACAGTTCATTTCAAATGACGGTAATAACCAAAATGGTTTTCCTATAAAACAATCAATAGATATAATGGTTAACTATAAGCAGTATCATGTATAATGATGCAAAGAATTATAGCATTTATCCTTCATTTCACCCATTTTTCTCTTGATGTGGCACATGCAGTGAAGTATTACAATAACAGCTAATCTGAGCAGTCACTCCTAATAGTTAAAATCAACAATTGTAGAGCAATAGCTATATATAGCTGCAAAAAATATTATCAGCAAGTGATAGTTAAGGCATCTCTGGCTGTGACATTGCTGCTTTTACAGAATAACAGCAATTTAGCTTTCTTCAGAACTTGATAGCAAATACAGTAACAAAAAAGAAGTATGAAAACCAGCATCTTTGGAAATTATTCTGAACCAGCAGCTCTCACTAGCAACCTCTGAACAGAAGACTTAAAGGAGGCAGATCACAACTAAAGAAGCGATTCTATTTAATTTGAATCAGCTTCCCTGTCTAGTCACACCTTTAGTTGTGATAAGAAATCATATGAAAGCAAGCTGGTCAAATTCCCCTTGATTTCAGTAGGTCTTTTCTAAGCAATGGGCAACATCTTTAGACAGCACAGCCAATATTAAGAGGCCACAAGCTGCCCAGCCATTGTTTACTGGAGGGATGGACAACCACCATGGTTTTAGCAGTGAAACTCCTGAAAACCCCAACAGATGTTAGTGGACACTTGTACACTCCTAGGGTAGACAAGCAGGGAAAGCGAAGGATGGCATTAAATTTGATATTTCTTTAAATATACATGGGAACAAAAATACAGTGGACCCTCATACAACAAACGGTTTGTATAACATAAAATGTGTACAACATAAAAAATTCCGGAGAGAGGGGAAATTTGCTTGACAGAATCATCTATGGGGCGAATCCGTACAACATAAAAATCATCGCAACTAGGGATTACTCTGTTTTCAATGCATTTGTATGGGAAATTTGTATAAAGGAAAATCTGCTTAACATAATTTCATTTGGAAGAAATTAATTCCTTTATACAAAGTACCACTGTACAGGCATAGGTATCATTAATTGCCTTTGTCCTCTCCCACTTATTTCTGCAGACAATCATGTCCATCTCAATCTAAAGTATGACTTTGGAAAGCTTAACGAGAAGTCTTGGTGCGGTGCCGGCGGGCGGTGGTGGGAGGTCAGATTTATAGCTTCAACAATGGATCTACAAGACATTTACAATGGAGATGTGCAATAGGAATGGTGCTATTTATGCCATCAGAAGCAAAGCATCTGCAAAATATATTGATAATGTAAAAGAATGAAGCCAGTTAAAAATACCTAAGCTTGCTACCAAAGTCATGTTTAAACATAATACATTATAGCCATCAGAAGGATATACAAACACTAGACCTTTGGCATGAAGTGATATGAAAAAACACTTCTGTTTATACAGCTGGTAATGTAGTATTTATACAGTGTTGAATAACGAGAAGAAATTACTTTATCTAAATCCTTCAAAATCCTATAAAAACAGATCTGTATGTTTTTTCATATACCTATATGTATTATTTATATGTCTCATAATGTGTAGATGGAAATATTTATACACTGACTGCATGGAATTTCAGTACTAAAAATTCTTCTCATACCTACAGTTGTGAACAGTTGTACATATTTCTTTAGCAATTGCTCCAGTGAGAACATTCCATACTTAAAATGAAACATGGTAACAGTGCAAACGTATACACGGTATGCATCGAAATTCAGATTCGGAAATCAGAATTACAACCCTTTGGATTTGGAATTTGCTGCAGACTCTGCCCAAGGACGAACAGTACAGTATTTGCTTCTGATACAACAGAACACAAACCCTTCCAATGAATCTCGCACATGCATGCACAGAGACACAAATTCTATTAACATCATCCATCTGTCTAGAACAAAATCTCATTCCCCTGCCTGATTTAGCCCCTGCCTGATTTAACCTAATATAACATTTCCCTGTTCATTTATATTGTATTAATTCATGAGTCTACAAATCCTAAATATTATTTCTAACTACATTGAGTCAACGAGATGCAGAGCATGTAACTATAAGTTGAGGACACTGCTTCAGCACTGGCTTGCACCAGAGTATATACTAACAGCCCATGTTCTGGAGATGTATAAGCAGCTATACCCACCTTTCAAAAAAAATTCTGGTGTCCATGCCCACTTCTAGATTTCATTAATGCAGGCAGATATAAATTACAGAATTTGCTCTAAACCCAGCTCACCCACTCCTTGAGAAACCCATGGCAACCTGAATCAGGAGACACTGATTTCTCTCGCCATTCCACCTTTGGTGCCAGAGTGTCTTTAAGTTTCACATATCAGGAAATCAATGCAGGAGTCTGAGAAATAAGATTTATTTTCACTTCTTCCTTTCACCTTTTGTTTAGGATTAAGGCTATAGGATTAAATAGGATTCCAAATATTAGGAATTATTTTTTACAGATACAAGGAACTTTTTCCATGTAATTTTATTTATACTTAAAACTATCAAATTTGGATTTGTGTATAAATGGAATTATCTGAATATGGCCTTCTTCAATTAACACTAAATTTTTCCAAAACCAAATGATCGTCCCTACTTCAATTCAATCAACAGAATTTGTGAAGTTTAGTGGAACTCAGTTCTTGATAAATATGTACAGGATTAGTTTCATCAGTGGTCAATAATTCCATTACCACTGATGAAACTAAGCTGATGATTGTGGTAATATGCACTGGGTCTTTAGTTTGATCCACATAATTTTGAACCAATAAACTACAAAAGCGCTACCATTAATTTTGAACTCATAATGCATTCTGAGAACCAAGGATGTAAATCTTCACTCAGTCCATTACTGAAGGAAAGAAAATACATGGAAGCTTTCTGCCCAGTGGACATGATTCTACAAAGAACTTTTTCTTTCTCTTCTTCTTTTGCGTTTTTCATGTCTTCTTTGTGAACATGGGTTTTTTAAAGCACAAAACCCTGTATTCTGAGCAGGAAACCTTATTTACTGAATGGTTTTCAATGACTGATGTTATCAGGGCTCTGGAGACCCAAAATTGATGGGTCAGGATTTTCCAACACCCACAAAGTTTGTCTTCTGGACAAGAGGGAGAGACCAAAATCTTTCTTTCTCGTGTTCTGACACAAGAACTTTGAAACTAAGTGTATATGCAACCCATCTGCTTCTTCAAACTCTCTGCAACAAAGTAACAGATACAATTCTTTTACATTTTAAGCACTTGTGGGGGGAAATGTAGCCTATCCCCTCCCCAAGAGGAGAAAAAAATTGTAAAATTCCTTTTTAGTATAGGTAGATGAACTTGGACATGATTTGTACTCCAAAGAGAAATGTCTGCAAGATTACACAGAGAAGCAAGGCAGAAACAAGGTTTCTCTAAGGCAGCAAAAGGTTTGCACTGGACATGTCTTTCTGCTTCTTAGAGGCAGTCCAAGTAGGGAGGTGTCTCACTAATGGATGTAGTAACGTAGACACTTAGAATATGGGACAACACAAAAACATCTAGGTCAGTGATGGTGAACCATTTAGAGACCAAGGGCCCAAACTGTGATTCAAAAACCCACTAATTTTTCGCAAAGTGCCAATACAGCAATTTAACCTGAATACAGGTTGCTGTGAAGGGGCGATGCCAGCTGCCCACAAAAAGGCCTCCGAGTGCAACCTTTGGCACCTGTGTCATAGGTTTGCCAACACTGATCTAGGCTGATATTTAGTATTCTTCTTTTCTGCACATAGATACATGCTTAGATGGAAACATTTAAAAAGTATAGACCAGGGAGAGTTTTATGATTCAGCAATGCAATCCTACACATTTCTGTTCAGAAGCCAATACCAGAGAATTTGAGTATAGCTGCAGGTACATAGAACTGCAGCCTTAATACTTAGTGAATCTTGTATAAAAGAAGATTGCAAAAAAAAAAAAAAGCTAAGTCTTCTGCTTATATACCGCCCCATAGCACTTTAAGCACTATGGGCAGTTTACAATTTAGTTATGCAGGCTACACACTGCCACCACCCTAGCAAGTTGGAACCCTATTTTACTGACTTTGGAAGGATTGAACCCCAGGTCGTGAACACCGTTATAGCTGCAGTACAGGCATTTAACCACTGCACTACAAGGCTCCCTGCAGGCTGAAGACATAGCTAAGTTTGTTCCTAAGCCAGATTCTTTGAAAAGTAGCAAATAATACTAGCAATTAACATAAAGTCACAATGAATTTTAAAATTTACCAGTTAACATTCAATATAATTAACTAAATTTATTTTTGAATTCACAAAAGACTAATGAAAGAAATTATTGTTTTTTTTAAAAATCAAGTGCTGACTTAAGTTAGCCTGGCTAAAATTGGGTTCAACTTCCAAATGTACTTGAGGAATCACACTAATAAAAGTAAGTGTATTAATTCTTTCTTCCCTAAGAAAAATAGAATAAAGCATCTGTGAATACAAGCTGTCTTCCCCACTTAGGAATGGATATGCTTAAAGCCATCGGAAGAAAAAGAAATCTGTTTCTGATTTCAAACTTTACATATTTGCTAAGAACATTGCCTGGAGAAGAATCCAAGGAATGTCTTTACATACATTCTACGCATGAGACAACTGGTGAACAAACCACTGATGTTTTAAAAAGAAAGAGAAGATAAATTGAGGCTTCTGTCACAGACCTTTTCTCTAGGGAGCAACAATCACATGCCCAGGATTTTTCAGAGACCGTGTCCAATATAACGTCTTACTATTATTAGCAGAAAGTATCTCCCCTGCCTACATTGCCCAAATCCACAGCTGTAGCACAAATATGTCTAAGGAAAGCACTTTCTAAGCACAGCCAAAAGGCTCTCTCTCCTTTCTCCTCCCAGTTAGATTTCTCTAAATCATGATCATTGTTGCTGCTGCTGCTGCTGTTGTTGTCGTCGTCGTTGTCGTCGTCATCATCTTGTCGCATTTCTCAGAAATCTCATTTTTTAAAGATTCCTGGCAAGATTATTATAATTTTAATTACCATAAAGAACAGTATTTTTCCTGCGTGTACTTCTTTAGGAAGGGCATTGAGCTGCACTAAATTTGACAGTTTCCTATGAAAAACAACTGGTTTAAAAAATTGCAAGGAGGCGAGGAAACGGTGACAGTGGAGAGAAGGAAAACAGAGACCTCATTTTCATAGGAGGCTGAGATTTCTAACTAGAATATTTTGAGAATACTGATTACAGCCCTGTTTATAAACTAGTTGACTGCTGGCATTACGCCCATAATAAACGCATACTGAACAACACTGGCCATTATTTTGGAAACAATCTTTTCCACTCTTAAGGCATCTCATCACTGTTTCATCCGCGCCAAACTTTCTGAGCACAGCAGTGTAGCTCCCTCTTAAATCCCGATACCCCAACAGTCCTTGCATCACAGCCCAAATGGTGTTACACATGATGATATGGCCGACATCTAATATCAGACAGCCAATGCTAAAATTTCAACCATTCCCATTTAAGCCTTATAAAAGCATATACCTTCAACAATTATGACGACAGAGCATAGAAAGTTACTTTGACCAGGGCCACAGAGTTGGGGGATACTAAAAGCTGTGGCAACATTTACAAGCGCTGACAAGGCTCAGACGTAATACTCAGTGAACAATGTAAAATGGCTGTCAGTTTGTTCAAGAAAATGTTTTCTGACGGCCTGTCTTTCACAGTGTTTTTTAAACCCAGAGACCAACATTTCTTAATTTCTTTGAATAGATAAGAAATTATAAAGATTACACAGCCCTTATTCTGTCCAGTATTTAAGCGTGTGGTATTCCAACTAGAGACGTTACCGCAATCAATGAAAGTGGCAGGCACATCAAAACAGATGGCTGGTTGTGTCATCAGGCACATGACTAAGCGGCAGGCCCCTTGTCAGATTGCTGCAGACATGCAAATGCCGAAGATAATACCAACCCACAGGCTTAGCTGTGTTTTTGTACAGCTTTCTCCCTCCATTTTCCTTTCTATCACTGACCAACGTTACTTATGAATAAAAAGTTAAGGGATGGCTAGATAGCTTAGTGCTTTTCAGGCATGTCCAAACTTTGGCCCTCCTGATGTTTTGGACCACAACTCCCAGAATTCTAAGCTTAGATTGCCAATGACAAAGGACTGTGGGAGTTGTGGTCCAAAACATCTGGAGGGCAGAAGTTTGGACAAGCCTGACTTTTTAGGTGATTCTGGCTGTGAGGCCAGAGGTTGAGAATCTAATTCCCCACTGTGCCTCCTAGAAGAGCCATCCTATGTGACCAGGGGCAACCTGCACAGTCCCAGAATGCTCCTGTGACAGCCCCCGGGGTTATGGAATGCTTTCTCCCTCAGGAGATCACGCTGCCCTTCTCCTTTCTAGCCTTCTTCCAACAGCTGAAGACCTATCTTTTCAGGCATGCTTTTGACAATCATGACTTGAGTCTCTGAATGCCTTTTTAACGTTAAGATAGCTGTTAATGGAGACTCACTTTTAATTATTCAGTTTAATTGGTTTTTTAAACATTTAACTTATTGCATTTTTAATCCTATTCTTATAATGGCCCCCTTATGAGAAGGCAACCTATAGATAAAACAAACAAACAAATGAATGAATTGCTTTCTAATTTCAATCACATCTAGATATGATAATGATATTTATATATTTTATAAATTTAGTTCCTTTGAAGCACTTGAGTTTTTGTCATTGTATGCTACTCATTGATTCATGGAAAGAGAAGGAAAGGTAAAATTCTCCAGCTATTGTTCAATACAGAGGAAGGATTTAAAAGTCTACAACAGCTGCCCTGGTTTCTCAGTAAAGAGAAACAGAGTATAAAATACCTGCAACAGGATTCATTCCTTGTCCATCGATTATCAATCAGTCATGCACGCCAGCTTCACTATAGCTTTAGAATCCCCATTCAACATAAGAAAAATATTCAAGCAAGTTAATTCAACATTATAAGCACTAAATTATAATGCCTGCATTTGTAAAAAATACATTTCATCTTTATGAAAATATTAGGGGGGGCTTGAATCATTAGTTAGATTACTTATACAGAGGTGTTGTTGTTTTTAAAAAAAACAGGCTTTCTATCAGCACCACTTGCCTTCTGTTTTAAAATCTGGATCCTACCACGTATTTACTTCCAGGCACGCACAATATGTTCATAGGATGCGTTTCTCAACCTCAGGTCCTTAGATGATCTTGGACTAAAACTCCCAGAAGCCTTTACTACTAGCTGTGCTGCCCTGGATTTCTGGAGTTGTAGTTTAACAACATCTGAGGCTGAGAAACACTGCTCTAAAGCAGTTTTCACTGACGTAGATAACAGCGCCATTGTCCGTGGAGATTGTAATCAAAAATCTGATATGGATACAGTACAGCATTACACCTGGCACTTATACATTCTGCAAAGGTTACTCACTGACTAATATCCTGTCCTATAGCTCCATGTGTGAAACTTGAAGCTACACAAGCAGCAGGGAAAATTGTGCCAAGGCAGAAGTGATATTCACTAAGGACTTCAGCAGGCATGCTGTGCAAGAATCCTGCAATGAACTGTGGGATCAATTGCACAATCAAATTACACAATGTGGCCTCCCTCTGCATAATGCCCTGCAGTTTCACGGCTATAACTTTATGTTAAGGCAAATTCAACAGGATTTCAGCTAGCAAGGTAAACGAATAAAGTACTGAACAAAGTTTTTAAATGAACGTTAAGAAAATCAAACTCATGGTAATCAGTAAGAAGCAAGCAACCCAAGAAATGCAGTTAAAATTCCAAAATGAAAATGGGGAACATGCTAACAAATTTTGGTACCTTGGACTTTGGTTAACTGAACAGCAGGATCACAGCCATTCAACAGAAGCCAAAATACAGATGGTCCATGGCAACTTCTTTAAGATGAAAAAATTAATTTTTAACAAAACTTAAATTAGCTTTAAAAGCATGTAGCATATAGTGCTATGTATTTTTAGTTCCACTGTATATCATAAAATCCTAGATTTTTAAAGTACTAGTAAAAGACAGGAATACTGGAAATGTGTACTTATCATAAAATACTCAGAATTTCTTGGTCTGAGTAGAAGGCCAAAAAAAGAACACCAAGACACATGAATAAAGAGCAATAAATCATGAAATGTACAAAATGCAATGCACAATGACAGTTTGGTCATTTGGTGAGAAATAAAACATGGATTGCTACAGCCGGTCATTTGAGCCAGTACAAATGGCAAGTTTAGTACAGGAAGGAGATGAAAGTCTTGGCTGAGAAACCTTGATGATTGGTTTGAATTAGAGATCCAGGGGAGCCAAATATGGAGCTTGCCAACACAGTTGTCCCTGTAGTCTATTCTCATCCACCCCAGAACCAGCCTGGTCCACTCGCCAGGCTCCTCACATCACACCAGTCATGGAAGTGGCCTAATCAGCTTTTCCCAGCCTCTCCTTGAAGTTGACCACTCAGCAACTGAGCAGGAAGACTCTTCATCCCACCTTCCATTCTGAGTGGTCAGCTGCAGGGAGAGGCAGAGAAGAGCGCAGAGCCAAGTGCTCCCATGTGCCGGATTCTGGTGGTGGTGGTGGGTGGGAATGGAATACTGAGACACCCCTGCTGGTACACTTCACATTCAGATCCCTTGTATCCAAATGCAAAGCACACATCTCTAGTTTGAATCTCCTGCATCTGAAGTCAGCATAGAAATGATAATGGCCAACGTCCAGGAGGAATGGAATAAAAAGGAGGAGCAGAAGTTTAAATTTATATCTTAAACCGAGTTTTCATTTAAACTAGCAACAAAGATGATTATAGTAGATCACAGAAACATTCATTCATTTATTTCAGCAGCAACAGATTCATAAAACTCTGCAGTTTGTTGCTTTTGCAATTATGCATCAATAAATTATTCCAAAAGCAAAAAGAAAAAAATAAGGAAATATAAAGATAGGTATACTTCTATAGATTCTACAGCAAGCAGCTTGTTGCTTAGCACAGTAAATCACAACTAGAGTAGGCCCACTGAATCAATGAAACTTATGGAAGAACGGATTCTCTAAATCTCCACGGATCAATGGCCCTACTCTATTTGGAATTTACTTCCCCACCAACAGGATTTCATCAATGGTGTATTTGCTTATTCTGTATCTTACACTTTAAAAATCAAGGGTTTTTAAGACTGAAACAAAATTAATACACATTTTATAGAAACACAACAAAACGAAAATCTTACTTCTGCATCTCAACATCCCTTTCCGAGTTCAACATATCTTTTAAAAAACACTGGTTTCTGCATTAAGCAATGGCACCCCCACCTCAAAACCCCTCATCCCTCAAGACATTCATTAGACCTCCCCTCATACCATTTTGAGACTAATTAAATGGAACTATTGTCTGATAGATCCTATTAAGCAACATGGCCCAGTTCACATGCATCCACTAAATTGTTCGTAAAGTTCTTACAGCACAGACAATTATTGTTCAAATAATCAGTATGCCCATTAGTTTGCAACCTACAGAGCAAGCGTGCTATTTTGTATGTGAAAGGATTACATGTACTATTTGGAGTATTCAAAGTCTTCTCTCCTGCTCACAAAGGACAAAGGGTTAGGCACTGTTTTCTGGCTTGAGGCCAAAGGCAAGAGATAAAAACTTGCCATAAACTTGTAGGAGCTATTAAAGAGATTGAACGGCATAAGATGAGAACAGTTCTCAAAAACAAAACATAGCACCACTGTCCTGCTAGCCACACACGCACGCACGCACGCACGCACGCACACACACACACACACACACACACACACACACACCACATCCCTGCCAAAATTCTCTTTACCTTTCAGGCAAAACATGCTGAGACCCTTCCATGGAGGGAAGTGAAAGGGTCCTGTCTGCAGAGCATGCAAGGCACCAGTACTAGGTACAGCTGTTCCCCAGTCCTCCCTATACAAGCACACAGTCAGAGAAATGTGGCAGCTCGCCAACCCCTGCTGCTTATAGGAAGCTATGGCCCACCCCCGATTTCTAAACAACGCTGCTGACACCTCCCTATCATCTTCCATCTCCTCTCATCTCCCCCACCCAAAAGTTCTTTCAGAAAAAAAAGGAAAAAAGAAAGAATAGATGAGAGAGAGGGAGAAGCAACTGTCTCTCTTCAGCCATGCCCAGCACAAATCTAAATACTGTAAATTCACTATCTCCACTGTCAGCATTTTCCCTGTTGAAAACAGTTCATACACATCAATAGGTCAGGAACAGAAAATAAATAAATAAATCACTTTTAATCCACCTCAGCTGTTCCCAAAGAAGGGTAAATTCTGACTTTTTCCAACTTTGGCTGGGGAGAGATTTGTTGATTTAGTTCCCAACTTTTCACAAATCATGTGTGTTTGAAAACACACACACACACACACACACACACACACACACACACACACACACACACATAGCAGCAACAACAACAACAACAACAACAACAACAACAACAACAACAACAACAACAACAAAGAATAAGGTACTAATTGCTACTGGACTTACATGCTAGCAGTTGATTCCTCCACATCTAATTTATCCTATGAGTGCTGGTACAGATATTCTATACCATAATCCCCCACCTATCACAGGGGTTAGGGACCTGACCCAACCTGTGGTAATTGAAAATCCGTGATATGAGGATGTTGAGTCAAGTTGGAGGCCTCCTTCACTTAGCTGAGGTCTGGTGCTGCCCTGAACGGGCCTCTGATGGGCTTCTGGGGCCTGTTGGAGGCCCCGGAAGTGTTTTCTGGTGATCTGGAAGTCACTTCCAGTTTGCCGGAAACCACTTCTGGGGCCTCCGACAGGCCCGGGAAGCCCTTTGGAGGCCCATTCAGGGCAGCGCCAGGCCTGGGGTAAGTGCAGGAGGCCTCAAACAGTCCCAAGCAGCTTGTTCCAGGGAGCTTTATGTTTCATATACTAAGGTCCCGCGATATACTGGGACCACAGTATATGAACAGTGAAAGGGCAGGAGGACCACTCCCTGCAGAAACAATATACAAATATGCCAACATTACAGGTGAAAAGAGCAAATTAATATGTTTTACAAATTACTATAGCTTCCCAATAAAACTTCCTTCACATTAATCTTCCTGTTTTTGCATATTGCCACTTACCATCAAGGAAGTACAATCTTCTACTCTGAGAACATGGGCTCAGTTACACTGTGGTGTTGTCCCTTGTTGTTTTGACCTTGCTTTGGGGGCAGTCTTGGGGTTTTTTATTTAGCTGCAGCTAAGACTAGATCTTCCTTGTACTGGTAACCGCATTTGTTACTGGATATACTGGGACCCACTAAGTCATTCTGAATAGCTCACTCATTACCATCCCCTTTTGCCTTTTTCCTCCATCCATTCCTTCCCTAATTTAGAACTTTAAAAAATTAATATGCAGTTTTGTACTACAGTGCAAAAGTAACAATAGTTTAAACAATTCTAAAGCAGAACACAGGGGCATGGTTTTCTTCTCTGCTCCATCTACATCATTCTGTCCTCCATTCCCTCTTGTTTTAGCAGCCTATTGTTCTCAAAGCTTCACAGTTTCACTGAAATGTTTTGCAACTTGTATTTTGTTTTATTTCATGATAACATTAACAAAATAAAACAAATACAGGTTTGTTTTCCATGGCTTCAGAGACTACGACTCGGGGCAATGGTTTCAAACTACAGGAAAAGAGATTCCATTTGAACATTAGGAAGAACTTCATGACAATTAGAGCTGTTCGGCAGTGGAGTATGCTGCCACAGAGGTTGGTGGAGGCTCCTTCTTTGGAGGTTTTTAAGCAGAGGCTGGATGGGCATCTGTCAGGAGTACTTTGATGGGGGTTCCTGCATGGCAGGGGGTTGGACTGGATGGCCCTTGATGTCTCTTCCAACTCTGTGATTCTATGATTCACTGCTGAGATCCCAAGGACATTAAACTGGAGCAACAGTAGGTGTCTAGACCGACCAGCAGGAATAAGCCCGTAAGGAAACATTATCAAATGATACATACCCAACAAAGGGGCATCATGAGCAGACTGTGGACTAGAGTGATTCAGAGCATAACAGAATAAAAAGTACACCACCATCTTGTGATGATGCAAAAATAATAATACAATTATATATATATATATATATAAAAACCACAGAAACCAAGGTTCCTTGTCCCAATTTCATTCTGCTGATGCTAGTTTCAGACTTGCGTTGTGTGGGCACTAGGGTGCAGTAGAGAGAGTATGGGTGTAAAGCAAACTGAACAGAACACAGAGAATACAAAGGCACCAGAGTTCTCCACCCAAGAATTCCGTAGGATAGAGACATGACAATCAAAGTATAATGAAACATCTATAGTTGTTTAATAGAGTTCTAGTCCTCAGATGCCCTCAGCACATCCGATCTCGCCTGATTTCGGAAGCTAAGCAGGGTCGGCCTTGGTTAGTACTTGAATAGGAGACCACCAGGGAATACCAGGTGCTGTAGGCACCTGGAGTAGGAACTGGCAAGCCACTCCAGTATTCCTGCCAAGAAAACTCCATGAATATGGGGTCACAAAGAGTCAGTCATGACTGTAACGATGCAACACACACAGTCCTTATAAAGGTGGAATGACATATATGGCTCAGGGGCTATTATTTTCAAATTGAGAATGCCAACCAGTTGTGCAGAACTGTGAATCAGAGAGCTGAGGAGCGAAAGCAGTGCCACACGGGCCAGTCCTTTTGCCCCCAGCACCCCACCAACAGTGCACCTTCGTGCAGCCTGTGCCACCACCTAGGGAGCTCAAATGGCCAGGCTATATGGTGCAGCAGCACACCACCATTCACGCTAGGAAGCACACTGGACCGGGTAACACGAGAGCGCACCTTTGCACCACCCAGTCTGTTGCACTGCCTAGTGGTGGTGGTGGTGGTGTGCCAATGGCAAAAGAGCTGGGCATCACGGTACAGCTTTTGCCCCTGGCACCCCATCCCCCAACCACCCATGATCATCAAATGCACATATCTGGATCTGCAGATGATGAATCAGCAGATAGGGTGGTCCTGTATTCTCATTAGTTCCCTCAGGCACCTGCACCATTGGAAGAAGTACACACAGTTGTCAGAGATATGCAGTGTATATGGCCAGTTCTGATTCTACATTCAAGAACACCCAAGTCTACATCAAAGGTGCTTATAATTTATGGCTCTACAGATGGTGTTAGACTGCAGCTCCCATAATTTTGTTCCTAGCACTGTACCTCAACCATATCTTGAGGTGCTTTGGTTTCCTGCCCAAAGAAAAGTATAGATCTCATAAATAATATTCTCTCCTTTGCAGCAAACATGGGAATTTCCAAGACAAGAGATTGCCGTGCCTGCATTGTTTTCAAGCTATCCTCAAAGCCAAGGGTCAACATAAAGAAAACAAGTTTGCTATGGATGGCCACAAAAAGGAAAAATACACTGTTTCATTGTTTCATAATGTTACAAAATGATTCATAACGTTATGAAACAACAGACCAAGTGTCATTAAGAAATGAACCAAACCGCTCTTTTTGGTTCAGAAACCAAACAGGGGAGCCGCCAGATCTCACTTCAGACAAGGGGCTGCAGCCAGGACCACAGCCGCTGCTACCCCTCCTTTGCCTAGGTTTCTGTGGGCGAAGGAAGGCTGGCGACAGCTGCAATCCTGGCTCAGAGCCGGAGAGGAGGCGGCTTTTGAATTTCACTCTGCTCCAGTGAGGGTGCTGGAGTTGGGTAGCAACAAGATAGCAATACAGTGGTCCCTCGCGTGTCGCAGGGGTTAGGGACCCAACCTGACCTGCGATAATTGAAAATCTGTGATATAGGGGTGCAGGTCGGGCCAGGCCTGGGGGACCTAGCTGGGGGCTCTTGTACTTACCCCAGGTCTGGCGCTGCCCCGAACGGGCCTATGAGAGCCTTCTTCGGCCTTATGGAGGCCCCAAAAGGGCCTCCCTGCGAACCAGAAGTGCCTTCTGGATTGCTGAAAATCATTTCTGAGGACTCTGACAGACTAGAAAGGCCCTCCGAGGCTTCAGAAATGATTTTCGGCAATCCAGAAGTCACTTCCAGTTCATTAAGAGGCCCTTTTGAGGCCTCCATAAGGCCCAGGAAGGCTCTCACAGGCCTGCTCAGGGCAGTGCCAGATCCTGGGTAAGTACGGGAGGCCTGAAACAGGCCTTCCCCCCTGTACCCTCGGGGGCCTCTTTTCATATACAGTGGAACCTTGACTTACATACTGCTTGACTTGCATCATATTTGACTTGCATCAAGAAGGGGCCTGTTTGACTTGAGTCGCAGGCTTTGACTTACATCTCGGAGCCCTGGCGCAAGGCACCGGAATTGGGCGGGCAGCCACAACCCAGCATCGCGGCTGCCGACTCCAAACTGCTCCTGCCTTCTTCCCCTCCTCCGGCAGCGGCGGCTTCGGCGAGGCCAGCTCAGAGCTCCTAGAGCTGGTCCTCGGCCTCACCGAAGCCGCCGCTGCTGCCGGAGGAGAAGAAGGGCCGGGAGCTCGGGGCTGGCCTCGCTGGTTAGACAGTCGGCTCAGTGTTGTAAAAAATCTGGCTGCAGAAGTCTGGTCCACAATAGAAGCATTTTAGTTGGGGAGCTGTAAAGTTGTGGGACTCTAATGGTAAGCATAGAGTTGTTCAGAACTTGGAACGTCAGGTTAAAAATCAGTAAAACTTAAATGTTAGACATTGTTGCTATGATCATTAAAAAGTGGAGGCATATAACTTGTGGACTATAATTCCACTGCCGCCTCCTCTCTTTGAAGAGACATTTCAGTGAGACATCCCCAGAAGGAATCTTTCCCAGGTGTTCTTTAAGTCCCCTCATGAAGGTCTTCAGCCTGGGGTCGGAAGAAGGCTTGCTGAAAACCCGAAGGCCATTTCATCCTCCGAACGATAGGGGAGTCAAGGTGAGCCAATCTGAAATAAGCGCACTGGAAAGGAGCGCGTGCAGCCTGGAAAATGGAATCTATTAAGACCCGATCCTCCAGGCCGTCAGTTTGAGGTTCGGAAGATCTGGGTGGAGCACCAGACCGTTGTCTATGAGGATCCCACCATCTGAAGAAAAACCAAGGCTGGCGAGGCCAAATTGTGAGATCGGGGGCCGACACCCGCCCTGGAACAAAAGCGTTCACACTTGGCATTGATCTTAACAGGTCGATTGCTGTTTTAGGGGGTCTTTTTCATCATCTGGAACGGATTAATGCGCTTTCCCATTACTTTCTATGGGAAACGTTCGTTTGACTTAAGTCATGTTTGACTTAAGTCTAGACCACTGGAACGGATTAATGACGTAAGTCAAGGTTCCACTGTATTGCGGTCCCACAATATAGCGGGACCGCAGTATATGAACCACGAAAGGGTGGGGGACCACTGTATTGCTATTGCAAACAAGCAGGAACTATTTTGAAAAGGAATCTTTCCTTTTCCCTTTGATAACTCGAAAAAAAAGGTGTTTTTTCGTAACTCGAATTTTCCTATACCCACAGATTTCTATTCTTAAGTTGAATTTTTCTTAGGCCGAGACATCTGTAAGTTGAGGTACCATTGCATTTACTTACCAATGCAATTTAAAGCCACAACAAAAGAAAGCACTATGTCCTAATTCTAGGATTTAAACTACATTTAAAGATACACAACAGGAGTTACAAACAAAACCTGTATACAGATGCCTCTTTTTCTCTAGTACTGCAAAACATTAACTTCTAACTACAGAGTCTGGAGCAAACAGCTATCTTATCTTTTCAGCTATTACATGCCATGAATTGAGCTTCCTTGTTCCTTTCAAAGATATGGCAGCAAAGGTTAGTAGAGTTGCATAGGATCTGTGGTGTTGGAGAGCGGCTAGAGTATTTGTTTTAAAACGTGAAAGAGAGAATGTGCCTCATTAGAAACACTGACTTGCTTTCAATACAACAATGAACCATGGTTCAGTGAGAGGTTCTGAGGGAATAAGCCTTGGCTCATTGTGTATGAGCAGCAGGTTGTCTAATTGCTTTGGATGCAAGCAAGAAAAACTGAACTAGTTCTCCTCAAGTCTGATGCCTCCCAGCTTCTACCAATCTTCAACACTGGCTAAGACCTGCTCTGGCCACTGTGACACAGTGTAATGTGGTAAGATGCCTCTTCTATTCCCCTGTTCTTAATTTTGAATACATCTTAAATGTTCTGGGATGTATATTGTCCCTCGTTATTGTAAGCCACTTGGAATCATTTTCCAAGGAGAAAAGTGAGGTAAAAATATTCAAAATAAAATAATAAATAAATAAGACAGCTGAGGCCAACAGAGACTGTGCTCCAAAACACCAAGACAGAACCACCTTGGGGAAGTCTGGAATAAGCAACCTCCAAAACACACATAAGCACACAAATTTTTATGGTTGATGTCTGTTTTATTTTTCAGGGAAAAATCGGGAACTCGTGTTTCTTCCCCCTTTCAACATGTCATTGCCATAAGTGACAGATAATGGTTTGCATGTGATAATGAACAAAGCACAGACAGAGGGTCTGTGGTTTCTTTGGGCAGCATGTTATTCAATTTCCTCTCTTTCTTTAATATGAAACAAGTACAACATCCGAGGGGTCTGGATAGTCTAAAATGCATATCCAGTTTTCAGTATTCAAATTTTCAATGCTATTTTAAGAAGAAAAATAGAACATTATTTGCTTTTTTGGTTTCTCTTGGAAGCTATCTAAAATATCAGCATTTTCACAAGCACAACAACACACAACCATGCTGAGGTAAGTATCTGGGTGTGGTCTTAAAACTCTGGATGTTTTTGAATACATGAATTAACTACCTGGAAGACAAAAAGAGCAACACATTAACGAAGTTCCCTAGGGACTGTAAATTGGTAGCAGCTGTTCAGTATAGAAAAAGAATTACTTTAAGGAGCCATTCAGGAGAGAAGCATATGTGTTTTTTGTGGGTCTGTGTGTAAGAATTAAAATGCAGCATAAAAAATTGCTGATCAACAAAAAAATGAAATGCTATAATTTCCAAAGAGTTTGTTGCATTAGTCTGTGGCAGAAAACCCAACAAAGAGCATTCTGAAGCTTTAAATCCTCACATTTTATTTCTAATAAGTAACACTGCATAGCACAAGAGGAACTGCAGTTCAGCCATGTGAAGTAAAACTTGTTAGTCCTTAAGGCAAACAAAACTCTTTCTTGTTTTTAAAAATGCACTAAGAGTGTTTCAGAACAGAGCTATCAGGCTGAGATTTGGCTTGGTAAAGTGATCTCATGGGTGAGCTATAATTATAGCATGTCTCAATATTACTAAACCATCTCTACAACATTGGTATACAGAAGCAAAGCTTTCATAACATACAGGACTATAGGTATTTCAAAGCCTTTTCCACAAGAGCTAAGAAAGTTCATCTTTGAAGAAGAAGTGATCTCCTTGTGTGAGTAGGGTTCGTTTCGGTCTTAGGCAATTCTGGCCCCTCGGGTCCAGGAAGGGATGGAGACGGTATTTCAAAACAAGAACGTTTATTATCAACAGTCAACGGCAAATGGATAACATACCCTCTACCACCTTAATGTCCAACGGGTAATCCCAACAAATCCAATCCCAATTCATGGGTCCTGCAGGAAGGGAAGTCTCTGGAACCTCTCTCAGTCGTGCGGGGTCTGTAGGGCTGGTCCATACCCGGCGCAGAGGGTCCCACAACACAGGTGGCAAGCCCACTTCACCACTCGTTCCAGGGAATTGGACCGTCCACGGGCCATGGAAGGGTCCCTCTTCCAAGGAGCCTTGGGGTTGCGGAAGACAAATACCCTCCATTCATCTGCCTCACCTACCTTCTCCCATTCCTGCCAACAACTCGCTTCTTGCTCTTCGCCCTCCTTATCTCCCGCGCTCTGACTCCTCCCCCCTTCCGTCACCCAAAAGCCCTCCACAGTCAACCCCTCCGCCATCTCCTGCGTCACCCGCGTTTCCAGCGTAGGGTTTCCGTGGGTCGCTCCCTCCTGCCCGACTGGGTGTCCTTTCTGCACAGTCACGTGCCACCCCTCTTCTTCTCCCTTGCTCAGTGTGGCAGACGGCGCACCCTGGATTGGGTCTTCTCCTGGGGAAGGCCCCTCACACCATGCTAGAGCAGACAATAGGATTACTAATTTTTTTCAGTTAAAACCTGCTTGCTTTCACAAAGTTCTACCATACAACATTGAGGACAGGGATTCTCGGCTCTAGGCACAAGAAATGTAGGAGCATTTGGTGTAATGAAGGCTAGTGATTTTGAAACACAAGGTATAGCATGGCCTGGAAGGGACGGAATAAATGCATCATGATGAAAGGGTGTGAATCTCTTTTTTGCCCAACCTACCACCAAAGAAAGAGCAAACAATGCCCATGGGAAACATTTCTGGATTTCTTTACCATCCTGTCACCATTCAAGACCCACCAAAATGAACCAGGAGAAGCAGTTATCAGGGCTAAGTAGATTGTTCTACCCAGTTTCATTTCTTATCCTGCAGAACAGCACTTTCATTGTGCTGAGTATCAGATTTTTATGTACTGCAAGAAAGTGATCTGGCAAGTTTGGCAGCTCAACCCAAGGAACTCCCTGATTCATGACAAAATTAAGGAAGGGAGAAGTTAAGAGAGTTAGGACTGGTTAGTTAGGAGAGGTAGTTAATCTAAAGGACAACTTGTGAGAAATTTAACTTAAACCTGTTCTCTCTTTACATTCAGAAGGGCTGAAATTGAGCGTGAGGATGAATGTACACACTGGCTTTACGTACAAAGCATCTGTAGATCTAAATCCTCCCCTTCCAGTCACTAACCTTGCAATGTTGAATTGCAATGTCTGCAAAAGACGTCCACTCATATTCATTTGAACATAATTATTAGAGCTCTGAAGCCCTTTCTAGGTGTTAGTTAGTACCACTGCTTTCATCTATACACTTAGAGGGGAGCTTCTAGTCCCACCTCTTTTACATGTGGTGACTGAGGGATATAAAATGGAGAGTTTCCTGGCTGCATGTCATTCTATGTGCAGGTAAGAACTTGGGGAAACTGTATCTCCATATAAGCAGGACCCTCCTATCTTCAGACTCCTCCCTCACACCTGAATAAGTGCTTAACTTTCACTGCCATCATATCAGGATTTGTTGATTGCACTGATAGTTCTAAAAGATGTTTACATGGTAGCTATATAGGCAGCATATCAATCAGACAGTCAATCCAACCCAATCCAGAAGATTGGAATTAATACTTATTCAATGAGTGGTCACAAAATAAACTCCAACTGTTTAATTGCTCACAAACCAAACCCAACATATGGATACCCTTTGAAGTTCATACAGAGTCAAGTCAAAATATTCACACTATATCATATTCACATAAAATAAATTAAAGAAAAAATTACCATATTATTAGATTACCACAATCTAGAGGGCTAGGTAGCAGGGGAGGTCAAGATTCTAGTTCCTACTGTGGATTCACTCTTGAGCCAGCCACAGCACTGTATTAATATCCATAGAAAGTCTGGCCCAACACCCCACACCCTAAAACTTTTACTGTCAATGTAAAACTTTGGCTACCCAGTGTGGTATAGTGGACAGAGTGATGGTCTAGGACTCAGGAGGCCTAGATTTGAATTCCAACTCTGCCATGGAAACTGACTCGGGTAGTGGAACTGGCAATACCACTCCTTAAATATCTCACATACTTTGAAACTGTTCTTGTTACTATTCATTCATTCATTCATTCATTCATTCATTCATTCATTCAGTTTATACACCGCCCATCTGACAGCAGTATGTCACTGTATCCAATACATCACACTGGCTATATACTAATGTAGGACCACAGTATTGATACTGATAGTATCGGGAGCTTCGCATGGAATCTGTGGTGGGAAATATGTCATCTGCAGGTTACGAGCTAAATTAAATTCAGTTCATAGCACTGGTACCCTCTGCCCTTTCATGCCTTAGGTTTTTCCCAATGAGAAGCAGAACCCATGCAGTTTGAGAGAGCCACATACCATCTGTGCACATACTGGTTCAATAAGGAGGGCTGAAAAAGGAAAAAGAAACCCACCACCCAGAGTGCCCTCGCTGCCAGATGGGTGGTATAAAAAAATCCAACCAACCAACCAACACATACTCTGTTGTGCTACTGTATCTTGTGGTATATCTTGAAGGAAAGGTATGTAAAAGGTTCCTTTCTCCTTTGTATCCCCTCCTCTCACCTACTTGATGAAATATCACTCTACAACTTCCTTGAGCACACTGCCATGTCTCTCTCTTCCACTCCAAAAGGGAAAACTCTTCAATAACTGACTTGTGGTTTGCTTCCTGTTTGCTCTATTAATATTAATTCCCTTTTCTGGAAGAAGTAGAAGAACACAAAAATAGCATTTTGTCTGGCTATCCCATGATAACAAATAACCCCCTGAATTTTCCAAAGAAAATCCTGAGCATTTCCTCAAGGAAGACTATAATTTGCTGATGGACTCACATTGTGACATGAAAAAAATGTTTGTTTCAGGGTATTCATATTTTAAGTTTTCAGAATAGATTTGTGTATGTTGTCTGTCTCAATGTTTTACAAGTGCAAGGCCAAAAATGTACTAACCATCCATGCCAAAACCACCCGTCTAACTGCATTTCTCTGTGGATATAGTACTGCAAATTTAACTCAGACTGAATTTTCCACTAGTAGCCTCTTCATCTGGCACTACTCACCACATTACAAACAAAAAAGAACCCATTAAGCCACAAGAAGACAATGCAGAAAGCCAGTCCCCGGCCATGAATAAAAGCTAGACTCAAGCAAATCAAACAAAAGCCCTAGGTATACAAAGGTAATACCTCATAAAAATTTGTGACAGGTCAACTTTTAAACTCATTTTTCCAAATTGGTTTGCCAAGGCCATTCCCTATTTGTTCAAAGATAACAAAGCTAGGAACCAATTAAAAGAGAATTCAAAGTAGGGTAATTATTTTCCCACTGTGCTTTGTTTTCAAGGGTATGGCTATGTTTCTGTCTTTTTCTGGTTACTGGAAGGAATACTCTATAGAATGCAAATCTGTGTGATCAAGAATGTTAATATAAGTGACATGACGATATGATTTATTTTAGAAATGATTCTTGTGACATTCAATTGTGAATCTTCTAGGTTAATTTATGTAGCTGAAGCACATAATTTTTAAAGTCAGCACTGTTTATAAACCACATGGAAGTTAGCTGACATTTAAAAATCACACATCTGATGAAATAGGCGCTTGCTTCCAGAACTCCTGGCATCGAGAAATCCGCTCCATCTTTGAAAAGTGCTATAAGACCCTTGTGCTTGTTTTTTTATTAAAAAAAACTGTATCGTGTTCAACATGACTGCAAAGTTTATGTTGCATGCTTGTGTGTTGTGTCATTACAGTCGTGACCGACTCTTTGTGACCCCATGTCCATGGGGTTTTCTTGGCAGGAATAGTGGAGTGGATTGCCAGTTCATACTCCAGGCACCCACAGCACCTGGTATTCCCTGGTGGTCACCCATCCGAGTACTAACCAGGCCAGACTCTGCTTACCTTCCGAGATCAGGCGAAATCAGATGTGCTCAGGGCATCTAGGCAGCTCAAACATAACTTAGAATCATAAGAGTTGCAAGAGACCTCAAGGGCCATCCAGTCCAAGTCCCTGCCATGCAGGAACCTCCATCACAGTACTCCCGACAGATGGCCATCCAGCCTCTGCTTAAAAAAGAAGAAGAATCCACCAACCTTTGTGGTAGAATATTCCACTGCCAAACAGCTCTAACCATCATGAAGTTCTTCCTAATGTTCACATGGGTTCTCTTTTCCTGTAGTTTTGAAACCATTGCTCCAAGTCCTAGTCTCTGAAGCCATGGAAAACAAATTTCTGCCCTCTTCAATATGATAGAATATAACCTGCTTATATTCTAAACAAACAATTTCACAATTACTGTACCATACTATCAAATTAAATTGGTATGGAATTCAAAGTTTCACAGACATTGTCTTGGCTAAGACATGGGTAACAAATCCCAACAGAACAGCTTAAGCAAGAAACTGTAAAGGTGCAGGGTTCTCTCAATGGCCATTCCAAGAGTTAAAATTCTAAAATAGTTAAAGGCAAAGGTAAAGGTTCCCCACCTCACACATGCATTTCCCTGCACATTCTGAAATGCATTTGTAGTATTATTTAAAGCTCTAGGTGTTTACAACTTTTAAAATACATTGATTAAGGTTTCCCTATTTATTAACCTGACAATAGTATTTTATCATCTACACAGCAGGCACTATTGTTACGCTCTCCATTAACAATGATACTGTCAGTTGAATCAGTATCAGCTTCCTTAAAGATGTCTTCACAGTATAAAACAACAACAGTGGTAAGATATACCTTCCTTGAACTTATCTTCGTAACTCTCTGACATTTGATCTTCAACTCTGACTGCAGTTGGTTGTTGTTTTTTGCTAACAACATATCACCTGAATGGCAACCATAATTTATCATCATCTCTATCACCCTGCTGAGTTGCTGAGCTTCCCCCCCCCCCTCAATAGCATAGCATGGCATCTCTTCCCAAATAGCTGTAGGCAAACCAGTGCTTCTTTCATTTCAAAACTTCCTCTGAAACCACAGTGCAACCCCCCTGCTGATTCTTCATACTTGTACATTCTGATGCTTACTGTTTTTAAGTAAAAGGATTATTAATCTTATTATTTCTAGCTGTGTTAACTTCAGCACTTTCCTCTGGGTGAAGGTTGATCCCAGCCAAATTTCAGAAATGATTCCTCTAGCTCTCACTGGAAAAAGCCATTAAAGCAGTTAAGTCAGCATCATCTATTACAAAAACACCTATGAGCTTTCCCATTTCTTATTAGCAATACTGCACTTGAGATTTTTATGTTTCTGGTCTACTAGCAACCTCTTGTACAATAAATCCTATTGACCTGTTATAGTCAAACAACTGCTGACATCAATCATCAGAGAGTGATTCCTATTGACTGCATCGTCGTATTGACACCATCACCAACCTTTCCCTAAAATTAATATATACAACAACTGGATCACTTAGTAGTTTCATTTCTACTGGGCACTATATGAGTATATCTGATTGACTAGGATATTGTTTCTTTGGTTGCTTTATAACAGGGGTTCTCAACATTGGATAATCCAGGGGTTTGTTGGACTGCAGCTCACAGAAGTTTCACCACTAGCTATGCTGGCTGGGGTTTCTGGGAATTAAACTCTAAGAATATCTGTATTAGTCAAGGATGCCAACCAGTGCTTTGCAATATTGTTGTTATTGCTTTCTTGCATGGATTTCCATCCGGGCCATCTCTGTAGTGTAAATTAGAATCTGATGTTGGCACCTACAAGCTCCTCCTCATGAAGGTCCTACTCCACATTAGTTTCATCGTCTCTGTTTTACAACAAAATCTCTATAGGTTCCTTTCTCAATCTTAGATATAGCATTCCCTTTTGAGAAAACTGGGCATGTTGATTGTAATATGAACAATTTTAGTTTTACAGAGTTTGTGTGAGGTGGTATCCAGAATCTCCTTATGTACGTGCAAGCATATTATTTCTAATAGTGACCTGAGCTCTGCCCTCTCACACACTACATAAAGTGAAGCCTGTATATATTGTGTTATGGATACTGGATGGTCCACCATCCAGTAGTTGTTTTCTGGAAGATGTTTTCTCAACTGGAGTTAACATTTTGGAAAAGTGTACCCTCTAATTTTCAGAAGCCCTGCATGGAGACATGTTAGAGGGAACCCTGGTTAAGTATTTGAAAGTCGAGGACTGATATACCTTTGTAGTTTGTACTGTCTGGCAAGCAATATAGATTATGAAGGTGTTGATTTGTATGATATAACAACAGTTTGAGGCAAGAAATGAAGGGAATGATAACTGCTAATCATATGTCAACAATTGTGATTAAAAAAACAAGGTGTGAACAAGGTGTGTGTTTGTATTTGTACATCCTTTGCTCTTCCATGTGAAATGGTAAATGAATAACCAGGCAGGGCTTTTTGCAACATCTAAGCCACTATCACCACTACGTGTGCCAAATGAGACGGGACTCAGAACACAGAACACAGTTTAAAGCTGGCTTGCGAATTGTGATTTGGCACACTTAAACCATAATTATCACTTGTCTATTCTATATATATTTTTCCATTTGTTTAGTTTCTCATACAGTAGGAAAGATACACAGTTTGCAACACATAACTCATGCATAGTTAATTAATCCAGAATTTCTAGTTAGCTGTAATTAATTAATTAATTCAAAAAAACTGAGCAGCTTACAACAACAAAACACAAAAAATATAAAAACATTTATTTATTTGATTTACATCCTGCACATCTATCCAAGTATAGATGTGCAGGATGTAAATCAAATAAATAAATAAATAAATAACTTCAATAACATCAAAACTAATTTAGGACAAAAAATCATAAAAAATTTAGAGGCATAATCACATAACAATAAAGTAATGTGTTAAAAATAATACCAGAACATTTAGAACGTACTATTCCAGAAACCAGAAATATAATATACTTAGTACATGTAAGGTAGATTAGGCCAGACATCTGCTGTTACGTTGGGACTGACTCAGGGATGGCCTGCCTATAGAACCAAGTTTTTAGTAATCTTTTAAAAGAGTTCAGAGTTGGGGGTAGTCAAATTTCATATGGGAGATCATTCCAAAGAGATGGAGCTCAAAGAACAGGACAGCAACATCTGCAGATGGATGGAAGGAGAGATAGAGTTGCGTCTAATCTACATATTGAAGGCACAAAGCTCCAAATTCCCTGGTAACTCCCCCTTGAGTTCATATAGATATTAAATAGCACTGGTGAAATGATAGACCCCTGAGGGACTCCACAACTGGAAGTCCAAGCAGAACTCCCTGGGGTTAGTCCTCCAGGAAAGATTGGAGCCAGGCTAAAGCCAGGTGACCTATCAAAAGCCACTGAAAGACTGAGGAGGATGGGCAGGGACATTTTGTCCCTATCTGTCTGGCTCAAAAGGTCATCTATGCAGATGCCCACAAAATAGCAGCCACAAATGTCTTAGTAAGACAGAAATGTGGTTTGTACCTGGCTTCACTCCTCCTGTTTAGCAAACATGCTAATCAAGATTCAGAATACAATTGCTTTTGTCAACTTCAAGCTAAGAACTCTGCAAACCAGGATTCTTATGTAAATTGTCAAAATCTCAAGCTTCCAAGTATCTCTGCAGCATCCACTGCCTCTCTTTAGTTTAGAATAACAATAACAAACTCCCTGACAGAGATCTTCTGAAGGTAAGCAGGGCTGCAAATTTTGTAAAGTGACTTGTAAGTGAAATGTATAATGCAAATGTTGAACATCTGAGTCTGTACCAGAAACCTTAAGCCACTTTTAAATACTGGCATGTTACTGAAAACAGGAGAACATACCCTTGTCATTTCCATGAACCAAAACACATTTTCAGGTTTATTTATTTATTTGAGTTATATATCACACCATTGGACCAAAGGTCACTCTGGGTCGTTTACAAAGTGCAAACATAAATAATGCAATCAATTATACAAAATACAATATATAACTAAATAAAATCAACATAATAACCATAATTAAATCAATGAAAAATAACAAAATGGTGAGAAAAATCCAATATAACGTAAAAGAATGAACAGCGATAGAATAGAAATCTCGAAGACGAGATCAGCAAAATGATTATCAGTAGACAGGGAGAGCCTGTCTGAACAGCCAGTCTTTAATTGTTCTTGGAAAACTCACAAAGTATATGCCAGACAGATCTCAGAGGGCAGCTGGTTCAATAGACATGGCATGACCACCAAAAAAGCCCAATTCCTCATGGAAGTTTTCCAGGCTTCCTTCAGGGTCAGCACCCTCAGATGACCTGCCTGAGAGGAACAAGTGTTATGGGTAGTATTCTGTGGTAGGAGCTGTTCTGACAGCTTAAGAATAAAACCTTAAAATAGTCTACAGAAGATACAACTTTAGAGTATGAGTATGGTTTTCCTTGAATAACTGGCTCACAGAGACGAACATGAATACTGAACTATTGATATTAAGACACTCAGTCCAGTACATAATTTGACTTCTTTTTCATAACAAACACCACATTGTACAATTATTAACTTTCCAAAAACCAGAGTGTCCCTGTTTATCAACCACTGGGTTGCAGAATGGAGAATATGAATTAGCGATGAGTTAAGGAACAGTGTTTTCAAATTTGCAGGACAGATTTAATGATTATCACCTTAAATCATGTTCTCCTGCTAGAAGACAACACAGTCTGGCACAATAATATACTTTGCCTGATTAGCTGCACCTGCTGACCACCCCAGGGAAAAGAAATGGCTTTACTGCCATTGGTATCAATTTCAGATGATCACAGCTGTCTCCTTCTTTCCTTCCTTCCCTTGTGTTTTGCCTGCCTGTCTGTCAAAATGAATCATTTCGTCTGAAGTTGGTTGTTAATGCATCCCCGGTAGCAGGCTCAAGGTTCTCAGCCTTCCATCTTCCGAGGTCTAAAATGAGTACCCAGCTTGCTGGGGGGGCAATGTGTAGCCTGCACTCTGTAATTAAAAATTGTAAACCACAGAGAAAGAGAATTAGACAAGAACCATGTGATATTCTCTCTCTCTCTCTCTCTCTCTCTCTCTCTCTCTCTCACACACACACACTCTTTCACCTATTTAGAACGATGAGAAAGAGGAATAAGAAGGGGGGCCCAATGGTCCAGGCCTACAGCCATCATAGAAGAGAAGATATATGGCCACTGAAATATGCAGTAGTAACCAGCTACATCAGGCCTGTCCAAAGCGCGGCCGGGGGGGCAAATCCGGCCCGTCAGGCTATTCTGAGTGGCCTGCGGCTGGCTGGCCCACCCCTCCCTCCCCCTCTTTCACCCCATGTTTTTTTAAGAAAGTGGGTGGGGCTTGCAGTGGGGTGGCGGGGTTGGGGAGCAACCGGCCCCTGACACATTCTCAGCCACCAAATCTGGCCCTCCTTACAAAAAGTTTGGGAACCCTGAGCTACATGGTTTGGGATCTCACAGAAGAGACCTAATAGCAAGAGAACATTTAGAATAGGATGGACTCCCCACCCCGCCCCACTTCAAGTCTAGGGGAACTCATTAATCTCTATCATGAATGCTTGTGCAAACAGACAAACTAGTAAGAGCAAACTTACAATCGAGCCTACACACTGGTGGAAGAAACATCAATAATTTAAGAAACTGAAAAAGTCTTACTGGCAAAAAGCAGCAATAACTTGCAACTACTTTTCAAGAAAGTGAAAGAAATGCCACAGCAGGACTGCTTTTGAACAGCAAGAAAACAAAAACCATGACTACAGAAAAACTGAGCAACTTTAATACTGACAAAGAAGACACGGAAATAGGGATTTTGTATATCTTGATTCAACCATCAATCCAAATGGAGACTGCAGCCAAGAAATCAGAAGAAGACTGAGACTAGGAAAGGCAGCAATGAAAGAATTAGAAAGTCACCAAGAATGGTCAAGACCATCCACATTTACTGTATTTCCGATCACTATGTATGGGTATGAAAGCTGGACAGTAAAGAAAGACTGACATGGGGGGGAAATGATTCACCTGACATGTGGTCCTGGAAGAAAGCTTTGCAGACACCCTGGAGAGCCAGAAAGAAGAACAAGCGGGTTTAGATCAAATCAAGTCCAAACCATGTCTGGAGGCAAAAATGTTGAAACTGAAAGCCATACTACTTCGATCACATCAGGATTCTCTGGAAAAGACAACAATGCTGAGACAGGAGGAAGGCAGCCGGTAAAGAGGTAGACCAAATATGAGAGGGACTGACTCCGTAAAGGCTTCCACAGGCTTGTATTTACCATTGCTGAGCATGGTGGTTGAGGATGGGACATTCTGGTGATCCCTCATACATAGGGTTGCCAAAAATCTGAAGTGATTTCATAGAATCCTAGAGTAGTGAAGTTGGAAGGGGCCTACAAGACCATCAGGTCCAACCCCCAGTTCAAGGCAGGAATACAAAGGATAACTGCCAGATGGTTGTCCAGATTTCTCTTGAATGCCTCCAGTGTTGTAGCAACCACCAACTCTCCAGGTAATTGGTTCCATTTGATGGCACATAACAAGAGCAAAACAAATGTGGTATCTGTACCTCAAAGCTTATTTTTATTTTGTATTAAAGAAAAATTATTTGAGAATTCTGCTAAGTGAAAATCTGAAAACTACAGCATTTACAGCAACAATCAGCAGTATCTCCAGTGCTCAACCACCACCATTCAACCTCACCAGCCAGGAAAGGTGCTCTCACATCCCTCAACAGGGATGAGAACATCACCATCTGAGGACAAAGGAAGGTGCACTGTTGTCCTCAACACCGTGGATTACCATGAAAAAGTTATCTCACTTTTGGATGGCCAACACACATACGAAAAACAGAAAAACGGCCCCACCAGCGACTACAAGAAAAAAAGTGATAGAATCCTTGAAACACTTGAAGAAGGACAATACCTTTTATATCCTGAAGAGGTCATCCCTTGCCTGTATGGACTTCCCAAGATTCACAAGCAAAGAGTCCCCCACAGACCCATTATAAGCAGTATAAACTCAGTAATGTATAAAATTGCAAAATAACTGATTACAGTAATATCCTGGACCCGCTAGTTGGACACACTGACCACAATGCTCGTAATTCAAAGGAATTTGCCTGTAAGGTCAGAGAGCTGAAACTGGATATAGTTGAAACCATGGTATCCTTTGATGTTACATCCCTCTTCAATAGCATTCCCACCACCCATGACCTAACAATGGTAAAGAAGAGATTAAAACCACTCTTACCACCAGAAGTAGCCTCAACCCAGACCAGAACCTGTGTCTGAATACCACATATTTCATGTACAGAGGTGACTTCTGCAGACAGAAGCATGGTTGTGCCATGGATTCCCCTATCTCACCCACTATTGCCAACTTATACATGGAAGAAGTGAAGAAGGTGGCACTCAACACATTTTCAGGGAGGACACCAACCCACTGGTTCAGGTATATAGATGACACTTGGGGGAAAATCAAGACCTTTACAGACCACATCAATACAGTGGACCCAAATATTAAGTTCACTAGGGGGGATACCCAAGACAACAAGCTGGCTTTCCTGGATTGCGCAGTTATCATAGAACCAGACCATGGCCTCAGAATAGATGTTAACAGGAAATCCACACTTACCAGTACCTACTGTTTGACTCCCACAATCCATTAGAACCCTGTTTGGTTGTTTGTTTGTTTGTTTGTTTGTTTGTTTTTCTATACCACCCCCTTAGTGCAAACTGCACTACCCGGGGTGGTTTTACAAAATACTATAGTCATAAAATACAAATACTAAAAACTAGAACTGTAAATTGAATCAAATTAAAATGCAGTTAATACAGTTAAAATCCAATTAACAGAATCTGTTAGATGGCAAACACCTCATCCTGCCAAATTTGGGGAGGGGCGCAAGTAAAAGCCATAAAAATGTGCCCCCTCTCAGATGGGTGATGGAAGAAGAAGAAGAAGAAGAAGAAGAAGAAGAAGAAGAAGAAGAAGAAGAAGAAGAAGAAGAAGAACAACAACAACAACAACAACAACAACAACAACAACAAAAACATCACTAGCTGGGGAAGGCATCTGCAGATAAATAGGTCTTCACAGCCTTCTGAAAGGAGAGTAGGGAGGGAGCCTGCCTAATCTCTGCAGGCAGGTGGTTTCACATTTCAGGGGGCACCACCAAAAAGGCACAGTGTCTTGTTGCTGTCTTTTTGGCCACCTGCAGCATGAGGGACTGGGAGGACTGTGTAGACCGGGATGGATTGCTCAGATGGATGCACTCCACCAAATACTGAGGTCCCAGACTGTGTAGGGCTTTATATGTTAACGTCAACACCTGAAACCTGACATGGAATACCACCGGGAGTCAGTGCAGCGTGGCCAGGGACTAGGTAATATGCTGGGACTTTTTCACAACCTGGCAGCCACATTTTGTACCCTTTGTAACCTCCGCATCAAGTCCAAAGGGAGCCTCACGTAAAGAGTGCACTGCAGTAATCTAATTTGGAGACTACTAATGCATAGGTCAGAGCCTTTAGACTAGACTCTCCATCCAAATAGTTTCAGAGCTGGGCAATCCAACTAAGTTCGTAAAAAGCAGACTTGACCACAGCATCCACCTGTTGCGTCTGGGTGAGTGCTGGGTCAAGAAGGACTCCCAGACTCCAAATCTGATCTTTAAGAGGTAGAGGTATGCCCCCACCCCAGGAGAGGTGCATCAAAATTAGGAGTCATCAGGACCCTAAACCACAGAACAGAGAGAGCATCCCTACCTCCACAGAAGCCAAGAAGAAGGAAGACAGGCACCTGAGGACAGCGTTTAAGGCCTGTGGACATCCAAAGTGGGCCTTCAACAAAGCAGTGTCCCTGAACCCCTTTCTCAACAGAGGTGGGGGATTCAAGCACAATTTGCCTGCCACTTACCATGCTGCCCTTTTGTCCATCTCCAGACAAATAAGAAGCACTTCACACTTCTACCACGAAGGGCACAGCTAATGACCCATACTTAATGGGTGTTGGGAAGGGTTGCATAGATGGTATCAGGAGACAGATATCTAGTCTCATGTGCTCCCAAACGCATCTGGTGGGGCCGCTGTGAGATACAGGAAGCTGGACTAGATGGGCCTTTGGCCTGATCCAGCATGGCTCTTCTTATGTTCTTATGTTTATGTTATGGACTTTCACAAATCCCAGGCCATTGTACATCTAATCAGTCTATTCAGGCCACTGTCCACCTAATGAGCCTATTCAGGCCAGGGTGTTGTGAAACCAAGGTGAACTATAAATTGGAGGACTCGCCACTAACTTTCTTCAGACTGACGAAGCTGCTTGGATGAGAAGCAAAATGTTTCAGTCTCTCAAGAAAAGAAGTCTAGTTGTCATGATTCAATTTCCAGATATCTGAAAACTACAGTTAAAGGAAAGGTAATAAAACTACATTACATATACTATCCCCAATTCAGATATAATTTTAAAACAGCTTTCTACAACTTCTAAAATACTGGACTATCTTATAATATTAGTACCTGATCCAGTCAATTACTTTAAAAAATAGAAACAGAAAAATCATTATTCACAAGGCTATTCCTAAAAAATAAAGTAAAAGCAGTACTAATGCTGCTACTTCAGTTCATTGTCTATTTTCTTCCAAGTCTATTCCAAATTTAACACATTGATAACAGTCCAAATCAAGACTAAAATATCCTCTTGCAAACCACCATGGGTTTAACCTCTAGCTGCAGCATATTGAAGTTAACATTTGTTGTTAGTACAACATAATTATCTAAACCATCCATGTGATTATGGCATCACATACCAAACTACAAGCAGCCATTACCCTGGAATTCTAAGTAATCACTAACATTAAAATGAATTCTGATATGTGTGTTGGATGGGTGTGTGTGCATGAAAGGGGAGGTGTACAAAGCAGTCGTACTGTTCTGAAAACACTATAGCAGAATGTCGGTGTCAATATATGAAGTAACTCTAAATACTTTTTAGAATTCACTTCTGTAGTTTACCAATGATATTTAGCAGAGTGCATGAGTATTGGCTTGTGCCACTGATCAAGATCACCTCAAGCCCCGTTCCCTTGCTCTCCATGTAATGTCCCAACAGATTTTCTAGGAGAAACACTGAGAATGAGTCAGACAGCAGCTGAACAAGATGATGATCTTTTATGGGCCATGAGCACTTTCAAACAGTAGCATCTAAGTTCTTCAACCTTTTCTGATCCATAACAAGGAAAAACAGCATGTAAACAGCCTTTTGGGCTTTTTGGTCCCACAGCATCCAATTAACCTCCAGTCTCTGCCCACATCAATGCTAGGGAGGTGGCAAGGATGTCAGAGAATCTGGTGGGAAGAAAGACACCCATCTCCGCTTGATCTGAGTATGGGATAGGAACTGGGTGCTCATCATTTTTATCAGCGTGTGACACCATGTTCACCATGCTTAGCAGAATTACTGAATCATTGTTTCTCTCTTCCAGGACACAGAGGTACGGAACAACACTAACAATCATTATGTCTACTACACAAGGAAGCCATTGAAATCCACAAACACCAGCAAAGTTTCAACAAAAGAGAAGGAAGTCTGAAAATCAACAAAGCCTGGCTTCCAGTACTGAAAACTACAGTCTGCAAGGGTTCAAACTCCAATGGTACTCACCCAGGCAAAACAAGCACCAGTTCACACAATAGAACAGCTAACGACACCCATCAACCACAGAAAAGGATTCCTGCCACCCCTGATTGCAGTGAAACTTCTTAATCCCTCCATCACAATACTCTAACACCTATTCTCCAACATAGGACAAGTTTCCCCTTTCCCACAACTTTAAAACCCCACGTTTTCACCCACTTGATACCCCACAGTACAGAGAAAACTCCTAGTTCCCTGAGCTCCTTGCCCTCTGAAGATGCAAGCCACAGAATCTGGTGAAACTTCAGGAAGAAAACTTCTAGAACATGGACAAACAGTCTGAAAAACTCACATCAGCTGTCAGATCCTGGCCATGAAAGCCTTCGAGAATACAAATAATACTACTTTATATATATGGACAACCTGTCGCCCACAGCACAGTCAGAAGTTTCCCGCCAGGTCCCAGCCAGCCTCCCAATGGTAGGCAAGTGGGAGGTCGGGCGAGCGAACAAACAATGGATGGGTGAGCAGGCGGGCGGGTTGGTGGGTGGGTGAGCAAGTAGGTGGGCAAGTGGGCGGGGGGGTGAGTGGGTAAGCAAGTGAGTAGGTGGGCAAGTGGCAGGTGGCGAGCAAACAGGAGGACGGATGAGTGCAGAAACCAGGAAGTCAAGAAATACCTCATGCTCTATCCCCCTCTCTAGCTGCACTCTACTCCTCCCAGTTTCATTGCCCAACTCACAAAGCTTCAAAGGCAAGCAGTAGCAGCAGATCGCCACCGCCGCTTCTCTTCCAAGCCCCACAGGTCCTTCCGTCCTTCTGCTGCTGCCATGCCACACCCCCTCACTGGGCTCAGGAGCACCAGTGAAGCGCATGCACACGCACTTCTGGAAGTAGCCCGTGATGACGTGCAACGCTTCAGGAAATGGACGGCAGGAACGTCCAATGGGTAGACATAGCCCACCAGATGTTCCTTGGACAGCCCTGACAGCACATAAAAACAACAGGTCATGAAATTGATTTTAAAAGAACCAAACTCATCTCCAAAACTGAACACTTCAACAGTCGAATAATCATGGAAGCCATTGAAATAGAGAAACACCCAAACAACATGAATAAACGTGATGACACCTCCCGCTTGCCTGACATCTGGAAACTAGCCCTGGTCAACAGACGAGCCTCTGTCACAAAGACTGACACCAGGTCCAAAAGAACACAAGATGCCACCACCTTCCATCCACACCAAACACAAACCCAGACCCTTCCCACAGATGAAACGAAACCACCATCCAATAACAAAACCACGACTGCACCATCTACCGCTACTCCCCACTCCAGCCACCACATGGAGCACACTTACACACGCCAAAAAAACATTGGGAGACCACAGACACGCAGCCAGACCAAAATGAATTCACAAGACACAGGACCCCACTCCACCAAAGCCCAGGATGCTGCCAGAACACCCATCACCAAGGTCGTTAAGAAACAAAAGGCTAATAGACACACATCCAACACCTCACCCACACATGATGTCTCTAAACAGCCATCTAACCCACCAGCAGTTAAGCCCTTAACGATCGCCTCAGCCACACAGCAGATCACAAAAGAACAAACGAACCTACAATCAGCAACAGAGCAAGCAAACCACACACCCCCAGCAGTATTTATAGAAGGACTTCAACTGAGATCACGCTTTGCTTCAAGAAGAAAGAAGCCAGAACACCAGCCTGAAGATGACGAGTGAGACCTCGTCGAAACGTCGCCAAAACAACCAGATTTCTACACGGGAAGAAACCCGAATCCACCCTACCATGCATACCTATACCCGTGAAAATCTACGAAAACAAATATATATATATATATATATATATATATATATATATATATATATATATATATATATATATATATATATAAAATACAATACAATACCTATTATGTGTCTTTCATATGAATCTATAGGATCACATAGACTTTGTGTTTATAACCAATTATAACCTTGTGTGATTACATTGACACTATGTTTTCAATGTTAGTTCTCGTCACTCATAACTTTGCATGGAATTTTACTCTCGTTTTAACTGCTCGCATTCTCTTGTAGCTTTAATGTAATGTTGTCTTTTAATGCTGTAAGATGTTCCCCAATTCCCTGTTCTCAATACTTGAACATGTTAATTTTACTCAACTGTATATTGTCTCTCATTACTATAAGCTGCCTTGGGGTCCTATTCCAAGGAGAAAGGTGGGGGTAAAAATACTCTAAAATATAATAAATAATGATAATAAATAATAAATAAAATAATATTCATACTCCCTACAACCTTCTTATATTCAGTAAGTATCATCATTGGCATCATTTTGTTGTTCCTTTGTTAAAACAACTTCAAATCAGAACTCCTCTGGACCTCTTCCATGTCATTCAGATATTAATCTATGGATGCAGATCTATCACTGCTTTATTGAACAAAATAACAAATATTGTCCATTATCTGGAGTAAACTTCAATGAAGTGCTTCTGCAGTCTGATAAACAATAGTTTCCTGCTATGCCCAAACAGGAAAGGGTGATTTAAGTTCTCACTGCATACCAGAATTGCAAAACACAGTTGGTCTTGATTTGCATACCACAACTATAATCAGTGTTAGTCTTTAAGAGGCCACAAGACTTTGCTGTTCTTGCTGCAACAGATTAACATGGGTATCTCCCTGAAAACTCTGAAATAGGCCGTTGGCTTAAGAACATATGTTATGCCCTGTGCTTGTTCTTTTCCTTCCATTCCCTTTTCTCTTACACAGGAGGACCCCCTGTATCCCTGCGGGATTGGCTCCAAGCCACCCTGTGGGTGCTGAAAAATGTAGAATACTATTTTAATATTAAATACTACACATACAGTGGATATAAAAAGTTTACACACCCCAGTTAAAATGTCATATGTCTGTGATGTAAATAAATGAGACAAAGATCAATCATTTCAGAATTTTTTCCGCCTTTAATTAGACCTATAAAATGTACAACTCAGTTGAACCACAAACTGAAATCTTTTAAGTGGAGGAAAGAAAAATAAAAAACTGAAATACTATGGTGAGAATACTAACATAAATAAGCAATATTCTTGCTCCTTGAATTATTGATTTTGTACTATTAAGTGATGGACTTCATTTTTGAGCTCAAGGACACAATTCCAAAAGAGGAGGAAGGAAATTTTACACAGGAATAAGGACTTGTACTAAATATACAAATACATCTACTGTTCACATTGACCTATTCCTATTTTCATCTAGTGGGTGTCATTGGCTGCCTACTGTCTTCTGCCACTGGTACATGCTTTGACCCTTTTGAAAGAAATGTCTGAACACACTTACAAAGGAAAGACTGATTCTTATCATTGAGAAATGAAGGGGAAAAAGTAGACTGTAATCAGATCAAGAGGGCCAGACAAAAATAATAGAAAAAGTGAAAATTTGCATGATTTTAAGCATTCAGAGGGAAAGTATATTCTTCCCTCTTCCTCTATTCCATCTTGTAGCTTTCAACTTTATCTTATAATATTATCACACACAGTTCTACAAAAACCTGAATTCCACAGCCACTCCTACTAGTATTATATTGTTAAAAGTCAAACACAAACACACTTGATAAATATACCTGGGTATGTTCAGTAAATTATCTTGTACAAACAAATTAGATTTCTAATTAAGGACACAGGATATAGAGGGGCAAACTCTGTAAATCTATCTGAATAACCCAACAGACCCATGCTCCCAATGTATGTGTGAACAAAAGGAAATTCTATTTACTGCTCAGTCCTGAAGAGTGACTTTCATTTAACATTGTTTCTTTTATAATGCGCTAAGCTTTAAATTTCAGTTCCCATGCCCTCACAGTATGTTTCTGTTGTACAAGAGCCAATATGAATATCTCCATAACCTGTGACCTTATAAACCTCAACCTGATGAAAAATCCGAAACAGACTTCAGAAATAACACAGAATGGACCAAGTGACAAACAACCATTATTGCTGTAATCAGTACAGGACCTTCATGTAACATTCAAAGTCATGCTGATCTGATGACATCTGCATTTGGTTTACATATAAGTAGAGATGGGCACAAAATGAACTTTTAAATTGTTTCATTATTCATTATTCATTTTGTTAGCTAACAAAACGAATAAAGAACCAACCCATCAAAGAAAAATGAAACAAAATAGAAATTTCTGTTTCGCTCCCTTCATTTTTCGTTACCCCCCCACACACACACCTTGTCCTCGCCACAGTCCTCCTGGTCCTGACGGAGGAAGGTAGGTCTCTACAGGCGCTAGCCCTGGCTGGGGACCTTTAAAACAAAGCAAAAAAAGTAACAGCGACCTGGCCCGAGGAGCGACTGGGTCAGCGCTCAAAAATGAAGGAAAAAAAATAGAACCAGCGCCGACCCGTCCCCAGGGGCCATGCAGCCGGTGCTTGAAGGGGGGGATGAGGTGCTGGCCGGAGCCAGCGCTTCAAAAAGGTCCTGCCGACGGGGCCAGGATTACCGCGCCGCCAGGTAAGTCAGACCCAAACCGGTTCAGCTCGGTTCACGTTCGTACGAATATTTTTAAAATTCATACAAACCCAAAATGAACCGAACCAAGTGTGGGCCTGAAACAGATGAACCCGAACCATGGGTTTTCTGTTTCGTGCCCACCTCTACATATAAGGTAAGCTGTACAGATATTGTGCTATTTTCTTTTCACTCTACATCAAATCTGACCAGTTCCCAAGCTGTATTTTACTTAATATGTATTGAACATACACCTCACAAAAAGCCCAGACTTCCTTTCCAGCATCATCCAGCACGAAATTACTGCTCTATATGAAATAACCTCAGTTCACAAACTTTAAAATAAATACAGTGTCCTATTAGACAGGGAACCCTATGCTGCCCACTACCTTTGGGTAGTGGGCGGCATACAAGCTAAATAAATAAATAAATAAATAAATAAATAAATAAAATAAATAAATCCAAGTCTTTTAACTGTTCTCAATTATAAAGTTTCCAAATATGAGTAGGAGGAAATAAAAACATTTACATAAAAGCTTCTCTGTAGAAAAGCACAAAATGTGATTACAAATCAGAACCATTCCCATTTCATATCAAATAATGTTCTATAATGAGAATATACAAATAGTCTTTAATAGTATCATCTTTTCTGTGTATTACAAGGTATTGTATTCATAAGTTTACCAATAAATCTGTAATTTAATCATTTGGTCTGACTCTCACAATAAACATTGTTTGTGGACTTTAGCTCTCAAACCTAATTCATATTTTGCTAAATTACTACAAGGAAACAAGACTTGGTAAGAAGCATTATTTACTGGTTTGTGTAGATTGTCAAATGTTAAACAAAGATATTTCACAGCATTAGGTTAGAAAGCGAAACGTGTGACTCACATCCACACACACCCAGGCGGTTCTGTATGAGGTACAGCCCAAAACTGCACCCTCATAAAAGTATTTTGATCACAGCCCATTATAAGATGTCTAAAACAATGGCAAAATGTTTTCTTTGCAGTTTGTTACTGAAAATCAGTGTGAAGTCTCTTTAAAATGACAATTTACTGCTTGTTTCATTGCATTTTCTGGTATGCCACCAGGGTGGATTTGATTTAAATTTTAAACCTCAGATTTTAAAATAAGATTTAAATTTAAAATGATTTTTATTTAAATCATACTTTAAATTGACTTGATTTTAAAATATCTTTGATTTTTCATCCACCCTATTTGCCACTGAAATCTTAAAGTTTAAATTTTAGTGGCTCAACAATAGCTGGTCTCTAGAGTAATTGAAATCTGCATCCCTAATTTAAATATTGTAAGCAAGAATCGGTCTTGGTTTCTTGGCAAAGGCATATTATTTGAACAAAATAGAGAAAAGTGCATTTGGATTGTTATGACTAACGTCTACAAGCTATTGCCTTTGATAGTCTGAAGCTCTCCTCAGTTACGTGTTATAATAAAACATGTTAAAATATGTTAATTCCAACACACAACCACTGACTAAATTTATCTGCACAGATATCAAACATTCCCAGTCGTTTAAAACAGCCTGCCATGCCCTTCCCCCACACCTCAGTTCTTAAAAAATGCACTGTAGTCTCTATTATCACAAGTGATTCAGCCTTTTATAGTTGCTGCTCAATTACAGGGGGAAATGGTACTCTACTTCCACCCCTTACCGTGCTCCATACAATGGGCTTCTTTATTTTATATAAGTCGAGTGTACGATAATACTACAATCAAAATCAATGCACTATGTTACCACCCCCGGCCCGCCCACCCGCCCTCATTGCTCTCTGAGTGTGTGAACCTGCATTAAAAGAAAAACTAGTTCATGCAACTAAATCCAGTCGAGCAGAAATGTTAGGAACAAGAGAAAACTTAAATCTTTATGGAGGAAACAAGATATAACACAGTGACACATAATCCATCACACACAAAGTGTATTTGTCATCCTTTAAAAATTAAACTTAAGCTAAACAAAAAAAAACCACTGTCAACAAAAAAACCCCACTGTCAACCAAATATTCTGAAGCAGCACAAAAAAACCATGGTCTTTAGATAACTATAGTAACATCAGGGTAGAGTGCTCACGCTGCACCAAAATATTTTGGTTACATCTTTGCTTTTACTCTTCACAGCTTCTCATTTTCTTGCTCTTGGTCTAACATTTAAACCACTGTTTGTTTCTGTCCAGCATCAGCAAAGTGAATGAACAACTGCCTAAATAAATAAATAAATAAATAAATAAATAAATAAATAAATAAATAGAACAGTGACTTGCCTTTATCCCTACAGGAGCTCCAGTGAATGTTCTCTTAAGAGTTAGCCAGAAGGCTGCAAGGCAGATACAGTAAGTATTATCTTCTAAAAGCATACCATTTAGTTTAGTGTCTCAAACAATATTATGGAGGAACAGATCACAAAATATAGAGGGAGGGGGATACTGATCATTACTTCCCCCCTTTTGCACACTTAATTAATGTCAAATGGGAATAATGCTTCACAAAGAGGGGGTAAGACTGCCTCTTTCTTCATTTATCATAAAGTTTTGAGAAGCCCAACCTGCCACTTGCCAGCTCTGTGAATGAGGATCTAGCTTGGAAGGCAATAACTCGTTAAAAAAGAAAACATTTAGATAAATAACCTGAAGTGGCCCCCAGGTCACCAAAGCTGGTGTCAAATAAAACCTGACACTCAGTAAGAGACCACAAGGCACTTTGGAGGTTTAACTACCCCAAGTTGCATTCATATACTGTGCCTCCCTTCTCCCCTGGGCACCCACTCAGTAACTTCATCTGTGTTTTACCATTTCACTCTCACAACCATCTTACAAGGGGGGTTATATTGAGAAGCAGTGAACTTGGGGATTCCGGGGCTCTACATTTCATGACTCCATATGGTTTCTATGGTCTATGCCTCACACCTTCTTCAGTAGATCACCACAATGGCGCTAACCAGGATACGAGGTCTACAAACTTGGCTGACTTCTTGGATATCTTCGAAGAGAGACATCACTGTACAACTCTTTTGTTCCCATTACTCAGAATTGTTACTCTCACCTGGAGTTCCCGTCCTGTCTAGACCTAATGTTTCTGCTCTTGACTGGGACATTCTTAACAGGTCACGTAGTGGGAAAGTCACCTTTGAGCCTTTCTAGCAGAAGACAGTTGACCTCACAGACAGACATTGTCAAACACTTGCATAAGGAAACTTGATGGTTATCAGCCATCTGTGCTAGTTTTTGGATGCTGAGTCATGCTTGCGACCCAACAAACATGTCGGATCCTGACGTAAGCACACCCAGAAAGAGCTGGGATCTTTGTGTAAAATTTCCATATAGAGACACTTCAGTTATTCAAAATGTATCCCCAAGTGTGTTAAGCAAGCCATTGTTGCCTAATGCAGCCTTCTTACCTATGATCTTCCAGCCAGCTGTTAATGTTTATCTTGATTTGTCTTCAGAACCAACAGCCCTAAACTAAAAGCTGCCCTGAGCTTGAAATTGGTCCTAGTAACTTGCAAGTCACTTAGAAGGGAGTAAACTGTATATATATAGTGGCAAACCTTCAACACTTCAGATTCGCCCCCACTGGAACATTGTGTGTGTTGTTACAGTCGTGACCCCATGTCCATGGAGTTTTCTTGGCAAGAACACTGGAGTGGTTTGCCAGTTCCTACTCCAGGCGCCTGCAGCACCTGGTATTCCCTGGTGGTCTCCCATCCACGTACTAACCAGGGCCGACCCTGCTTAGCTTCCAAAATCAGGAAAGATCGGATGTGCTTAGGGCATCATTGTTGATGTGTAAAAGTATTTCAGTCACAAAGTTCCATTTTTATATCCTCTGGCCCCTGCTCCTTGTAGATTTATATCCCCTGGCTACTGCTCCTTGCAAATTCTGAACACTTTGGCCAAACACTTCTTCTGACTGCCAGAACTTTAAAAGGATTTTCAGCTTTTAAATGTAAACACAGAAAAAGTGTAGCTTGAGAGATAAGCCCAGCTGAGCAGTCGCTTTCATGTCAAGGAGCCAGAATGCTGGCTCCCTTAGCTTTTCTTTTAAATTCAAATTCATGGACTTTTGTATGATGTTGGGGTTTTGTCTGGACTGATAATGTGAGGGTTTAAGAAGAGGCCATGCAACATAATTAAAGGGTGTTTCCCTTCAAAGTTCCTTTCAAAGTATCCATTACTTATAAAAGTGGCATCCAAAGATTCTGGACTAGCATCAGGATCTGTGTTTGCTTTTTCCATGTCTCCAGCTTGCTGTCATTCTCTCTCTCCTTTCACCCACCATTCTTATAAGTAGGACCTCATGCCCTAAGCACATCCAATATCGCATGATTTCAGAAGCTAAACAGGGTCGGCCCTGGTTAGTACTTGGATGGGAGACCACCAGGGAATATCAAGTGCTGTAGGCGCCTGGAGTACGAACTGGCACCCACTCCAGTATTTCTGCTAAGAAAACTCCATGGGCATGGAATCACGAAGAGTCGGTCACGACTGTAACGACACAACACAACACACAACACAACACAACACACACACACACACACACACACACACACACACACACACACACAAGTAAGAGAAGAAAGAAAAAATACACCATGGAAATGCCTAACAAGATGCACTATGGGAATATCCTCCTGGAAACTGAATAGCACAGATTGCCAGTGCATTTACTACAATATCCATAAAACTGCAAGACAAGTTTCAGGACATTAAGACCTAAGGATCTGGCAGCCACAAATTCTTTGACTCACATAAATTAAAATAACAACTTCTCAACATTACATTCCCATGCAAAGTCCTGTATTTTTTTAAAGTCCTGTATAGCTCACCAGCTCTTTCAAAACCTGTTTGTAAGCACTGGAGGGATATTTTGCTGCTGCATTAGTTCACAATCAGGCAAAGACTTTTCTTCAGGCAGGCTTTTTCTTAATGACCGGTTGTCTGTGAGATATTTTATATTGGGATTGTTTGCCTGTTGTTGATTTTAATATGTTTGTATTGCTCTTTTTATCTATTATTTTAATATTATATCTGTTCAATTATTGTTAAATATTATAACTTATAGAATCATAGAATCATAGAGTTGGAAGAGACCTCAAGGGCCATCTAGTCCAACCCCCTGCCATGCAGGAACCCCCATCACAATATTTCCGACATATGTCCATCCAGCCTCTGCTTAAAAACCTCCTTGTTGGTTTTAGCTTTTAATATTGTTTCTTTTTTCACACTATATGTCACCTTGGGTCCTTTTTAAAAGAAAGACAGGATACAAATATTTTAAATAAATATTTCTGTGAAAATGCCAACAAACTGATTATACAGTTTCTAAGATGATTATCACCAGAGGGGGCCAGGAAAGCACTGCTATTTTTAAAACATGCAATAAGTGGCAATTGATATGATAATGAGGATGATGACACATTCATTCATACATTCAAAATGTATTTACCCTGCCTTTCACTTTAAGAAGTATCCAAGGCAGCTTATAGCATTAAAAGCAACATTTAAAGTAAAAACAGTGATTATGCAAATACTGTACTAAAAAGTATCAAATAAATACCACAGTAAAAGAGAGTAAACAAAAGCAACACCAAAAACATGTCCAAAGCAGTAAGGCATAGCTATTCCTTTGAAAATCTCACTCAAGTAGTCAGTCATTAAGGAAAAGCTTGCCAGGAGAGAAAGGTTTTCACCTGCTTGCAGAAAGGCAGCAAAAAATGAGGACAGGCGGGCCTCTTGTGGGTGGGAGTACCAAAGTCCAGCAGAGGCAACAGAGAAGCCCTTCTCCTCTATCCCCACCAGAATGCACCTGTGAGGATGGTGGAACTGAGACAAAGGTTGTGATCTTAACAGCTGGGCAAGCATAAAGGGAGACACAGTCCTTGAGACAGCTTGGGCCCAACCAGTTTAGGGCTTTCTAGTTCAGAAGACCATTCTTTGAAGTTTTGCCACAATGGGCAACAATTACCCCAACATGCAGCAAATTCACATTCATCAATATTGCCAATACATGATGAAATATTGGGTTTTCTTTATAGGCATCAGCAAAGGGAGCATTTGGAAAACCCTTAAATAAAAATGTGTTTGATCATTAGTCAGAAGGAAGTAACAGTCGTGTTGAGCGACGAACTTAGAGGAAAAAAGAAATTATGAGTAGCACCCACCTCCTTCAATCACTTAGGCTAGTACTTCTATCCAGGTCAAAATGCAACACGATTGCTTCACAACATGGATTGTTCCACCCATGTTATAATAAAACAAATTTGTATCACACAATAGAGGTCAGTCTCCATTTATTGCCCATGCGCATACACAAAGGTCCTTGGTTGCACCTTCTAGGATACTTCCTGCTTCTTCAACAGGTAGATGTGGAGTTTATTGCTTACTTTATGTGTATCTCGTTTTTACACACTACTATGACAGCGACTACTACTACTCTAAAGATGTTTCGATAAGAAAAACACTATTTCTTACTCTTTTTAGATTTCCAAAGATCCCCACACTGTTTGATTAAAATAGTTTGTTGAATAGTTATCAGCTGGTGCGGTAAAAAGCAATAAGAAGGAATGAAACAAGAACACTTCCTACTGGTGGGATTTCTATTATTGACCCTTTAATGCAAAGCAAATTATGGTATACTGAAAATGCAGAATATACTGAAAGGGAACACCTGTCACAAAGTTCAAAAGGTCAATAAAAACAGATTGTGGGTTAAAATCAGATAGGGTTAAGTACAATGACGCAAAATGATGTACGAATTAAAACTGAAGCAATTATCGTAAAACCATTCCAACAGAATCCAAACAAACAAAAACAAAGATTACCATTTCTGTGCTGTGGTCTGTATATCCAACTTTCATCCTCTTCCACCTGCTGCCCACATATAGATGTGAGTTCACCATCACTACGGAATAACCTTTTTGTCTGCTTCGACAGGGTAGAGAAGTTTATCCAGCTTACAGCATGTGAAAGAGATCCTGAATTAGGTTTAAACCAGAATGACTTTGATACAGCCTCCTTTTTCATTTTCTCCTGAATAAAACAACCACTACAGAATGCAGTTATTAAAAGCAGTCTTGTCTTTTCCCTTTTTTATCCAGTTATCACTATGTTTTTAGATGGAGCACAGAACTGAGCGGCTGTGCCCATACAGTCCTGCCGAGGCTCCTTATGCTTCCAGCGTTTTGCAAGCTCCACACAAAACACAGTGGAAACAAACCAAAAAATAAAAATAAAACAGCACCCTGAAAACAACCTTCAGAAAAGCAGACTAGAACCGTGTACTGTATAAGTACAATACCAGCATTTATCCAGCCCTCGGCTTTTTCCAATGTTCATCCAAGGTCCATCTCCTCTCCAATGTACAGCACAATTCTCCAACAAAATGCTTGTAATCCAGTCTGCCATCTCGTATGAAAACGACGGCTCCTTGGGTCAGGAAGGCATACATGCTGCTAACAAGTCACCAGACCAGGATACAGTACAAACGAAAACACCTCTCTTTTTTTCTGCGTGGAAAAGACAATGCCACTCTGATTCCTGACAGCATCCATCCTGTCCCTCCCTTTAATTAAAAGCGTAGAGAAGGATCCCCCCCAGACCGATTCTCTTTAACAATAAAAGCGACTGCCTGGCTGTAGCTATCAGTTAGGATTAGAGTGAAATACGATAGGTTCCTTCTCCCGAAGGCATGGCTATTGAGGCAGCAAACCCCTCCTTTCCTCAGCAGGCAGGCAGCTAATGGCAGAGCAAACTTCTGAGCAGAGGACACTGAAGTAAAATAACTTGAAAGATACCTCAGTCAGCCCACACAAGAACCAATAAAAATCTCATTTTTTTATTCGAACATACATTCTTTAATTAGAACATGATTGCCTGGATATGTACAGGCAAAAATCAAAGAAAAAATAAAACAAAAGAAAAAATAAAACAAAAGAAAATGTACAGGCAAAAATCAAAGAAAAACAAAACAAAACAAAAGACACAAAACATGTGGCACCTTAAAGACTAACCTTCATATTTTAATGTAACATTTTCTGTACATGGATATGTACAGCATACCTTAGTAAGTGGTTCATAAACCTTATCAGCAATTGTTTTACTGGTGGTGGGAACAAGAAGCATAAACAAGGTCCTTGTTACGGTTTGTTTATTTATTTATTGTGCTTCATTTTTATCACCCACATTAACACAACAAAGACTGACAACATTTCACCTACACTGGGTTGTTTGTATAATTTCACTTTCCTTTAAAAAAGCATGCTACTTTCACATATTCTTCAGTTAAATTAAGGTTCTGCTAACAAAGCAAACAAATTACTGGGAAGCCCAGATCAATGGCTCAGCATTCTGTTCTCCTGAAACTGTTTGAGAAAGCCAGCCGGAAGAGGGCGGAAACAAAACATGGCAAACGTCCCACAGTACAAAACAAGAATTGTAAGGCTTAATTATTATTTTTTTGGCAGTCTGACTAGTTTTAAGAATCTGATCCCATGGAAGTAATAGTTATGTTCAGAAGTGCCACTGAACCAACAGAGTTCCAAAGGGCAATACTCGGGGACACACTAAAAATCACAGTGGATTATATATTTCTATGTTGAAATACTCAGAGATCTGGTTTAGTCCTTCAGTGTGTACATTCTACAAGCAATCAACTGTGCAAGGCTCTTTCCACAACTGCAGGTGTTGCCTTTTTAGATTCAAAATAAAACACTGTGGGATGAGGTTAGGGGGTAGGCACTCAAGTCAGAAAACAGATGAAGCAAATTGCATTTCTGTCAGTTAAAGCCCTACCAGTAATGGTGCAGCTCATGTACCAGGGGAGACGCATAGTACGAGGAAGGCACATGAAAATAGCGCTTCCCAAAACAAGCGAGACACCTATTTAAACAACTCCTTCTCCATTGAAAAGACACAGCTCTGTGATTCATAATAAGTGGGTAAGACTCAACTGTCTGCTTGGGAAATGAACAACTACATACTGTGTCAAATTACCTATGAATCAGCACTGTACACAAAGGTGACCTTTGGCTCTTCCAACAATAAACTGGCTAACTGTCTTCAGTCAATAATTTAAGAGGTTACATTTATGTTGAATCCCCTTAAAGAAATAAACCCACAACCTACATCACTCATTCCCTCTCCCATGCTCTCATTCTCTTTCTCCACCATTTCACCAATTTCTAGGAGTAAAATATGTGTCAAATATTTCTTTAACTGCAGTTATACTTCAGACAAGCACTGTAATTCATAAAACTGGGACTGACTATTGCTGCAACAAATAAACATCAAGTGTGAAGTATAGATCACTAATCTCTGCCAGACTGCAACATAAAGGAAGAGGATCTAAGCATTACATTCTACAGCACCAGTTCCTAATCTTGGGTTCCCAGATGTTCTTAGACTACAACTCCTAGAAAAACCTGGCCAGCTAGTGGTGAAGGATTCTGCAGCTTTTAGTCTAAGAACATCTGGGGATTCAAGGTTGAAACCACTGTTCTAGAGCAAATTTTTAAAATGTTCCTTATACTTTGCAATTAAGTTTACAGCCAAAACTCTTATTTTTCTAGAAACTGATTAGTCAGTTATTTCCAAGTAATGCTACTAATGGTGGGTTTATATCAGAGCTGGATTATGTACAAAACTGAACACTGACCATATGATGTCCAACCAAGAATTATTTATTTTATTTATTTATTTATTTATTTATTTATTTATTTATTTATTTATTTATTTATTTATTCATATAGCTTGTATGCTGCCCACTACCCAAAGGTCTCCGGGCGGCTCACAATCAAAACAACTAAAACATCAAAATACAATAAAATTAGAACAATAAAAACCAGTAAATACAATAAATACAGTACATTAAAAGCACACCACTAAAAATTGCCATCAGGTCCCACAATCATTAGTTAAAAAACTTTTGGAATAGGAAGGTTTTTACCTGGCGCCGAAATGATATCAACGTCGGTGCCAGGCGAGTCTCATTTGGGAGGGCATTCCAAAGTCTGGGGGCAGTTGCTGAAAAAGCCCTATTCCTGCAAGCCATCCCCTTCACCTCCTTAAGGGATGGCTCTTTCAGGAGGGCTCCCTGACTAGATCTTAGTTGCCGGGTAGGTTCATATGGAAGGAGGCGGTCCTTCAGGTATCTAGGTCCCAAGCCGTTTAGGGCTTTATATGTCAAAACAAGCACTTTGAATTGGGCTCGGGCAGCAACTGGTAACCAGTGAAGGTTATACAGAATCGGCGTGATGTGTTCCTTGGTGGCCCTACCACTCACCAGCCGTGCAGCACGATTCTGAACCAGCTGCAATGGCCGGACCGTCTTCAAAGGCAGCCCCACGTAAAGCGCATTACAGTAATCAATACGGGATGTTACCAGTGCATGCATAACTGTACTAAGGCTCTGTTCATCCAGGTAGGGGCGCAGCTGGTATATATTCCGCAGCTGGAGAAAGGCACCCCTGGCCACCGAGTCCACCTGGGCTTCCAGAGTTAGACCGGGGTCCAAGAGCACCCCCAAGCTACGGACCCTGTCCCTTAGGGGGAGTGCAACCCCATCCAGGACAGGGAAATGGCCCTCTAGCCTGTCAGACGTAGCACCCACTAACAGCACTTCCGTCTTGTCTGGATTGAGTTTCAATTTATTAACCCTCATCCAGTCCATTATCTGGTCCAGACACAAGTTCAGAACAGAAACCGCCTCACCTGGATTGGTGGAGAACGAGAGGTAGAGCTGAGTATCATCAGCATATTGCTGACTCCTCAGCCCAAACCTCCTGATGACCTCTCCCAGTGGTTCCATGTAGATGTTAAACAACATGGGGGATAGTATTGAGCCCTGTGGAACCCCATGACGTAAATGCCATGGAGCAGAGCTACTATCCCCCAGCACCACCTTCTGGACACGGTCAGCCAGGAAGGATTGGAACCACCGCAAAACGGTGCCTCCAATTCCCAACCCGGCCAGCCTATCCAGAAGGACACCATGGTCGATGGTGTCGAAAGCCGCCGAGAGGTCCAGGAGTATCAACAGGGTTGCACTCCCCCTGTCTCTCTCCCGGCAAAGGTCATCGTACAGGGCGACCAAGGCAGTCTCTGTTCCCATTACTTCCATTTAAATGGCATGATGTAATATTTATTTCAAAGTACGGTGTCAGCTTGCCATAATATTTTATGGGAGGAGGAAGAAGATAGCCGAATTTATTGTGACAAGGTCAGTGCAGTTATAAGGTCCCTGTTCATACAGATGAAGCAACAGCAGCAGTTAAGGAACCTGTAAACTTGACATCCCTGACATGCTTTATGTCACAAAAATATTTCCTTGGAATAAAGAGGAGAGGGGGAGTGAGTGGTTTACAGATCTAGGGGAAACAAAAAGAAAGTATATCATATTTTTTGTCAAACATCATTACTTACCAATAAAATAGCTAAAATTCTGGATTTTCACAACCTTCGACTGTGTGTCCTGAATCCAAAATGCAATATTAACTAGAACAGACTCATTAAATCACATAATTTACATGTTTCTATTCAGCATTGAGTAATTAATTTAATCGGTCTGCTCTAATTGGGACTACTTACTGGATTCAGATATTTAGATATTCACAAGGAGTCTCAAGAGGCAATTGTGATTAAAATTACAGAAGAGAATCCCATCCATTCAAGAAAATTATCTACTACTCAGTCTACTGACCACCAAAGTCTCTTTTATTTTGATAGGAAAGCTAGCTGTTGCTAAACCTGTTGAAATTAAAAGAGACAGCCATGCTAATCTGTTAGGCTCTGCTGAAATTAGTGAAAGACAGAAGTTTTCAGTTATGCTACATTATAGCACAGAAATCCTCTATTTTTTCCTAAGTGGTATAGTACATCAGTACTATCTTAATAGACTTGTTAAAGTGTTTGCTTTCTTTCTCTGGCCCTCTACAGATGACTAGAAGAAGTTTTTAATTTCCTACTATCATAAAGTGAGTGAGTTTTCTTCCTAAGGCATCTGGAAGTTGATTCATGGCTGCTGGACTTCTTTTTGAGAGATAGAAACGCTTTGCTGCTCATCCAAACAGCTTCATCAGTCTGAATACAGCTAGTGCAAATCCTCCATCTTATAGACAGCTTTGACCTCTTGTCACCCTGGTCTGAATTAGGCTCATAAGATGAACAATGGCCTGAATAGGCTTGTTAGGGAGACAATAGTATCCATAGCCTTAAGGTGAACAATGGCCTAAGGTGCTGAAACCCATAAAGTATGGGTTGTTAGCTATGGCCTTGTTGGTGAAGGCTTTTTGATTGTCTGAGTATTGTTGAAAGCTTACCCTGATAAGTAGCAGATAGACTGTGCCTGAGGCCTCCACCTCTGTTGAGAGAGGGGTTTTCAATGCTCACATGAATGGCTTCCCTGACCCCTCTCTCAAACCACCATTCTTCTCTGTCTAATATGTGTACATCCTCATCTTTGAAAGAGTGCCCTTCAAATTGAGGTGTACTGCTGATTCTGGTCCTGAGCTGTTACCCCTCCTATCTTAGGCCATCCTTCTGTTTAATGGCTGTTTAGTTTCTCCAATGTAGAGGTCTGAACACTCCTCACTGCAGTGGACCGCATGTACTATATTGCTCCTTTTTTGTTTTGGTATCGGATCCTTTGGATCAGATCCATGTTCCCCATTTCAGAAAAGAGGTTAGAAGAAGGAAGGGGTAAAACAGTCTGATTACTCTGTGCCTAGCAAATCCTGGAAAAAGAACTGCTGTGAGAATTGACTTGATGGCATGCAAGGACTGCAAATATATTTTACCTGATATTTGTCAGTGGCATATTCCAAAAATGAATCTCATAAAAAGCAAATAAACATAGTATTAAACACAGTTAGAGCCATGATACATTCTCCATCTAATTGATAGAATCATATAATAGAGATATTGGAATGGGCCTAGAGGTCATCAAGTCCAATCCCCAGGTCCTTGCAGGAATCAAATGATATCTGCCAGGTGCTTGTCCAAATTTCTCTTGAAGGCCTCCAGTATTGGGGCACCTTTTGAGGTAATTGGCTCCATTGTCGTGCTGTTCTAACGGTTAGGACGCTTTTCCTGATACAGTACTCAGTTGAAAGCTGGTTTCTCTTAACTTGAGCCCATTGTTGCGCACCCTGTACTCTGGGATGGTCGAGAACAGATCCTGCCCCTCTTCTATATGACAGCCCTTCAACTATTTGAAAAGTGCTATCATATCACCCTTTCGTCTTCTTTTCTCTAGGCTAAACAATCCCAGTTATGTCAGTCTTTCCTAATAGAGCTTGGTTTCCAGCCCCTCAATCATCCTTGTCACCCTCCTCTGAACTTGTTCCAATGTGTTCCATCTTTCTTGAAGTGTTGTGTCCAGAACTGGACACAGTACTCAAAGTGAAGCCTAACCAGTGCCAAATAGAGGGGGGTGAGCACCTCGTGGGATTTGGAAATTATACTTCTGTTAATGCAGCCTAAAATAGCATTCTGCGTTGTTTCCTTTGAAATCAAGAATTCTAATAGAACTGAATCAGTTTTAAGTCAGGAACAACCCGATGGTACATCATCATCATCATAAACATCCTTAGAACTTTTTTTCTGATGTCTTGGCATACCAGCTAGAGAACATTTTGAACATTTACTTTTTGTCTTCTGCGTTAGTGTTTCTTTTACTCTTTTAAAGTAAGTACTGTATATTTTATTAACAATAATCAGCGTATTCTACTGTTCATTTTCAGATACCCGGATTCACTGTTAGCCAGTCAGTATTGTATTAATGGTCAGAAGATATGCTTGAGGTCTTGGGAGAACCAGATTCTAATCCCCACTTAGATATGAAATTCACTAAGTGTATAATTTATAGATATAAATATAACTAACAGATACATAAAAGACATTGTCTGGTTACTTTCCAAGTTGCACTGGTTTTCTCATAGTGCCTGGAAGAAGAAATAGAAAATGTTTCAGTCACAATAAGTATCACTTATGTGTGCTCTGATACTTCTTCATGAAAAAATATTTGGGACCTCAATCTCCTTACACACTCAGGTAATCCCGTTGCATTAAAATGCTACAGTGGCAAATTTTGCTGTTTTACTGAGCAACAGATAGTTGGATCATCTTCTGTTAATGGGTCCAAGTAAATCTCTCTTAAACTCTACTTACCATAGCTCAGGCATGTATAAATCAACTTGACATAATTGTTGTGAGGCTGACCACTTCTTTCCATTGTTCTTTGCTTCTACCTTCTATTAATCTTAGATGGGATATGCTTGCATACAGGAAAAGTAGAGGAAGGAAGGGAGGCTTCCTCTCTTTTTCTATTGTATGAACTTAAGAAGGAAAACAAGTGTGCAAATGGAACAGAACAGACACAACATCCGGTTTCTTAACCAGGAGAAGGAAATCTAGTGTCTAAAAAAATACTATGTTACAGTAGACACTTCTATAAAAGCCTCACAAACTGCAAAATCTTTCAAGCTACTGAAGTCAGAGAAGTTTTCAAGCTGTCATTAGTACTGCAAACATGAGATGCAACCACAAGATGGCGGTATGAAACAACAATATTTCTTGGCTATAAAGATGTCACTGCCTTCTGAAGAAAGAGTGCTAACTTCAAAGGCACATAGAAGCCTGGAACACACAGTGAATCACACTGTGTAGTAGTAAATAAAAGAAAAAAGGTGAACAGCAGCTTTTCAAACTGGATTTAAAATAACAACAGCAAATTTCTGATAAAAATACTTTTTCCCCTCCAAACTGACGGCCAATAAAGTCATCCATGTGCCAACTATGTAACACAGCCCCCCCCCCAAAAAAAACTGCCATGAAAACACATTATTTAAAAGCCCTGTGATTGAAAAGTCTTTGTGAAAATACTGCACTTCCAAAATAACAGATCTGAGAAATGCAACCTCCTTGACATTCAGGAGATAGTTTAGAAGCATTAGGAAACCTATGTTCTGCTTCTGCATTTTAACAAAAGTGATCATCTTTAAATGACTTTACTATCATTTTTCAGGCCACTGCAATGGCACAATGTTCAATCAGTTGACCTCACATGCATTTCCAAACTTCAGCCCTCCAGACGTTTTGGACCACAATTCCCACAGTCCATTGTCATTGGCAATCTAAGCTTAGAATTCTGGGAGTTGTGGTCCACAACATCAGGAGGGGTGAAGTTTGGACATGCCTAAAAGGAGCCTTTGTGGTGCAGTGATAAAACTGCAGTACTGTAGTGAAGACTTTGCTGTCAACCTGAGTTCAATCCTGGGCTCAGGTAGGATGGTAAATTGGAGGAGTGGGGAGGCAATGTGTAGCCCACAAAATGATATTGTAAACTGCCCAGAGAGAGCTTTTAAGTGGTAAAGAAGCAGCACATGTTGCTTTGCTTTTAAGAAAATAGGACCTCTGACCTCCTCTGCCACCAGTTACAGTGAATCACTAGATGCTCACCCTTCCAATGCTCCCCGGGGAAAGGACAACCCAAATCTGATTATACTATCCAGCACACTTTGCCTACCTTGCCACCCCTCCACCCCCAAAACCCACCTTGTTTTCAACACACTATGCTGTGTCTAGACCAGGCATGCCCAAACTTCGGCCCTCCAGATGTTTTGGACAGCAACTCCTACAGTCCTTTGCCACTGGCAATCTAAGCTTAGAATTCTGGGAGTTGTGGTCCAAAACATCAGGACAGCCGAAGTCTGGACATGCCTGGTCTAGACCAAAGCCAGTCCAGTATAAAGCATCCTTAACTGACTGCCCCCCAAGTTCTGCCTTTATTCAGTGTTTGCTTTTATTCCAAGCAGCTGTAGAAGATCTGTGGCTTGGCAGGTCTGACCACTCTTCACTAATCGGGAGAATGATGTCATCAGCACCACGGGGAAGGAGGATGAGGTCAATAAACAGGTATTACCTTTCAAAATTTCCCACTCTTTCCACAGAGCAACTGTGAAAGCAACTTCACAGAATTTCTCCAGAGGAGGGGGGGAAAAGTCTGCAAACGTTTCTCAGAGGGGAGCCTTGCGATCGGCAACAGCTGTAGCATGGCTTCATTTATAGTTCCCCAACGAGTATTTGGCCTTTGCAAGGCCACTGCAAACAGCAGCAGCAGCAAACCTATGCTGGCCACCATTTTGCTTCCACTTTTTAACGTCCTCGATTTAGTTTAAAAACAAAACAAACAAAAATTTGGAAAGAAATCTGCAAACTGTTCTTTTCTGTTTCTAGGGGATCAACTAAAAAAGCAAACAAATGAAGGATGTTTCTCCCTCCAAAAAAATAAAAGGTCTTTCTGACTCAAAACATGCTGTCATCAGCACTCAGTGTGTTCTCCAGGTTTTCCAAACACTACATCCCAGGGAGGCCGCTTGGGGGGGGGGGGGGGAGGGATGAAACCACTGAACACAAATTTCGTCTCTACTGTAAGAGTTTATAATAAAGCTGACTCCCTGTACGCTCTACGAGAAGGCAATGCTGAGTCCAGCTTCCAGAAAAAGGTGAGGGGAGTGGTTGTTCCATCATTTGTCCTCCAGTGTCCCAAAAGTGTATTTCCTCATGAAAGAAGCTTCCTTTTTTAACCCTTTAAGTTAAATTTCAGGTTTAATGTGATGCTGCATTTCCTTCTTTCTACTACACTGAATTAGGATTGTGTGCCTCTTTTTCAGGACTGGATGTGGTTGTGATGGTAGCTTCATAATACAGTGGACTCTTGTATAACAAATGGTTTGTATAACATAGTATCTGTACAACATAAAAAATTCTGGAGATAGGGGTGATGTGATTAACAGAATCGCCTAACATTAAAATGGTCATGATTAGGGATTACTCAATGCATTCCTATGGGAAATTTGTATAAAGGAAAATTTGCTTAACAGACTTTCATTCGGAACGAATTAATTCCTTAATACAAGGTACCACTGTATAGAAATCTTATGAGGCAAACTATCTCCAAAAATATGTTGATGTTGATTAACAGGATGGAAAATTTAGAAGTGCAGAATACTTGGAGATAGCATCTGCTGATCAATTAATGCACATATCTGAGGAATGTCCTAAAAAAAAACATTAATTCCTCAAATCCCAATGTAAGAGGTTACAGAATTTTGAGAAGGGCATAATTAGAAAAATATTTAAGTAAGGATCAAATTAGCATGCCTCCTGTTGGCTCCTTTTTAAGATCACCCTTCTCCACATATTTATATTTAAATATTAACATATTCAAGTCTATATGGTTTACTAACCTATTACAGAAATCCATAACTATTGTACATGCTTATGGTTAAGAATGCTACATTTCTATTCTAGCCCAATTCTGCAACATTCTCCTAGGATCCTAGCAAATGTTTTTTGACTCTTTTACTCTCCCTAACACAAACTTTCCATGCACAACTAGCTTCTCTTTCAATTCTCTGCAGTGCTCTCAGTTGTACTTTCCTAGAACTGACCCCAAAACAAAACAAAACAAAACAAAACCTCAGTTTTCACTCATCCAATAGATCCCACTGCTCCCTTTCTATTTTTCTACTGTATTTTGTATTCCACAGAACAATAATCCTGTAATAAATATCCAACTTTTAAATGATGTTTTTCAATGAAATAAATTAGTACCAAATAATCAAAAATCCTTGCTAAACATGAAAGAAATGATCCCAGCATTTGAAAGCACGGTCACGCAACCACTAATTTGGGTGCTGTGAAAAGTAAAATAACCCCTGTTCTTAACTTTTCTGTTCAACAGGCAGACTGGAATGAGAGAGGAATGAGTGAGTACCCAGTTTGCGGGGGATGTGTAGCCTGCATAAATAAATTGTAAATCACCCTGTGAGGGTTCGTTGTTGTCATTTCCCGCTTCTTGACCGTTTGTGTTAAAATCATACACGGACTTCATACTTTCTTGCAAAATAAACGGACTTTTATTTGACACTTTGGCTCTGATATTATTTCTTTCTTCTAAATTACAACTTGTTCCAACTGGGGTTAAAATGGGTATCTCAAAACTGGGATCGAAAGAACTGTTGAACAATATATTCTTACTTAACACATCTCTCTTCCTTACTTGGGAGGCATTTTCGGATAAGTTGTCGGTGGACCTTGGTATCGGTTCCCGCAATATGGATGGGGAATCCCTTGAGGAAGATTCCATCCCCAACCCGGAATCCACCCGACAGGATTAGGATCAGAGATTAAACCTCGCCTATTCTCTTCTGCAGAAATATGGCTTGAGGGAAATCTAATTGTATATTCAGGTGTAGGAAGAGGTAGTCCCGTTTCCCCTTTTCGCCACACGTCCGTTCTCTTCGGGACCCCTTCCCTAACGTCCCCAACTGTCACCTTTCCTCGTGCTGCTATCCCCTCTTTTCCCCCTCCCTTCTCTGTCTCGTGCCTCTCCGTTTGACTACTCGCTTCTTTAAAGAATACTCGGCTGACTCTATCTTCAGTCTGAATAGCTATCCCTCGTATCTCTTTTTCCATATCTCTATTGACCTGGACAGCTGTGTCCCAATGAGTCCTCATCTTCAAATCTCCCCACCTCCCTCCTACTTGTACCTTTTTATCCTTTCTCAATAATCTCCAATTATCTGTCTGTACCTCTCTCTCTCTAACTATTTTATTAACTACCTCTCTTTCTTCAGTTTGTACTCCTTTCTCTTTAGTATCTAAACAGAACTTTTTCATCTCTTCTTCTACCATTTCCCAAGTTACCACCTTATTGATAACCGCCAAAAACCCGTCAGTCATTTTAACAGGATTCCATCTTTTTTCTGCCATATCTTCACATTTTTCTCCTGTCATCATAATTTCGTTGTCTTGCTTTAACTCTTTCTGCATCTCCCTGTCTTCCTCTCGCTTTTGTATTTCTGATGCGGACGAACCCACACATGCTGTAGTCGTCTCCCTGTCACACACCCACAGCGTGCTTTAACCACTAGGGGGCAGTATATAAGGAGAACAATGCTTTAAAAGCGTTTAAAAAATTGGAATGCTATTATCACACAACAATAGCACAGATAACTGTTAGGTGGTATCTGTAATAGCATTATACTACATAATAATAATATAAACAACAGAAAGAAAAAACACAGATCTATCCAGGAGCCTCAATATTTTAAAAAGATTCAGGGGGGGAAACCGACAGGTAGCAGGTATCTGCCACCTTTCACAATTTGTGGATTGGGAAGAATACAGAAGTAATCCTCAAATATGCTGACAGCACAACTGGCACAGTTCATTAGACTGGAGTACCCAGAGCTGGGAGTCCACTGTGCCCCCAGGACAGAAGTAAGCAGGGATTAACAACAGCATGTGTAGCTGATGAAGCTATGTGACCTCCTACCTATCTGGCCTTGTACAAGCTGCACAGTTCTAGAGTACTACACAAGGAAGGACGGAACCAATAAACTACTACTTCTTGGTCCACAGCAAACTGTAAGGGCTACTTAACTCAGTTATGCAACATGGCAGCACAGAACCTATGCTGGCAAACAGGGAGCAGCATCAGCTCACAACTTTCAGAACATAAGCAAAAAAAAACAGAGGTAACTGTTGCACTACAATAAATATATATACTGTACAATTTAAATAATGAAGTGCAGAGTTCCTTAGGTGTTCCTGCATCTAGATGAGATTATGGTTGGTATATTTCTAGGGAGTAGCCTATGAGAGCACTGCAAAATCTACATATAAATTGTAAGCCTCTTTATTCCACATCCACGTGCTTATAAAAAAAATGATGCATTTACAACCCATGCTCACTTTGTAAGACTTTTGGAACATATAAACCAAGAGGCTGCATCTTCGATACATGTTTTATTGGCATCTGCCTATTGTACTATCTAGGGGCCTTAGGGGAAAGAAGAATGGTTGTGTCCTCTGTAGTTCTGGCTCCAATGGTCATAAAATATTGATAGGAGATGCTTAGGTGTATAGAGTCACAGGCACCTCATTGTTCTCCCTTTTTTCCATTTCTCCCCAAAGCGAGAGAACTCCTAAGTCTCAGCAGCGAAGGTCAAATATATTTTCCACATTGAAATTAGAATTCAAATGACCTTACTGAGATAGTACTAATTTCTTCATTAAATGGAGAGCAAACTGAGAAGAGGCATGCAGGTTTCATTTTGATATCTCCTCACCTTCTAAAAAAATCCACATCCATTTGCAGCATGATCTATGCATGGGTGGCAATAAGTATGAACATGCGCCCATGATACAAATGGTAGCAGGTAGAAACACTCTTTTTAGTTTTGCAAAACAGCTATTTATAAAGAATGTGTTTTTTTTTAATTTCCCAAGTTCGGGTGGAAAGCAACTTATACTGTATATAACACAAATTGCCTTTAGAACCTATAAAGCAAGAAGCACGTATTTCCCTGTTCATGTTTTCTATGTCACTCTTGCCAACCAACCAAAAGAATGCCCTACTTGGTCTTGATGATTTGTTTATTTATTTATTTATTTTGAATATTTTTACCCCGCCTTTCTCCTTGGAAAAAGACCCAAGGTGGTTTACAATAATGAGGGACAATATACAGCCCAGAACATTTAAGGAATTTCCAAGTTAAGAACAGGGAATTAGAAGAGGCATCTTAGAATATTAAAAGGTAACATTAAAGCTACAAAGAGCATGCAAAAAGAAAAAAAATCCATTATGAGGGATGGAAATGAACATGGAAAGCACTGGTGTTCTTATTAAATCTGTCAATGCAATCATGCATGGTGTGTGTGTGTGTGTGTGTGTGTGTGTGTGTGTGTGTGTGTGTGTGTGTGTGTGTGTGTGTGTGTGTGTGTGTGTGTGTGTTGTGTCGTTACAGTCGTGACTGACTCTTCGTGACTCCATGACCATGGAGGTTTTTTTGCAGGAATACTGGAGTGGTTTGCCAGTTCCTACTCCAGGCGTCTACAGCACCTGGTATTCCTGGTGGTCGCCCATCCAAGTACTAACCAGGGCTGACCCTGCTTAGCTTCCGAAATTGGGCGAGATCGGATGGTAGTCCATGTAAAAGTCCATCATTCATTGAAAGCTTCCCTGAAAAGGGAAAGTCTTTGCCTACTTCTGGAAATACAGCAAAGATGGGGCAGTCCTGGCCTTCAGTGGGAGGGAGTTCCAAAGTCTGGGAATAACAACAGAGAAGGCTCTTTTCTGTGTACTTATGAGACACACCTGTGAAGTTGGCGGGATGGAGAGAAACGCCTCTCCTGATGACTTTAACATCCGAGCCAGTTCATACTGCGAGAGTTGATCTTTGAGGTAGCTTGGACTCAGGCCATTTTGTGCTTTGTAGGTTAAAGTCAGCACCTTGAATTGTGCCCGACAGCTGATGACAATAAAAATAAAAATTCAAGCCATGACCCATTATTTTATTTATCCACTGTTATCTCTCATATAAAAGTTACTGCTACTCAAATACAACAAGCTACTTCATTGTTTTTACTGATTAAATGGACTAAATGATCTTGTTCATTCCAATAAAATAGAACAAAACACAGGTGATACTCCAAAACTTAGAATATCATGCAAAAGTTCATTTATTTCAGAAATGCAACTTTAAAGGTGAAACCAATATATGAGATAGACTCATTACATGCAAAGCGAGATAGTTCAAGTCTTAATTTGTTAGAATTGTGATGATTAGGGCTTACACTTTATGAAAACCCCAAAATCACAATCTCAGACAATTAGAATATTACATGAAAGCAATAAAACAAGGATTGTAAATATCGGACCGCTGAAAAGTATATGCTTGCATATGTACCCAGTACAGGGGAGCCTCGTATATATAACAAATGGTTTGTATAACATAAAATCTGTACAACATAAAAAATTCCAGTGCGAAGGGAGCAGACCAGCGGGAGGTTTCATTTCCCCTTCCCCAGTCATGAACCTTTTTAAAAAACAAACTACTCTATTTTTTTTTTTTCAAAAAAAGTTTGAAAAGTACATGGTTCACATGTATCACAACCCACAAGGAAGCTCCATTTCTCTGGTTTGTACCCATTTACAGTTTAGAAGTTTACTTCTTCGCATTACAAGCACATGTCCCTATACATTTCACACTCTTTCAACAAACAATTTAGGGGAACGTTGAAGAACAGAAAATGAATGTGTGGAACTGCATGCAAAGAGTGGCCTTTTGAGAAATTCCGAGAAGGCCTGGCAGTTACTGCCTTGTCCTAGAGAACATCTTTTCTTCTGCTGAGTCCAGATTTATTCTGTATTCAAATACCAGACAAGAAATGAATGCTAAGGAAAAAACACACAACTATGCTACTTCCAGTTTACAGCATGAGAGAGCCAAGACAAATACAGCAGACGAGTGCTGTAACTAAAGCAAACTTTTCTTTTGGATTATGTATTGGCAGGCAGTAGATATTGCAATTTGCTGGGAGAGTCTCTTAAATACAGCAGAAGCCTATTTCCTTTCCAGCTTCCAGAAACTATTTCCTCTATACATCACTAACACTGAATTCTACTGGCAGTGTTGCTTGTTAGCATTGCAGAAACCTCTTCAGTAAGGCTCAACATCTTAACATGTCACTATGCCTGCAATTGAACTGAACAGTAAAACAAGAATTTGTGAAACTCTTCTGATAGATAATTGAACAAAAGTGCTTATGCACCACTGCTTGTGTTTGGATCTTCACCAGCCCCTAGAGTTGGAAATGACTTGACCTAACTGTCGGGGAAATCTTTACCTTTTACGATAAATGGAGCAACTAAACCAACATCGAGCATAACCCAATATTATTATATATGTTATAATTAAATTTAGCTTCCTTCTTTCTCTTATTTATTTATTTGGAATAATATGAAGCCAAAGTCTGTAGCTGTGTTCTGGATCTTGATTTACTAGGGGAAGAACAATCCAGAGTTCAAGTCTGGACTTAACACAATACTTTCTGTTACTAATATGACGTAAGCTACTTCAGCCCAGGGATGAGGAACCAGTCTGGGGTTCTGCACCAAGGTTTCCAACACTCCAGTCTCGCATAGGGCAGACCACACAAGGGAGCATGGTCAAGCTTCTGACGTCACTAAGCATGGCCAAGACTCCTTATATTACAGTATCCACAGCTGCAATATCTACAAAGCCAAAGTGAAGTGTGCTGCTTATAATAGCCCATAGTGTTTAAAGAACTCTCTAGGGGGTTTACAATTTAATTATGCAGGGTACACACTGCCCACTCAGCAAGCTGGATACTGTACTTCGTTTACCAACCTCTGAAGGATGGAAGCATTGAATCAGTACTGCAGCCCAGCCTTGCAGCTTTGCTCCATGCTTGCCTTCTTCATGTGGGGTAAAGCAAGGGGGAGCAGAGTGTGAACACAAGCACACTCTGAGGGGTCATGGCCCTGATAAAGCTTCCTCAGCGAGATCAAAATGTTCACAGGAGGCTAGACTTGCCCCATCCTTGCTGTCCTTCTGCAAACATGCAAAGACCTTTCTCATCAGGCAAGCTTTTCCTGAATGACTGATTTCAGTACCTATTATGTGACTTTTAGATGGATTACATAAGAACATAAGAACAGCCTTGTTGGAAGAGGCCATAGCCCATCCAGTCCGGCATTCTGTCTCACACAGAGGCTGACCATTTGCTTCAGGGTATTCCCAAGCATACGCCTTCACCTGCTTATGATTCCCTGCAAATGGCATTGAGAGATATCCTGCCTCTCTCTCCAACCCGGAGGTTGTCCTTAGGCATCCATAACTGATACCCTTGTTCTCCATGAACTTCATCCTTGCTTAAAGCTGTCAAGGCTGACAGATGTCACCACTTCCTCTGCCAAGCACACTCTGAGGGGGCATTGTTATGCATTATTGCTTGGACTGCATTTGTAGTACTACTTTTAAGTTTTTAGTTGTCCATGTCTTGGAGAGGCATTTTTCTTTAATATTTTGCTTATTGTTCTTAACTTTAATATTGCTTTTTTTAATGATGTAAGGTAAAGGTAAAGGTAAAGGTTCCCCCCGCACATGCATGCTAGTCGTGTCTGACTCTAGGGGCGGTGCTCATCTCCGTATTCAAGACGAAGAGCCAGTGTTGTGCAAGTCCATGGCCATGTGGCCGGCATCGCTGCAAAGAAACACTGTTTTACCTTCCCGCTTTTTATGGTGGTACCTATTTATCTACTTGCATTTACATGCTTTCGAACTGCTAGGTTGGCAGGAGTTGGGGTTATCAGCGGGAGCTCGCTCCGCTGCGTGACACCTGGGATTCGAACCACCGAGCTGCCGACTTTGCAGGTGCCTCTTTAAAATCATTGTTCTTAACTTTGAACACTGTCTTTCATGTTTCTTGGTGGTATATTGTCTTTCAATGTTGTAAGCCAGCTTGGATCCTTTTCAAGGAAAAAGGCAGGGAATTAATTAATTAATTAATGACATATGTATTTTCTACCATACCACTCACTTTCTTAACTGTGAAGATTAGTAGTATAGAGGGAATCCTTGCTGCTATATTTAGCCTATAATCAGAAATAACAATGGATTCCACCTCTTCCTGCTTTGATCCTGATAAATGGGGTAGATGGACACCACTTGGAGTGCAGAGTCTGCAAGGGAAAGGATATTTGCTGACATCATTGTTGGTAAGATTAGGAATTTTATAGCCCAAGATACCTTTCTCACTTTAGCTACAAGGGATTGCAGGAAGAGCTGAGCCAAAACAATTGGGCAGCATATGCTAGCATGCTTGCTTGTGATAAGCCTGAGTTCTTAGCAATCAGTAACACAGGAAGCTGCCTTATAGTTTGTTTGGCTTTTACTATTGACTCTGACTATCAGTGGGTCTCCAAAGTTTGAGGTAAGACTCTTTCCTTGCCCCGTCTGGTGATCTTGGTTTCTCACAGTGCACTGCACTCCCATGGAGGTAGTTAGCCAGACAACTCTGATTAGATCCCAAAGTCAGAAAATACTGTGACTTGTTCAGGTTAATATAACTTGTAAACGTTTGTAAAACACAATCTGTTTATATTTGTTAGAAATTAGCAGACACAGTAATATAGATAGTCAACTCGTAGTAATCTCCACTGAAGATTAGGATATTTACAGTACAGTGGTACCTTCTATAAAGGAATTAATTCGTTCCAAATGAAATTCTGTTAAGCAAATTTTCCTTTATACAAATTTCCCATAGGAATGCATTGACAACAGAATAATCCCTAATTGCGACCATTTTTATGTTGTACAGATTCACCCCATAGGCGATTCTGTTAAGCAAATTTCCCCTATCTCTGGAATTTTTTATGTTGTACAGATTTTATGTTATACAAACCGTTTGTTATACGAGGGTCCACTGTATATCAAAATGGACAACACTGAAGAAAGTGAACTAGCAACAGTAGTTTGACATTTCTAGAGAGATTACAAAGAAAACTCATACTTGTCACTAGCAACTGGTATTCATTGCAAATTACCTGCAGAGGCTCTACTTTATGGTTAGCAGTCTTAGCTAGATCTGTCATTTGTGCATTTGTCTTACTGGTAAGTCTATCAAAGCCTGTAATAATGCAAATGTTAATTATGAATGTCAGCATCATAGAGTGGTTAGCATGTCAGACTAGGACTGGTCAGACATGAGTTGTTGTTCAATTAAGAAGCTCATGAATAACTTGGAAACAGATATCATTAATTATCTGCATGAACAATTATTGTCATTTATCTGTCCTGGATCAATTTCACCTCAATTCCTAGAATTAAAGGAAGGGGAGTATTGGTTACACCTTTACTTTACACAATGCCCACACAGAGCACCAGTAGAAGCTTATATTAAGACATTTTGATAACAGTTACTTTCTTTTTCAATCTCTTATAACAGGGCTGTTTAACTTTGAACAGGCCAAGGTCTACTTTTTCCGGCCCAAAGTGCCTGAGGGCTACTACACTAAAACCTCTACTTACAAATTTTATCTGTTCCGAGCACATGCTCATAAGTAAAAGCTTTTGTAAGAAGAGCAGTGGTTTCCCATAGGAATGCACTGAAAACCAATTAATCTGTTCTGGAGGGAACAGATTTCAATGTGCCATGGCCCTTGAACTGCCCCACTCGGCTGAGACAGTGGGCTAGCAGACCCAGAACTTTGCTGGGGCAGTGGTGGTCCTTGGGATGGGGGGGGAAGGGGTGGAGAACTTATCCCTTCACTTTTTTTATTGATGCCCAGCGGGCTACTTTTGAACCCTTCATGGGCTACCAGTAGCCCGCTGTCTACCTGTTGGGCAGGCCTGCCTTATAATATCTGGCATAAAACACATCTTTCCCCAACTTGCTACACACCAAATTGATGTTTTTACCAATCTGATTCAACAGAACCACAAGATCTCTTTTCTGATCTAACTACTGCCACTTCAGGCCACAGCAGTTCATAAGTGGCATTATTAATAATTCCCCCTAAAGACACTTCCTAACTTCTCCAGAACCTTAATTGTCATTGTATCACTCATTCTAAGCTCTTAAGTTTTCAGCACCCTAAAAAACTTGTAATCACCAGAAAACTTAAAATACATCTCTCTGTACATGTGTATGTGGTAGCTTCTTCATGTGCTTACCACATTCAAACACCCATTAACTCAGTCCTACTATATTAAACAGATCATTTTCTCCAATATTGTACTTTGACCTATTAGGGTTTAAAGCCCCTCCCCTACTTACGTTATGCCATTTCTGGGTTATTAATGCACAGGCTAAGATTTGCAGTCTACAAAGCAAAGTGTTTCAGCGAGAAAGACTCAGGAAATTTAGGGATATTATTGGCATATAATGGATACTGTGTCTTAGAGAGCAAGGGCTTTAAAGAAAACAAATCTGATTGTTAGGATTACAGTGTCATGCTGAAAAATCATTTTTAAAAGTGTAGAATAGTATTAAATTTACTGAAGTATAGAGGGGTCAGGAAAGCATTTGTAATTGATACAATGAAAATAGAAACTGTGGAATGTGCTGCGTTAATTTAGCAAAGCTGTCCAGTTTCTAATCATGGGAATCACACAAGATATATGGGTTTTTACCTTTAGATGGCAGAAATTTCTGCCCTAAGTAGAAATGGCTTGCTCAGAAAAGACATTTGGAAATATTCAGATATTGCTGTAGTATTAAACTGCTTCTGACAAGCAGTTCCAATTATCATGTAATCAGCAATGCCTCTGGGTTTCTACAAGGATGAAAATGTGAGGTATGAATGTGAGGAATTCCAACACTAACTGGATAATATCCATCTGCCATGCTCCACAAAGAATGCTCTTACATGTGGTAAATATTAATACGAAAGGCAGGTGTCTAGCATGGAAGAAAATATCAACTGTACAAAGTTTACTTGGTAAAGCCTGAGTTACTAAAATAACAGAAACAATTATATCAACATACAGAATGAAAGCAGAGTGTCTATGGATGGCTCAGTGGAAATAAGAATCAGCATGTGTGATATTGAGCCAGCTGCACAATCCAAGTTTCCCCAAATAAGAAAATGGTAACCCACTTCCATGTACAGTGGTACCTTGACTTACAAGTGCCTCGACAACTGAGGAATTTGACTTACAAGCGGAGATCATTGGAAAATGATTTCTGAAAAACTCAAGTTACAAGCGGAAATCCATTTCCAATGATACCCTGAGCGGGCGATTTCAAAAGCCCGGGGGGAGGGGGACACCTGCAATCGAAATTTACTTACCTTGAGGCTCCAAAGCAGCAGGGGTTTCTTCCCCAAAGCGATTTTAGGTAACCCCCTGAAATTTGGAAAGATTTGTGGGTCACAGGACTGACTTTTAAAGCTCTAAAGGGGTCCGGGTACTTACGTAAATGGCAACATGTACTAGGAACGTGGAGGCAATTAAGGAGTTAATGTAAACTCCCTGATTGCCTCCACGCTCCCAGCACATGTTGGCAATTAAGTACCCAGAGCCCCTTTTAGGGCTTCAAAACTCAATCCTCTTCTGATCCCCAAATCATTCCAGATTTCAGGTGATACCCTAAAATCTCTTTGGCAAGGAACCCCTGCTGCTTTGGAGCCCCAAGGTAAATAAATTTATTGCAGTTTTCCCCCCTCACTGCTGCATGGAAGCCTTTTCAAAATCTCCCGCCCAGAACAGCAAGTCTCTTGGTGTTTTGGGCAGGTGATTTTTAAAAGGGTTCCAGTGGAGCCTTGGGATGTGTCCACGTTCGTGCAGCCCTGCCAGGTGGGAAGGGAAATAGCGGCAGCGCATCACTGCCACCGATTCCCGTCCGAACTGCCTGGGCTTCACGAACATCAATGGGCCTGTGCCAATTTGGTGAGCAGAGCATGGACCCATTGATCTTCGCGCAGCCCGCACGCCTTGAAAGGGAAACAAGGAAGGAGCAGGGGAGGCGACGAAGGCAGAGATCGCTTCCTCCTCCTCCTTGGTTGTTTTGATCACTTTTCCTTTCTTCCCTTGCAAGGTGCCCTGCCCAATGTTGCATTCTTTCCAGGGAAGGCGCCTGGGCTCCTCCCTCAATCATTGGCAGCCAAAGCCTGCTTCCTGCCAAAAAAAAAAAAAAAAGACGTCAATTTGGACAGGTCCCACCTGTCAAAATCAGCTGTCTGGCGGGGCTGCAGAAAGCAGCCTTTTTGCTGCCCTTGATTGAGAGGATTGTGACAGCCTTCCCATATGAATGCATTAAAATCCATCCCTCCAGAACAGATTAATTGAGTTTCAATGCATTCATATGGGAAACCACCGTTCGACTTATGAGGATGCACTTGAAACGGATTAAACTTGTAAGTCAAGGTACTACTGTATTCTCTACCTAGAAAACCTTGAAAATGGTTGCCATAAATCCGAACTGATTTGTTGACTTCTTGTTAATGGAGCTAGGTTAGATAACATTTCTGGATTATCAACAGCTATCTGCACTTATCAACAAGCTATCACATAACAAAGAAGATAATGCCATGTCAATCCAAAGTCACACAATAAGGATAAATGATCAACTTGAATTTCAGTTTAATAAAATTATGAAATAAAGAGAAGGCCGTGTAAAGGAGTTTGGCTATCCAAGCCAGATACATGGATTTCTGGATTTTGGCCTTCAGCTCACCAAGCTGGCTACTGCCTTAGACACACTGAACTGGGCTGGCAGAAGCAAACTTTCTCACAATGTTATCCCTATAACAACATCTCCCAGAAAAATACCACACAAAGCATCAGGGAATCCTGGTGAACAAAATGAACTGTACTGTAGAGGGATCCCAAAACATTCCACAACTAGAAATCTTCCATGTGAAGAAGCGTGTTCTAGGTACAACCTGTGTTTTGCAAGTACTGTATGACTCACTCTACGGGGAAATATATGAACTTCTCAGATCCTGCCCTTTGTTTACAATGTATTTAAAAATAACTACATGTAACTATAATTGATAACAGTGATGTAATGGGTATTGTACCAAGACCAAGATCAGCTGCCCTTTTGAATTTCCAATTACCATCTGCTGGTGTAAAAACTGGACAGTAAAGAAACCTGAGAGGGAAAATATTGATTTGTTTGAAATTTTTACCCCGCCTTTCTCCTTGGTAAGGGACCCAAGGGCACCTACAGTAATGAAGGACAATATACAGTCCAGTACAATTAAGAGATGTTCAGGTATTGAGAACAGGGAATTGATGGACATCTTATAGCATTAAAAGACAACATTACATTAAAGCTACAAGAGAACGCAAGCAGTCAAAAAGAGAGTAAAATTCCATGTAAAAGTTATGAGTGATGGACACTTAACACTGAAAACATAGTGTCAATGCAATCACACAAGGTTATAAGTGGTTATAAACACAAAGGTTATTTGATCATAGAGATTCATATAAAAGACAAACTGCAGAACACTTTTCACTTTGAATTCATTCCACCAAATTCTCTTGTAAGATGCTTCTCTTCCATGTCAAAATCAGATCTGCGTTAAAAAAGGTCAACAGTTAAGCTATTCCTGAAAGAACCAAAAATCACATGGAACATACTGTACTACTCTACAGAAATATGTCATATTTTAAAGTTTCTGCATAGCTTTTCCTCCTAATAAATTTCTTCCATCTGGAGTGAATTAATACAAAAACCTTGAAACTAATTTGGCTATGCTGTAAATCTAAAATTATTTTGAGGCTCTTCACCTAAGTTTTAAATCCTCTTTAAATACAAGCTTTATTGAAGTACATGAAACACAGAGAAGGGATTAAATCCTTCTAGTACAGTATTACTATCCAATGTCTCTTACTTCTCAATTGACTTCCATACATCATTTAGCATTGAATACCAAATCAACTTTTTAAATTTGCTTTATTATATGCTCAGAAAATTGAAAAGCTAGATCTAAAAATGTACAGTAATTCTTGATTCCTCATTTCACACAAGTGATTTGTATGTATATGCATCCTCATAATTATACAGACATCTTCCGTTCCAAAAGAGAATACTGTATACCTCATTGAAGCAGCACCAATTCTTTCATAGACATTCCTGACTGTTGTCAAGTATGTCTCTAAAATTCAGTAATTTATTTTTCTACACTCTCTTTCTAGACATACTAGCAAACAAGTAGATTTGCAAATATAAGACCGTAAGCCTTTTCTCTTGGTTCTTAGAAATGGAATCCCAACTTTTCAAGGTGGAAACATCCTAGCTGTAACAAAAATCTTGAAATGTTATCCTATCATTGAGAGATTACTTGGGAAAGCTGAGCAATTCCAAGACTCTCTGCTACTAAAGTGACTGGATGACATCATAGGTTAAAAGGGAGAACGGTACACATTCCAACATGCCAAAAACTGTTTCCAGAAAATGAAAGGTTAATGCACCATTACAAGATGAATATTGCTTGGCACTAATCACATTTATGTACATATAGATCTTTGAGTGTTCCTGTAAAGTGCAGAACAGGTGAAGCGTCATTCCTGGCAATCCTCCTTGACCTTGCTCCAAGCCTAGTCCCAGCCCAAACATAGCAGTGAAGCAAAGTACAGTGGTACCTTGTATAATAAAGTATAAGCAAGTACTGTACAAGAAAGGGGAAAGGCTCATAGGCAACCATGGTGCTCAGTGTATCTAAAAGGCCTCTTCTCCCTCTATCAGCCTGCCCAGGCATTAAGATAATTGGGCAAGCTTTTCTCTCATTTCCGCCACCTTCACGGGTGCGTCTCATGCGGACACAGGAGAGGGCCTTCTCTGTCACTGCTCCCAGACTCTGGAACCTCCTCCCACAGACAGCCCAACTGGCCCCATCTTTGCTGGCCTTCCACAAGTCGGTGAAGACCTTTCTCTTCTGGCAGGTTCTTGCGTGGTGACTGGCTGTCTGAGAGGGTTGTTGTAAACGGATTTTTATACTCTGTTGCTTTTAAGTGTGTTTTAGTATTGATTTTATTTATTGTTTTTAATATATTTGTTCATTTAAAAATTGCATACTTACTGTTTTCAGCTTTTAAATATTCATTCATCTTATTTATTTATTCAATTGATTTATTCAATTTATATACTGCCCAGCAGGCAGCTAAGGTCACAAATACCAGTCCATACACACGTACCTACGTACCTACGTATGTACACACACACACACACACACACACACACACACACACACACACACACACACACACACACACACACACACACACACACACTGCAGATCAATGCAAACATAGACAAAAGCAAGCAGCAAGACAATCCCCAGCCTGTTCCCACCAGAAGTGCAATGAAAAGCAGTGCAAAAACACAAAAGAAAGCAAGGAAACTTCATCTCCCTACCTTTTCAAGTTCTAGAAGTCCAAAAGCTGCTGAAAAACAATGTCCAGAATAATCCCAAAACTTTATGAAAAAACTCCTTCCACCCCTCCACAAACTACAGGGGCACAGTGCATCCTGGGTAACATGTTTAAAATGCAGAATGGATTTTCGTCTTGCATAGGGAATGTTCATCTTGTGAAGCAACCCTGTTCCCAGAAATTTCACTCGTCTTGCGAGTTTTTCATTTTACGGGGAATTCATCTTAAGAGGTACCACTGTACATTAATAATAATGACAATTGAAGTTGTCATATGTACCATTAATGGTCTTTCCCATATAAAAAAAATCAAGAAATACAAAGATAAAGGGGTCTACAGAATTAAATATCTAATCAATGAGAGGAATCCAAACAGCATAGGGAAGTGGTGGCGAACCTTTGGCACTCCAGACGTTTTGGGCCACAACTTCCACAGTCCTTTGTCACTGGCAATACAGGCTTGGAATTCTGAGAGTTGTGCTCTCAAACATCTGGAGTGCCAAATGTCCACCACCACTGGCATAGGAGAACTGACATCTAAATTAGAGAACATTCAAATTGATTGGATACATCTATCAAGAGTTTACAGGTTTCAAGCACACGGCTCAGAGCCTGTGAGACTGCTGATGCTGTTTGAGGAAATGTCAATCACATAAGGCACCATAAAGGATTTATTTCAAATCTCTACTCACCGTTAACATATATAGCACACAGGCATACATAAGTGGCAAACGTAGTTTCAGAAAAGGACTTCAACACTACATGCAACTTAGATGCACTGCCTTTGGTTCTCTGCTAACCTCAGATCTATATCAGCAGGTGTGCACATGCTTGATCTGATTAATAGATGCCATTGTAATTCAGCAAAGCTTTCAAAATAATTGCACAGAAATACCATGCTATGCTGGAGAGGATACAAAATCAAAAAGCACTCAGGCTCATGGGTGGCTATAATACCCAAAGGTACAAAAATACCAGCAAGGTGTAATGAAGCAAACAGAAACAATAAATTGACGATCACTATAACACAGAGACGAATTCATTTACCCTTCAAAGTAAAGAGAGAGAGAGAGAGAGAGAGACTAATGCTCAAAAGTCAGATTGCTAGATTGTTGTTGTCAACAAGAATAGTCATGGCAAGAGACTAGAAATATTTGGCTAAGTCATCCATAAGCAATGGGACGCAACTGATTGAGATAACAACATTCTTCCCTTAGAACAGAACTGAAACCAAGAAATGAATTTATTGAACAATGCTAACCTTTTATTGATTAAGGGAGAACAAACCAAACAGGTAATCAGCAGCAAAGGAAACTCTGGACTAATGTATTCTAAGATCTGTAAGTGAATACAAATAGGAAGTTCCCAGATTTTATTTATTTATTTATTTATTTATTATGGAGCTTATATACCGCCCGTCTTCCTGGAGGGGAACTCCGGGCGGTTTACAACAAATTAAGAAGACAGCAAATTACAGTAACAGCCAATAAATTAAATTAATAAAATAAGCAGACAAAACAGCAATACCAGGAGATGCAGATGGCGGGGAAAAAATCAAATTAAACTGTTTAGAACTATGCAAACTACTGTTCTGGAATAAAAGTCAGTTTAGTTAACAAATAATGACTATACTTCATGTACTGCTCATATGTTATGAATCTGTAAGGAGCCAAACATATTTTACTTAGATAGATGGAATAAATTATATAAAATTGTTTGCACATAAAAATTACAAATTAAAAAAATGCAGCATTTTAACAACCAACAAATTTATTTCAATGCAGGTTTTTGTTGATTAATCTATTTCTCAGCCACACAGAATGATATCTTTAGTTATAGGTTTACATGTGGGGGTCGATACAAGCCCATAAATTGAAATTTTGAAGTGATCACACAAGTTGTGAGCTATGAGTGTTACATTCTGGGTGTTACTAGAGTGAATACATGTTGGGAGCCACAAGGTAGCATTGGAAGAACAAAGGTGCTGAGCCAAGAAACAACTTAAGTGTTTTCTGAACATGAACTCCTCACTTAATGATGGAGTTTCGTCCCTATGAGTAGGTCATAAAGTGAATTGGTTGTTAAGTGAGAAGGACCTTAAGGCCAATGTCTTGTAGTGTGTCGAGGCTGCTTGCAGGCAGGCCAAAGCAGGGAAGCTCTCAGGGAGGTGACAGGAGAAGCAGAAAAAAGAGGGGGAAATAGAGACAGAGGTGGCCAATGCTCCATCCCATTTGGGTCATTCACCTCCCCAGGAGAGGCACTGTGATGCTCACAGCAACACTCATCCCTTGGAAGCAGCGGAGGAGGAGGAAGGTAGGGGAAGCTGCAGCCCCTCTGAGCATCCTTCCCTCACAGCTGTTGACAAGGTAAAGTGCAGGCCTGCAGAAGCAGGTTGGAAGCTTTGGCTCAGGCTCTGTGGGCTGGAACAGCAGGTTCCCCTGAGGCAGCCATTAGGCAGCAGGGGTTTTGGCTGCTGCAGCTGGTTGTAAGACTGAGCAATCATTAAACAAGTGAGGACTGACTGTATCAACCTCTGGTTCTAAAGGGAGAATCAATAACTTGTCCATGAACAAGAGAGTAAAAATCACTACTTTCTAATGCAGGCATGTCTAAACTTCGGCCCTCTTGATGTTTTGGACCACAACCCCCAGAATTCTAAGCTTAGTTTGCCAATGGCAAAGGACTGTGGGAGTTGTGGTCCAAAAGACCTGGAGGGACGAAGTTTGGACATGCCTGTTCTAATGTCTTCAGAGGTGCATCAAAGTAATTCAGAGTTGGTGGACAACTCAGTGTTTTAGGTCTCAAGTTGGGGAGCCACAGGTTGGGAGCTGAATTCCTCACTGTGCTTCCTTGACTGGGGCTAGACAAGTTTGTCAACTTCCAGGTCTGCAATTCTCAGATTATTATATTACTAATCTTTTAGTGAATTAAGAATTTGGATAAGAAGTTTATCTCAGCTGGTTCCCTCTACAATATTCCTCTTTTTGAAACTGTCACTTCACAGGAAACACTACCAATATTTCATGGTCTCTGCCTGTTGTTTTCTCATGCACACAGATCATAAATAGGATTAATATTCAGTTGCTTCTAGCTGGCAATTAACAAGTCCCACAAGGAGTCTTAAGCCAGTAGGCACAAGTATCCCTAAGAATTTCAGTGGCAACTCGTTAATTCCCAGCTAGAAGCAAAGGAATGTTACACAATTTGTCTTCCTCGCATATAATAATGTAGCAGGATTTCAGCAATTCTGAGAAATAAAGGAATCAAATATGACTCCAATTTTGTGGAATCGCTTGGTTTCTTCCACTGACTTCCTAACAAGACTCTGTTGGAGGTTATTATCAGGTCCTTATACAGCAGTACCTCTTAAGACAAATGCCTTGTAAGACAAAGGAAAAACTTGTAGGAAGAAAAAAATTTCTGGGAATAAGCATGCTTTGCATGAAAAAAAATTCCCTATGGGATGCTTCACAAGTTGAAAAACTGTTCTGCATGTACCCAGGGGGAAAAACCCCAGTTGTTTTGTCTTTATTTTAGCCTCCGGAACAGATCTATCCATTCCCAATGCATTCCTATGGGAAACCATGTTTCATAATACAAACTTTTCGTAAAACGAAGCAACTCATAGCCTCCAGAACACGTTAATCCATTCTCAGTGCATTTCTATGGGAAATCATATTTCTCAAAACAAAATTTTCTTGAAACAATTTGACCTGTAGGACAAATTAAATTTGTTTTAAGAGGTACCATTGTACTTGGCAACTGCAACATGCAAAGTGCCTGTGCAGTCTTAGACCCCTGTATATATAAAAAGCATAGATCCAATGTAAAAAAGGTGGCAATCAGCCACTGATAACTCTACATTTACATAAGATCCACTGATTCTGTCTAGTCAGAAAAAAATGCACACCACTATATTTCATCTACTCCCTTGTTAGGTAAAGGTAAAGGTTCCCTCCGCACATGTGTGATAGTCATGTCTGACTCTAGGAGCGGTGCTCATCTCCGTATTCAAGCCAAAGAGCCAGTGTTGTGCAAGTCCATCACCACATGGTCAGCAGGGCTGCAAGGAAACACTTTTTTACCTTTTTATATGCTCCTTTATTACTGCTACCCAAAATATATTTATCTGCAATTCCAGAAAGCTCCATTAAAATTGTAGAGATAAACATGAGCAGTGTTGGATTAAAAAATCTCCTAGAAAGGTCAAGAAGTGCACACTGATGGTTGCTCATCAATCAAATGAAAGACCATTTGAAAAGAAAAAGTGATTTCAATGCAACTGTGAGGTAATAGTTAAATGCTCTTAACCTCAAAAAGGATGAATGCAAGGCACCAGTCTCTAATAAAACAGGCTACTTCTTTTAAAATCTGGAACACTACTGCTATTCTTTCACTTGATTTATACCCAACCTTTCCCCCAAGGAGGTCAAGGCAGTGCACATGGTTCTGCTCTTCCCCACTTTAACCTCACAATAACTCTGTGAGGCAAGTCAGACAGGTAAACAACCAAACCAGATAAGTCCAAATCTGCTAAACCCTACTCCAACAGTCTGCAAGGGGTGCGGTGGCTCAGCAGGCTAGAGTGCTGAAAACTGTCAGCTACAAAGCTTGGCAGTTCGAATCCAGGGTGCCACGCAGCAGAGTGAGCTCCCGCTGTTAACCCCATCTCCAGCCAACCTAGCAGTTTGAAAACATGCAAATGCAAGTACTGTAGATAAATAGGTACCACTGTAAAAAGTGGAAGGTAACAGTGTTCCGTGCGCAGAAATGTGTTTGGCCATGCTGGCCACAGACTTGCACAACACTGGCTCTTTGGCTTGAAAATTGAGATGTGCATAGCCCCTAGAGTTGGACACGACTAGCATGCATGTGTGTGGGGGAACTTAATCTAATCACTACATCACCCTTGGTCCCATACTAAATTACAACTCAGTTTTCCCAGAATCCTGTTGTTTTTTTTATATGCTCATGCATGAAAATCTGAAAGTCATGGCAGTTAGTTGAAACAAATTAATGAGGTGCCAGCTGTATTTTTAATTATATTCTAATATCAACAACTTAATTTTGCTTTTGTGTTGTGCATATAAAAATCTAATAAGACTCTGAATACATGATTCATCTCTCACGGTACACAAGTACACTGCAAATATACCCACTGAAGTTATTTGTCTCCACACATTTTACCTGCCCCCTTCTTCCTCTGCCCTATATTGTATTACTACTTTGAAGGAAACTAGTCAGCTGAAATCAAAAGTAACAACTCTTTCAATTTACAAATACAGTATATTGCAGAATGTATTGCTTGGGGGTATCTATTTACAAAACTGCTTCCTGTAACCCCAAACAGAAAATTAGACTCTATTATTTCAGTACTGAAAGAGAAACAAAAATGGCTAGTATATTTACTTTTATACACTATTAATTATAGAATAGTAAATTGAACATATTCCTCACTGACAAGCTACAGAAAATCAGCATGGGCATGCTTAATGTTCTGTGTAGTTAATCATAGCTTTCAGAAAGAATAATGGCAGCAACTGCAAGTAGAACTGCTATCCAAGAGTTTGCTTAATCAATGAATGGCCATTTTTTTTTTACATCTGCTAAGATTTCCTTGATTTGACACAGGGAATGAAATACTATTAAGGGTTGTTTTTTTTAAGTTTTAATACAGAATGATGAAGCTGAATTGTAAAATGTATTCCAAAGTGAGGCTTTTTCAATTTTCAGTAATCAATAATTTTCCACACTAAATTTGTAGTTTTTTTTAAACAAAATGTTTTCAATTGGAAAACAAATTGATGACAGCCTATCATGAATTCCTATATGTTAAGCAGATACTGGACTACAGCTTAGCCACTGATATGCAGTATTTTGCTATTTTCATTTTTAACACTTTTCTTCCTATAGCTGTTCTTGTGGTACCTCCAGGTCTATCTCAGCTAGGCTCAACCAGACACTCAGTGAACTCCTTCACATCCCTGGGTCTTCTTTTCATCCCGTGAAATGATTTCGATTTGGCCTTTTGTTATGATTTGGCCTTTTGTTATGAATACAATAACTTGGTAATACTGTTACTATCAGTTTCCCAACTGGAAGTTTTTCAAAAATTATACTTTTCTTTCCTTCTTCTTCACCTTTGCTGGTAAATGACCAAGCAGGAAGCATGGGAGCATTTTACAATGGTACCTCGACTTACGAATGACTCAACTTCCGAAAAATTCGACTTATAAGGGGAATCTTTAAAAAAGGAGTTCTGAAGAAACTCAAGTTACAAAAGTAAATTCATTACCAATGATTACCTTTCAGTACTCCCACTCCATAATTGTTTTTAATTTTTGTAACAAATTTAATAATTTTATGCCAGACTATGCTTCACCAAAAGGGTTTTGTTTTTATATGTTCAACCTTTTTATATGTTCAACTTATTTTCTGGAAGCCATCCAAAGTAGTGGCTTTTCCACAAAATGGGCAGGGTATGACTAAACAAATAAAATAAAATAAAATAAAGTAATAAAGAATTTTAAATTATTGTATCACATTTCAATTCTGTCCCTCTCTTTCTCATAGCTAATCCTAATATAAGTTTACCCTAACAAACTTCAAAATCCTACACCTCTCTTAACTAAAGCCCACACTCCTCTTTTCTCCAAATAACCACAAGATATTTATACAAAGGTGCATCCTTATTCCCCTTCCATCTATTCTAACTGCCCTAAAAGTCTCTGATCTACCATCACCTATCTCATTCTACTCATTCAGTCAGTCTACTCGTTCATTCTATAATGCAATTTACAAACACATACAACAACTATGGCTGACGTTATAATATTCTCGTTAAATCGCACACTCATTTTATAGCTAGCAAAAGAGTACAACATGATAACAGGAATTAAAATTAAGGGAAATCCAACAGGAAGAATATCAGGTAAGCAGTGATTGTGCAGACTGTTGTCCAGGTAGCTGCCCTTGACTTTCAGATGCCCTCATGGAGCCCCAGGAAGATGTAACAGCACTAGAAAACACTCTATCTACATCCCACATAGTTTGCAACAAAGTATAGGGCAGCACAGATCCAAAGATTTCCAGTTACAATCCTAGCTGCTTTTGACCCATCTTTTTCACTTTGATGCATATCTAAGCTTCCAAATTTCTTGATCTGAGTGGATAAAAGTTTTCTTCTGGGACATATTGTCATGTTCATCAGCAGAATGCAATCAAATGTAGGAGCTGGCAATACTGTATACACTTATCTTGTCTATGGTTGAAAGCATATTTAATTACTTTTGATGGATGAAGCTTTGCAAGAGTCTCTAGGAGACTTGGAAATATCTTGCCTGAAGGCAAACAAGAAGGTTCAATAAAGAATGACTATTTTAACGCTTCTGTAAACCTTCTAATCTTTTTGATTCCTTGTTTTAGCTTCAGGAGAGATTAATGTCAGGTGCAACAACAGAAGACATATACAGTTTCCAACACATCTTCAGCAAAAATACTTAATTAGTCCTCAACTGAGACACCAGAGCATCAGCCCAGCCAGGGACAGCAGATATGACATACACTACCTGTCCCCTTGTTCCCTTTCTCATATAAATTTCTCCCTCAGTAGCCATACCATTCACTCTAGCTTCATGTCCAAATTATTATATGATTAGAGTTAACTAAGATCGCCCTAAACTGTGCACAGCAAAGCTACTTCAAATGATAGTTTCCAAGTGATTCTATTTACTGCAAACACAAAAAATCTCTACGGCTCTCCAGAGGTTGTTGCACTCAAATTTCCTCCTTGTCCCATGTCAAGACAACATGGACAATCTTAAATACAGTGGGACCTATAGTCTAACATCATTTGAAGAATGACAGGTTTCTTACACCCCTACCATCCTTACAGATAACAACACACCTGAAAAGAGCTACAAAGGCCTCCAGTTAAACTCTATACTAAGACACAAAACATGTAAGCAAGACATCTGGAATACTTAACCCGTCCCCAAGCCCTGCTTAAAGTTCTGTGAGAAAAGGAGGGCTCAGCTATGGAACAGTTTGTACCACCTGGAAGTTCCTCCTAATGTTTTAAGCAAAAGTCTTATGTGAACCCAACCATTTTCATCTGCCCTTCTGGAGCCACAGGAGGTGAATCCGCTCCAATTTTGTGCCAGTCCTCTAAATAGCTAAAGATGGACACTGCATGTTGCATCTTTTGTGTATCATTTTATACTACATGTACACTAAAATTATTCTCTTCAAAGCCACCACCCCCAAACCTAGACATACAAACCCTTAGGGGAAAAGCTAACACATATTATAGGAGCTGTACCCTCAAACGCAAGAAAAGACACAACACTAATTACTCCCTTCCCCCCTTGCTAACTCATAAGCACACTGATGGAGCGTTCCTAATTTCCTCAATTTCCACATAAAGTAAACAGTACAGTACTGGTTTCCAAACTCATGGTCCCAGATGTTCATATAGTGCCATTGCCAGAATCCCTAGCCAGCACAGCCACAACTTCTCAACGTGTCTTCCTAGAACATCTGGGGGCCTAAGTTTTGGAACCTGTGTACTGCAAGAGAATGCCATTTGCTATCCTACTCCATACACAGCACATGAGTAGCAATGTGGAAGACCTAAAATGAAACACAGACTTTGATTGCGTCAACATCTACAAACAGCACAGCACGGTCCTCAGTTACATAATCTTTACTAATCCATTCCAGTTGATCCATATTTAGAGAAAGAAAATCTAACTGCATTTAATAGTCTTAGTGGCCAGTAAACCATATGTACAGGGATGCGTTTGCAAACATTACATAACATGCAGTTAGAGCTGCACTCATCAATGCGAAGGTTCCTTCCTACTGACTATTCTACCTAATGATACCTAAATACAAATTATTTCCTTTCTTATCTCAAAAGGAGCTTCAGTGAGGCATTCAAAGCTGATGAAATATCTGCCTGTAATAAGTCTGAGGAAAAACAAGATTTTTACTGGATCACCTAATGTTACAAACAGGATGAGCTTTCGAGTAGTACTCTTCATCAGGTAAAGATGGCACACACACACAAAAAGAGATTAAGGAAAACAGCTAAAAAGAAAGTAGGCCAGATGTGCTACCTCATGAAACTAGACCACCAGCAACACAAAATGGAGAACAGCTTCTACATGAGAGGAAAGTCTAAATGTATTATTTCAGTCAGGCTCCCTCCTGCCCACAATGATATATAGTGTATACTATATACTGTGGCATCTCACCGATAAACAATAAACACCTTCCTCTTGAAAATAAGTGATCCTATTTCTCCAAGTTCTGAAACAATAGCATTTGTTTCACATCAAGTTGTAACAGTCTAGCAACTTAACAGACAGGGTACACATTTTGTGCTACTTGGTTCATAGCTTTTCAGCGGACATAGCCTAGATCCTAAAAGCACATTGCAAATAGGAAATCAAAGCAGTTTGTGAGCTTTATTTTGTCAATCTGTTAAAGAGAAATTTCTATTGCACTTCCTTTTCACCCAGCCTGCATTTTTGTAGGTATTAAAGCAAAAAGGGAATAGAGCAGGAACTGAAAGAGAAAAATGCTTAATATAGAAAGTGTGCATGTCTTTGTATCAGTGCTAGCTATGCATCAGTGCTCAAAGAATTTACCCCTACTGTTTCATACATTACCAGAAATCTGTGCCTGATGGGAAAAATTGGTTTAGTCATCCTTCTCATTACTGGAAAATCATAAAGAGTTAAAAAAAACAGACTTACAGAAAAATTACTATCCATTTCAACACAGATCACAATTAATATACATCATATTCATTATTTGAGGGTCTAAAACCTGATACACAAAATATCTAGTGAATTGTTTGATCTCTTTTCATACAATGAACCACTTTTACCATTGCCATTTTGAGAGCTTTGTATTATTAGATAATGGGGTTTTGGACAGGTTTTATTCTAGTTAATTTTCTTTGTTAGGTTTTTAAAAATATGTTTCTATTCATTTGTGTCTATTTTTGAAGCTTCTCATAGTGGCCTGCTATTATTTGGATAGGATATAAGTTCAAAAAAATAAATAAAATAAACTTGAGAGCCCTGGAACTATATGTTGTTACTGAGAAAGTCATGATTTGGAAGCATCTAAATGTAACAGTTTACCAAATAGCCATCAACCCTCAGCCTACTGGGGCCATTGTTCAGTAATATCAGGACAGCAAATCAGAATCACCAGGGTTTCCTTGCAACACAAACATAAGAACAATCTGAGCAACCAATACTACTTGAATACCAACAAAACAAGAAGAAGCACAGATCTAGAGAGTGGAGTGCTAGGACAGCCAGGTAGGACTAGAGATATGAAGGCCCAGGAAAAAAACAGAAAAAAACGGGGGAGAGAGAGTTCTTTTCTGTTTATTATTATTCAGTCAGCTGCAAAAGGCCACCTTACTGGGATCTGCTTGCATAATTCGCTGATACATCACGTAGTCCTAAACACTTGGGAAACATTCGACTAGTGATTTGTAATACAAAATCCAGTGTAGTTATCTTCTTTGCTGTGTGATAGTTTGATGATGATAGATAGATAGATAGATAGATAGATAGATAGATAGATAGATAGATAGATAGATAGATAGATAGATAGATAGATTTTATTTTTATGCATCTTTTCTCCCCTGAAGGGACCCAAGGCAGCTTACAACATTCATTTAATACAGTACACTAAAACAGTTCATACTGTACATGAAATATACACAAGAGAATACATTTTTGAAGCCTCCACAACCACAAACAAATTTATAAATATCTAAAGGAAATAGTGTCAATATATCTCAGAACATTATAAAAAAAGCAGATTCTGTATATTGTTCTTAATATATCATGTGTAATTTGCCAAAAAAAAAACTACTACTTTAAGTGTTGGCATTTCCCCCCATGTCTAATGGGAAAATTCCATGTCCAATGGAATTTTATTGCTTTGTTGGAAACTAAAGCTCCTTTTCTTCATGAAGCTTTTGTTACTGATCCCGATGGCTTGTTGCAATGTTCATGATTCTTGGCATGTATCCAATATATATGATCGACTTCTGAAATGGCCAAAGTAGACTTTGCCAACATAGAGATCAACTTCCATTTTTAGAAAGAGAGAAAATCTATGCTTTGAAAACCCATATTCAGCAAACAGAGGTGAAACGTGTGATAGATAACTGCTAAAAACAAGCAAATAGGACCTAGTATTTTAACTCATAACTCTGAAGAATTGTGTCTTTGCTTCAGAAAAACATACTACCATGCAGCTTTGGTATTACATGATTAAGCATAGGCAAGCAGTCAAACATTTTAGCTCATCCACAGTTTTCTTTCCATGTTCATGTCACCAGTCCTTGCTACTGCGCTACTTGAAGTAAATAATTCTGTTGAGAGCTTATAGCCTGCTGACAAGCCACTTTTCTGACAAACTGTAGTATGAGCTTCCCCTGCAAATTGTTTCAGGAGCCACTGGGAGCCCAGGGCTACAACCAAGAATCCTGAGTTATGTGAGTGGATATTCACCCTTGTGGTGAATTACCAAAAATGTTGTTAAGAAGTATTTTGTTGGACAGTTCCATGTTCTCAACGTTTTGGCTTGGCCTGCCCACCAAGATTAGTAACTGGACTCCCCTAGAAAAGGATACTAAAAAGGACTGCTTGTTTTGGCTGGGTATCCACCTCTTCCTGACTCCGATATAACTCTTTTTGTTCCTTGCTTCTTGACTCTTGGCTCAACTTTCTAACCGCCAAGAGCAACTGGAGATGACCAGAACCCCATTTAGAGCATAAAGCGCAGCCTTAACACTGGAAATATAAATGAACCCTAAACCACTGGAAATATAAATGAATCCAGATTTGAAGCCCCACTTTCATAACGTTCAACTATGGTGTTTCGTCAAAAATACTCAAATAAAAAGTGAATTTTCCAAGACCTAACTCTAGGATTAACTCTAGGACAAACAAACGGTTAACTTCTTGGTCTTTTCCTGAAAGCTACCATAGATAAGCATACTGGGATTGCTCCATATCACATGCTCATATTTTAATTATTTTAATTGCTCATTTTAATTGTAAGCCACCCAGAGACCTTTGAATAGTGGGTGGCATATAAGCTGTATAAATAAATAAATATTTCTCAATACACAAACTCTATCTTCAACATAATACAAGTAGTGTAGACTCATATTTATGCAGGGGGGAAATCCAGTACAAAAAACCAGCACTCTGAGTGAATAAATCATCCGCTTCAAAACACAAGGATTGTGTAGAATATAAACTGACACTGGGATGGAATTAAGAACAACAAGACTGAGATATATTGCAAGAGGAAACCAATACAATAAAAACAATTCACTTAAGGAAACCAAGAATACAATGAAAAGAATTGATTTAAAAATTGACATATTACCGTAATTCCTTTCAAAATGGACCCACATATATGTACTCCTAAACAGCAATAGCAATTATCTAAATCACTACTCAGAAAGATTCTGAGTATGATTTCTTGTCTCTTAGTTTAAAGCTTTATCATGCTTGTTACAACCTGAACACATATTTCTCACAGTCCTCTTGACTAGACTGCATTAATTGTCAATACTCACTTTCAAGCACCAGAAGTGTCACTGAGTAGAATGTTTATTTGTTCATACATTGCATTCTGCCTTGCCGCCATAGGACACACATCTGTACAATGATGGCATGTTTAAAATATTGCACAGAAAAAGTTTCTTGCTCTTTATTTATTTATTATTATTTATTTGTTGCATTTTTATACCCCCCATCTTCCAAAAGGAACTCTGGGTGGTTTACAAACAAGAACAAAACCAACAGTAAATGACAGAAAAAAACTAACTCACATATGATTCAGGCCAACTCTTATTACTCTTCAATTGTGTTGAGGATATGAAGGATTTAAGGGTAACACTGTGTACACAAAGCTACAAAGGGATAATACCTTGGGTTGCCACCCTAAAGGAATCAGCATGGATCAAGGAAATAATTAAAAGCAATCCCAAAGATCTTGATAGGGCTTCCAAGTACTGTACTTCCAACATTTTATCGGGCCAGGAGAGAAAAGGTAAGGCCCAAGAATAACTCCAATCAGAATTGTAAAAAAGGACTGATCAAGATCTGTTACTTCTCTCAGTAAATTGCTGTTAACTAGTAGGTGTCTCTGAAGACATATTCTCAGTTTGACAACTGCAAAGTTATTTTTTCAAACGTTACTGCTTAAACTGAATCTATATAATGTAAGGTTCCCTTGTGACCCATAGGGTCCTTGGAGGGGGCATTTTTGTCATGTTTTAAAGGTGACCCATGGCCTCATATTTTATATATTCATTCGTTGGTGGAACAATGGTTTCTGTATTAAAAAAAAACTCCCTTAAGGAGAAAAAAAGAAGTGGGGGAACTGTGGGTCATGCATCCGTCCAAGGTTCAAGAATGGGCACCTGGTATTTCTAGATATTGGCTACTTCTGCTCTATACAGTTAACATGATGTAAGTTCAATGGAACTAAACTATTTATCTCAATGTTGATTATCCAACTCAGTATCTGTAAGTGAGAATTTCTGTCGTAATGTAGGCTGGCCAAAGGGAATGAGCAAGTAGCAACTGAGTACATTAAATGTTTTATTAAATCACTTCACAGAACTTGCATAAACCCAGAATTTGTATTTATTTCACTGGAAGAAAATGTTTCCTCTATTCAGAATACATATTAAAAGTCACTCTGTCTTTTATAAATACAGTATACATTAAGTATAAAGAAATTACCCATACTGAAATTGAAAGTATTTCATTTTGTTATAATAAATGATCAGTCAGAAGAAATTAAGACTTGCTGATTAACATTAAAAAACCATGTGCTATTTTGGGGCATTTTATGGTACTACTGCCTAGAAGGAAACAGACTACAGCACACTTGGCTCCAGAACGTCAGTAAAGCTGGTTGGTGCTTTCATCTTAATCTACCTTCAAAATATACACCTCAGATTTATCGTAAAAACTAGACAAAAGAGTTGCCTCTATAATAAATAAGTGAGGGAAAGTATAATGGCACATTATTTAATGAATGATATTAATTTATTAGCTACTCTGCATGCTTCATTAAACCTCAGTTATCAAATAATTACATACTGCTCTGTTTCTGCCGGGCTGCTTAGTTCTTCAATCTGGCTGACCCTACATTCTTTCCTAGGCAGTAATTTGGCTGACCTACAAACTTTGTGTCTGGTCTAGTTTTAGTATGCCTGACCAATTTCAGCTCAAAACGCCTAAGGACAAAAGGGGAAAGTGTTTTGCAGGGAGAATGCAACGAGTGAAAAAAGATGGCTGATCTGCCCTCACTGTAAATTCATCTTTTGTCCCCATGGTCCACGGAACACTCAGTCTTCCTCATAATGTATATAGCTACACTGAAAGCAACGTCAAACTACTCAGTTCTTGGGTGATACCCAAAACAATGTTTGTCAATGAGATAGAGATGCAGGAGCAATCCTCTCTCTTCTCTGTAACCCTTGTGCACTTAAAAGTCTTGTGCGCTTAAAAGTGGGAGATCTTCAGAAGCAACTCTGGGAGAGGGAGGCGGTAACAGAAACTGCATAGAAGGGGCAGAGTAAAAATGTTTCTCTGGATGTAGAAGTGTGCTCAAATAATGATGGGTTTCACGTCTTACATTTATTAGCTGCTGAACTCATGCTGGTGAACCCCTACAACTACAGTTGAATCATTTTCTTTTTACATGTGCAAAAGGAGGTACAACATAAACATTAATCCTGATGAACCAGCAGTATTAGAAAGGAAAGGGGAAGCAACATAGGGAGAATGCTTACACATTTAATTTCTATAGCACCCAAGGAGATTGCAATTTGTCATCTGTCCAAAATTAATAAATCAGAATTATTTTTGCACTTCATACACCTTTGGAAAACTGCCATTTATCAACCACTTTTAGCCAAACAAAACAAACATCACACAAGCCGTGGGTGCTTATATAAAAGTAAAAACATATGTGCAAACAAATACGCACATGAAATATTTCTCAAACTTTACATTTTCAACATCTGCAAAATTAACACCTTTACAAACATGCCAGCTGATGGAACACAGCAAGACTGGAAATGTGGTAAAAGTTTTAAACAGCATAACATTTTGTTTGTCCCCTTTAAATAACAAATTCTACTCTTGTTCAGAAAGAATGATTAATTTCATGTCAACACACAAAACTGACTGATGAATTATAGTATGCAAATGTGAAAGTTTGATTTATTGGAACCTAATAATAAATATCAACTCTCACGTTGCATTCTTTCCCATTCAGGCAGATTGTCAGAATTCCTAACCCAGAAACTCTGTACTTTCTTGACTGTCTCTAGAAGTACCCATGTATGTGTCAGTGTATTTCTGTCCTGAAAACTCTAAAAATACGTGACCTAAGAGTTACAGTAGTTCAAACCCTTAGTAAGATCCAAATGCAGCAATCCAGTCCCTTGAATCAGCTAGTGAATGGTAAGTCACTATTTAGGGACCTAGTGTGGTGTAAGGGCAAGAGTAATGGACTGGGACTCAGAAGGCCTAGCATAATTCCCCACTCAGCTATGGGAACTCAAGTGGAGTGTGGAACTGCTAAGCCATCTCTTAAATTACGCCATCATTCACAAAGCCCTAATAAAGTTGTTAACAAGACCTCATTTGCTAGCATGTATCAAGTTGTCAATATTTATGTAAATAGAATTGATTCATTCAGTCTACTCTAGTTGGATATACATCCATCATCATCATCATCATCATCATCATCATCATCATCATCATCATCATCATCATCATCATCATCATCATAGCAAGACATTTCACACATCACAATTGCACATCTAACACAATCAAAGCTACAAAAAAGCAATACTGTACTGTATTAGACAGCCTACATACTGTGCTAGTATTTAAAAGATACTTAGGTTTTAGGTTAAAACTTGAATTTGTTATACAGTACTAGTCAATATAATGCTGCTTGACTGTGTCTGTTATTTTTGAATAATGATGACAGCTGATGTACACCTCTTAAGCACAGTTATTATCAGGACCAGAACACATGGAATAGAGCATCTAAACTCAAGAAATGGTACGCACATACTGTACTGTTCTTTTACAGTTCTAGAACACAGGTCCATTTGAAGAATCGCATTGTGGTGCTTTTGCCTGTTCTTCCAAGATGTGAGGGTAGATATTTGCAAATAATAATAAAAGGCTTGTGTGATGTAGTTTAGAGGATGCATGATTAGTATACAACCATAAGACAAATTTCCTGATAGAAATGGATTTTTCTTTTTAAACAGCACATCTCCTTTTTTAGATTTAACTTGGAATTAGCATCATTACCACCAATATTGCCATTTATTATTTGAATTATTAGCTACATTCACAGTATATGTGTTTTTACTGCACATTTCCTAAGCCCCAAAACACAGTACAGCGGTACCTTGTATAAAGGAATTAATTCGTTCTAAATGAAATTATGTTAAGCAAATTTTCCTTTATACGAATTTCCCATAGGAATGCATTGTAAACGGAGTAATCCCATGTTTATGTTGTACGGATTCACCCCATAGGCAATTATGTTAAGCAAATTTCCCCTATCTCCAGAATTTTTTATGTTGTACAAATTTTATGTTATACAAACTGTTATACAAGGGTCCACTGTACTTGCATTCATCAGTCTTAGGAGTATGTACATGTAAACAGAACTAAACTAAACAAGTGTTTTAAATTACTCATAAATTAGTACAGATATAAATCAATCTATATATAGCTTGCACACAGCCAAGCACATGAGAGCATACATCACTTTCCGCCTTTATCCTCACAATAAGCATGCAACGTAGGTTGAGTTCAGAAAGTGTGACTAGCCCACAATTACTCAGTGAGTTGCTCAGCTCACTGGAACCAAATTCAGATCCATTTGAATATTCTGATTCTCTACATTAGTGCTTCCCCACCTTGTGCTTGTTCCCAGATGTTCTTGGACTACAACTCCCAGAAATCCTGGCCAGCACAGCTAGTAGTAATGGCTTCTGCACGCTGCAGTTCAACAATACCTGGGGACCCAAGTTTGGAAACCATTGCTTAAATCAGTGGTTTCCCCCACCTTGGCTTACCCAGGTGTTCTTCAACTACAACTCCCAGAAACTCCAGCTAGCACAGCTAATGATACAGGCTTCTGGGAACTACAGTCCAAGAAAACCTGAGTTACCCACAGTTGGGATCAACTGCTTGAAATGTTTGATCTCGTAGAACTTTAAAGTGCCCTCTCCAAAATGCATCCTGCACCAAGTCTTTTCAGCATGCAGTTAAAATACACTGTATTTTATTTTCTCAAACCATTTGAGCCAGCCATTCTCAATCTTTTGCCCACAGCTATAAACAAAGAATGAAAGAAATATGGTCCAAATCAGCATTGCATAAGTTGCACAATTAACCTTACAAGGTGGTGAGTGAATAATTGTTTCGTCTCTGGCCCCCTTAAAATATTCCACCCCACCCCCCCCAGGGTCCATATGCCCCCCCACTGAAAATGGCTGAAGCTATATTGTAAATTAATATGAAGCAGATATAATTTTAAACCCTGCTTGCTCGGATAATACCTGTCTCTGTGGCTTGCTTGCCCTCTTCCTCTCTTGTAAGCGTCCTTCTTGAAGTCCGGTTTCCAGAACCGGACACAAGTCTAAAGATGAGACGTAGCCAGTGCCACATAGAGGGGAACACGTACTTCATGGGATTTGGAGACTATACCTCTGGCAATGCAGTCTAAAATAGCATTTGCCTTTTTTGGTGCCATATCACTGTTGGCTCATACTCAGCTTGTGATCTTTGACAATTCCAAGGTCCTTCTCTTATCTCCAAATCTGCAAGTGTATGTTTGGTTTCTTTTTCTTAAATGCTGTACTTTGCACTTATGCGTGTTGGCTTTCATTTTGAAATCTGACACTCGAATTTCTAGGGTATTAGCTAGTCCACCCAATTTTGGGCAATCTTCACATTTGATTAGCATTGCCTACATTCCCTGATCCAGCTCATGAATAAAAATGTTGAAGAGCACTGGGCCCAGGACTAAACCGTGGGATACCTCAGTTGTGACCTTCTCCCAGTTTGAGAAAGAGCATTAAAAATCACCCTCAAAGTACCATTCTGTAGTCAATTGTGAATCCACCCTCCTGGCAGTTATGTCTATCAAAGAAGTTACCCAAGCAATAAATGAGATCAGATTAATCTGGCAGAATTTGTTCTTGACAAATCCCTGTTGGCTTCTAATTATTATTCCATTGTTTTCTAGGTGTATGCACAGTGACTGTTTTACAACCTGTACCAAAAATTTCCCTGGGATTGACATCAGACTGACTGGTCTGTAGTTGGTGGGTCATTTGCAGGCAGATCTCTCCTCATCTACTGCCCAGCTCTTCCTTTTCTTTCATTGGTCTAAGAAGTGCCTAGAGCTGAAGGCTGGTCATCTGATGATGACTCAATATCTATAGACAGGTTTGGGCTAGCCAGCATCTTCCCTGCCTCTGACATAGTCAGGGCCTGGTCAAGACAATCCAGAAGGTATAGCTTATGGCTGAGAAATATAATAAAAACAAGAGTAGGAATTGTTGAAGAAGAGGTGAGCTGAAGACAAGTTGAGGTAAGCCTGTGTGGAGGCAGAAATTGAAACTGGTAAAGAGAGGGTTGATCCCTCTCTTTTAAGGGAGCTCTAGCACTGCATGGCTGGCTGAACAGTTAGTTCTGCATGTGGAAGCAAGTAGGAGGGACAACCCATATCTTGAGGATGTCCTCCTCCGTTACAGGAAAATGAATGTGTTTTACTTGTTACTCAGCTTCCTGTCTTCGGCGATGAATTCAGGATGCAAATATCCAGCACCAGGCTACAAGCCAGGCAAGCAACAGAAAGCTTTTATACTTTTGCCAAGATTTCTTGTTCTCCTTTTAAAATGAAAATCGTGACAATTATGTTGATGCTCCTTCTGAATTAGATGTGCTTTTTAAGGACAAGAGCCTATTTTGGGCCTTCCAATACGCTATTTCACAAGCTCATTCATTCCTTTTTTTAAAAAGGCAGTTTACATACCGATTTAAAGGCTAACGTTCTTGTCTGAAAACATTCGGAACCAGTCAACCTGCAGCAATTTTCAGGCAGTAATCTTGAAACAGCAATTGAATGCTTGATGGAATTCAAAAGAGGAAGAAATCTATTGCTACTATCAAAAATGCTGTTATTGTTTCTCTGTCAGATTCCTTGCTTTTGCAATAATGCAACGAGGAGGCCTGCTCTTCCAATGTGTAACTGTTCAGCATTTAAAAAGGCAAAGAATGCTTCATTTAATAATAATTTAAAAAACAGCAGCCTGAATTCTCATACCGCTCCAAACCCATATTCTGTTAATTCTTTGTGTAGCATACATAGTCTCACACAGTGTTACCAGTGAAACTGTAGAACGCAGCAAAGCTAAAAGCTAATCAAAGTAAATTTACTACAGATGCAAATGCCCTACTACTCAGTTGTGCTTCTTTTATGTCTAAAGATCAGAACACTTTTTTTAAAATCGACATAATTTATTTACATAATCTAAGCAGCTATATGACTTTATTGCCAAGTGCAGCGAGCAAGAGACCACCAAGATGAGATTGGGCTTCCTCACAAGGTCCTTTTTGCTGTCCCTCCCCTGAGCAGGTATTTCCACCAGACTCTTTGCCAGAAGCAGTGTCTCTACATGTCCCTTGATGTCACGCACAGAGTTCCACAAGGAGATCCTTTGAATGATGTCAGCACTCAGGAGCATATCCAGCTTGCATTAGAATACCATTTAACCCAGGCATGTCCAAATTTCAGCCCTCCTGATGTTTTGGACCACAACTCCCAGAATTCTAAGCTTAGACTGCCAGTGGCAAAGGACTGTGGGAGTTGTGGTCCAAAACATCTGGAGGGCCAAAGTTTGGACATGCCTGATTTAACCGCAGGGAACTGTGAAGAATCATGCTTCCTTCCCCTATATTTAGAATATTAAAATGAATGCCACACCATACAGGCTTGTTGAAACTTGTGTGTTGTTTCCCAGTTGAACCTGAAACAATCAACTTCCCAATAACTGTTAATCTGAATCACTACTACCACACCCAGTAGGTTTCCACAAATTTAGTCCCAGCAGATGCTTGCTTGTTTGTTTGTTTCTACACAGTTAAAGAGCTGTTATTATTAAGGATTGTTGTTTTCTGGTCAAAGGATGTATTTCTGTAAATGGAAGAGACGTTAGCAAGGAGCAACCATTGGAACTGTATAGGAAAGGGGGAGGGGTGGAGTGGTGCAACTGCGGAATAATGTAAGGTGTTGAGCAACAGGTTAACCTCAAGCAGACCCCCAATTAAAATAGCCTGGATAGGTTTGGCATCAGGCCCCATGGGTTGAAAATGCTATTGTAAAGCACCAGATCAATCAACAGGAAAGCAATAATCCTCAAGACTTAATCCTGGAGGAGTGTTTTGACCTAGCCTATACTGTACCAGAAATCTAAGCCAACTAAAAGCAGGCTGGGGGAAGAGTGTTAACTTCTTTCAGCTTTGCTGATCAGAATTTCGGGGCTTCAACATGCAAAACCTGCAGATAGGAGGTAAAATTACGGAAATAATAAATAATGTTGTGCCTTTAATATGATTCCTTTGTCAGAGTTTCCTAGATATTAAATACTCCAACATAATGCCCTCTTCTGGTAACATTCTGGGAATACTGTATGCAGCTTGCCCCAGTATTACTAAGGCTGGCTGTTCTGCACTAAAACCACAGTCAGGAATCAAACTCTCACCTCCCAGCTCTACAGCCAAGTACTCCAACTCACTGAGTTGTCCAGCCAGGAGAATTACCATAGTTTACCACAACTGCCACCATCCTTACCAGGTCCCGATTCCCAGAGTCCATTGGGTTTAAGTGTGTACAGTGGAACCTTGACTTACATACTGCTTGACTTGCATCATATTTGACTTGCAGCAAGAAGGGGCCTGTTTGACTTGAGTCGCAGGCTTTGACTTACATCTCGGAGCCCCGGCGCAAGGCACCGGAATTGGGTGGCAGCCACAACCCAGCATCGCGGCTGCCGCCTCCAAACTGCTCCTGCCTTCTTCCCCTCCTCCAGCAGCGGCAGCTTCAGCGAGGCCAGCTCAGAGCACCTGGAGCTGGTCCTCGGCCTCACCGAAGCCGCCGCTGCTGCTGGAGGAGAAGAAGGGCTGGGAGCTCGGGGCTGGCCTCGCTGGTTAGACAGTCAGCTCAGTCTTGTAAAAAATCTGGCTGCAGAAGTCTGGTCCACAATAGAGGCATTTTAGTTGGGGAACTGTAAAGTTGTGGGACTCTAATGGTAAGCATAGAGTTGTTCAGAACTTGGAACGTCAGGTTAAAAATCAGTAAAACTTAAATGTTGGACATTGTTGCTATGAACATTAAAAAGTGGAGGCATATAACTTGTGGACTATAATTCCACTGCCTCCTCCACTCTTTGAAGAGACATTTCATTTATATCCCAAGAAGGAATCTCCTATCCCAGTCAAATTTGTGTTAAATTGCTGTTTTCGGGGGTCTTTTTCATCATCTGGAACGGATTAATCCGCTTTCCCATTACTTTCTATGGGAAACATTCATTTGACTTAAGTCATGTTTGACTTAAGTCTAGATCACTGGAACGGATTAATTATGTAAGTCAAGGTTCCACTGTATATCTGAAGGTTGGTGCTCAGAAAAAAATAGAGATGTACCATTTTCTCTCCCAGTGCCGAAGAGTCTCCCTTTCTAAACTAGTCAAACTGGTTTCCAGGGTGGTGCTACAGGACACCAATATCCACAGAAAGACCACCTTATCAGGTGTGGCTGAGGACTTCATGTCCTTCATGACCACCTGAGTGTCCCAGGTAGAATCTGGTGCCATGAAATATGTGGTGCAGGACATATTCTGGGCCTTGTTTTTCAAGCTGAGCAGGTTGTAAATCTGGTGTGCAGCAATCTGCTCTTCAGTTCTCATGGACAAATCACTTACCCAGTGGGGCTCCACAGATTGATCCCTAACTTAAGAACATAAGAAGTGCCATGCTGGATCAGGCCAAAGGCCCATCTAGTCCACCTTCTTGTATCTCACAGTGGCCCCACCAGATGCGTCTGGGAGCGCACGAGACTAGATATCTGTCTCCTGATACCACTCCCCTGCATCTGGCCCTTGAAGTACTGTATCCCGGTTTTAAGCTTGGAGATTACACATCTCCATCATGGTTTGTAACCTGTGATGGACTTTTCCTCCAGCCCTCAATTTGAGTTTATGTTCCCTAGTTCTGGTATTTTGTGAGAGGGAGAAGAGCACCCCTCTATCCACTTTACTCATGCCCTGCATTATTTTGTATGTCTCAATCAGACTCACATATAGAGAACACATAGCCTCTACAGGTGTGGAAAATCCATTAAGATGCTCTCCTGGGAAGGCCGAAAAAATATGAAAAGTCCTAAGATCAACTGAGGATTCTCCTGTTGCTTGAAGAGTTGATCCCATAGAGACCTTGGCTGAGAGGTACACTGTTGCCAATGCCCAGGGTGATAAACACAAACACTCCTAAGCATCCTCTTCTGTGAAGTGGATATAAGATAGCCACCAAGTTTTCCACCATCAGTTGAGTGATGAAACATGATGAAACATCTGAGACAGAAGATAAAAACAATGATGGTGGAAAACCTGTAGAAGGTCTAATCAAGTAGTACACTCTAAAGCACACTGGAATGCCTACCCAGTCTCTGAAGCAGCAGTGAAGAAATCTTGGTTACCACTGCCACTGTTCAATTATCCAGCAGAGCTATCTCTAATGGTCAAGGGCCTACTATGCTCTAATCCACAAGAAGGGAACATAAACCTAACCAGGGTCTGCTGTGAAAAACTGGCAGGACACTTTACAGGCAAAACTGTTATGATCTGTTCTTATATGGATTCTACAGTCGACGCAAGACCTGTAGATGTCATGCTAGTCTCTACTTGTCTTGTTATAATTGATAACTTACAGTTTCTGCAGGATGTGGGAAAGAACTGCAACCAGAAAACCTGCTCCAGACAGCTTTGTGGCTTTCTGGAACAGCTTTGTAGCAGCTCCTTTTAAACACTAAAAGTCTATTCCAGAAGGCTGGGAACCCTTCTGCAACAGTTTTCTGGCACCATGCAGCGCTGTAGCAGGGAAAAGGGAAAGAAGTCCTCATTCTGCTGAGGCTAGGCACTGTTCGATCTTGGCTACTATGTATAAAATTCAAATTGGGTTAGCCAAATGCTGCTATAATAATCTTGCAGCCTTACTCAGGGATCAGAAGCAATAAGTTCAACTGGCCTGACTACAATACTATGTATGCATGCTTCAGGCTGCAATCTTAGCACTTCAGGACACTGCTTACTTCTTTTAGTCACACCCAACATATATCCTAAGGAACCCATGAGGAAGCAGCAAGTTCTTTTGAACTGTGTCAAAACCTTTCTAACACACAATGCTCAAGTACCTATATTTACTTGTAAGGTACAGTAAAATCCTACTCCTAATTAAAGAGCAACAGCTTTTTAACAGTAAAACAAACAAAAAACTTTATTACCTATTAATGCTACATTAAAGTAATTTGCTTCTTTATAGCAGTAATTCTGGTTGACAGTAAAAAGTATCTGGTTCATTTGGTTTCCAGGATTTATGGCCTTGACTATTCATCTCATACGGGACCTCATTGCAAAGACAGTGATACCTTGTATAACGTAATTAATTGGTTCCAAATTAAATTACGTTATACAAATTTTTCGTTGTACAAATTCTAATTTCCCATAGGAATGCATTGAAAGCGGATGTAATCCGTTTCAATGCATGGTCACCCCCTCCGTGTCTGCCGCCCCTCCTCTCCCCTCCCTCCTTCCCTCTTTCCCCCGGCGGCCAGAGGTGGTTGGGGGAAGGTGGCCGCGGGGGTGGGGGAAGGGAGTGGAGTGTGCCGCTTGTCCTGGGCGCCCCCTCCTCTCCCCTCCCTCCTTCCCTCTTTCCCCCGGTGGCCAGAGGTGGTCGGGGGAAGGTGGCCGCGGGGGTGGGGGAAGGGAGTGGGGTGCGCCGCTTGTCCTGGGCGCCCCCTCCTCTCCCCTCCCTCCTTCCCTCTTTCCCCCGGCGGCCGGGCGAAGGTGGTCCCGCGAAGGAGAGCGCGAGGCCGACCCGGGAGCCGCCGCCACCTTGCTGCTCCCGCCGGCCGCGGGCACCGTCTCCGGCCTCGCGGGGCCGACCCGGGAGCCGCCGCCGCCGCTGCCTTGCTGCTCCCGCCGGCCGCGGGCATCGACCGCCCCCCGTCCTCTTCCCGGGCGGCCGCAGGTGATGGACGGAGGTGGCCGCGGGGGGGAGGGGGGACGGATTTTTTTTCGTTGTACAAGTTTTTCGTTATACGAGGGTCTACTGTATATCCCTCTAAGGCTCCAGGTTAGGGATGGGCACAAAACGGAAAAATTGTGTTTCATTTTATTTTGTTTTGCCCCCCCCCGGGTGATTTGTTTCATTTTGTTAGAAACAATTTTTTTTAAATGTATGAAATGAAACAGTAAGGAACCAATTTGTTACGCTATAAAATGGGTCCTCTGGGTCCTAACCGTTTTACAGCGAAATGAACCTGTTTATTTTAAATGAAAAAACACCATTTTGGTACTAACAAAACGCTGCTTCCCTGTTTCATTTTGTTTCGTTAGTTAACAAAATGACGAATCAGGGTTCCATTTTTCGTTTGGTGCCCATCCCTACTCCTGGTGGTTTGTGGATATTGAGGTGAAAGGAACTATAAGAAACATAGTAATTAAACCTGTGTAAACCAACATGAATGGTATTTGATTCAAAATAGTAGAAATTGTTACAATAAGCGCAACAGAGCCTAAAATGCTCTTTTATTTAAATTGCTTAAAACAATTTCATTTCCTTCAACTGATTAGAATTGATTAAAAAATGTAGAAATTTAATGTATAATCAGACAATTTCTGAGATATTTAACCTTCATTTTATACTGAAACTTACTCAAGTCAAGAATCTGTTGTTTTTACTACTCTATAAAATGCTCTCACGTATACAACTGACACAAGATGATGTTGGCAACAGCAATGACGATGGCAACAACCTTTTATTCCGTTACCTGTTCTTTATGGGGAAGATTGAAGCCAGCTAGATCCAAATGAAGGAGGCATGAACATTGGTGGAAGAAACATTGGTAATTTTGATATGCAGATAAAAAGATCTTACTGGTACAAAGCAGCAATGATTAGAAATTACTTTTAGCAAAAATAAAAGAATCAAGTGCCAAAGCAGCACTACAGATGAACATTAAGACAAAAAAAAAAACATGGCTACAGGAGAACTGCACAACTTCAATGCCAACAATGGAAAAACTGAAATAGAGAAAGGTTTTTTAACCTTGCTTCAACCATCAGTCCAAATGGAGACTGTAACCAAGAAATCAGAAGAAAGCTGAAATCCAGAAGGGCAGAGATGAAGGGATCTAGAAAATACTGTTAAGCAAGGATCTTTGTAAGCTGAATGGACACATACACTTCTGGTGCCCTCTGTGCAGGAGTTTTCCATCACCACGACCACCCCATGCACCTGTTGCAACTGTTTTTCCTCTGGTTGCGATGGAATCTGTGGGGGGAAGAGGCACACACACACAGAAGAAACCCCACTCGGTGGGGATGAAAAAGAGAGGGCACGTTGCCATCAAGTGCATCACTGGAGACCAAGATCATCCATACTTATCTATGCCCAATCTTTACATATGGGTATGAAAGCTGAACAGGAAAGAAACTCAACTCACTGCCACGTGTCTCAGAGCCATCTCGCCAGCGCCTCCGACCTGTCCTGCCTCCTGATGAATGCCAGGTCGGTCCACAATAAGATCCCCATCATTTATGATACCATCCGGGATGGGAGGGCCGACCTGGCTTGTATTACCGAGACCTGGGTGGGAGCAGAAGGGGGAGCTTCGCTCGCCCAACTGTGTCCCCCCGTTTTTCTGGTCCAGGGCGTAAGCAGATCGGAGGGTCATAAGGGGGGGGGGGCCATTGTCTATAGAGACACTATTCATGTCAGCAGGGCCTCGACGTTAGTGAGTCCGGGGTTGGAATGTCTTCATTTATTGATGGGACAGCAGGACAGATTTGGCATTGTGCTTGGTTACCGCGCTCCTCGCAATCCAGCACAATCCCTACCAGAGCTCACCGAGTTCATTGCGGCTGCACTACTGAGATCCCCCCGCATTTTGGTGGTAGGGGACCTCAACGTGCATGCTGGAGGTGGACTTTCAGGTGCGGCTCTGGAATTCATGGAGTCCATGACCTCCATGAACCTGACCCAGCATGTTCTATGCCCCACTCATAGATCTGGACATACTCTGGACCTGGTATTTACCTCCACATCGGAGGATTCTTCTCTGAGGGTGCGGAACATTGCGGCCACTCCTGTGTCATGGTCAGACCATCACCTGGTGACTTTCTCTCTATCAATCGCCGCCCCGCCCCGCGGGGACCCTCGGCCATTTGTTTGGGCCCGCCCCCGGAGACTCCTGGCGCCTGATCGGTTCCAGGAGGCCTTCGGCAACACTCCTGGTGGCCTGGCTGACGATCCGGTCGAGGCCACAGTGGATCATTGGTTTGATGAAGCCTCCCGGGCTATCAACCGGATCGCCCCTAGGCGCCTCCTCCTCTGCAGAGCTCGCTCTTCGCCGTGATTTACGGCGGAGTTGAGAGTGATGAAGCAAGAACGGAAGAGGATGGAGTGCAGCTGGAGGAAGAACCGGACGGCGATTAATAAGGCTGCAGACCAGACCAGGTGCTACGTTCGGGCGATCAGGGAGGCTAAAACATCTTTCTACTCCCTGAGAATTAGTGAGGCCTCGAACTGCCAAGCGGAATTGTTCCATGTGGTTCGCGACCTCACTAATCCTGGTCTAGCAAGGCCTCCTCCTTCTGATTTCAGTAGTGAGACTTTTGCAGCCTTTTTTAGATCTAAAATAGAGGCCATCTGGACCAGTTTCGATTCCGGTTGCTCTAGTCTACCTTCGGCATCCCCTGACGCTGCACCCCCTCAGTCTCGTATGGTTGAGTTTGGGTCTGTCTCCTCACTTGAGGCCTCCAGGGCTCTCGCCCATTGCCGGCCTGCATCCACCCCCTTCGATCCTTGCCCATCCTGGCTTATAAAAGCTGCTGGTGGGAGCATGCCCGAATGGGCTTCTACTATTGCCACTGCCTCCTACAGGGAAGGGATTTTTCCCTCTCGCCTGAAGGAGACGGTGGTGAAGCCCATTCTGAAAAAACCTGGCATTGCATTGGGTGAATTGACCAACTACCGCCCAATAGCAAATGTTCCCTTTATCGGCAAGGTAATCGAGAGGGTGGCCGCGGTCCGGCTTCAATCGTTTTTGTCAGGAGAACAGATCCTTGACCCATTCCAGTCTGGGTTCAGGCCGGGTCGGGGGACTGAGACGGTCTTGGTCGCTCTGCAAGACGATCTCCTCCGGGGGGCCGACAGGGGTTGCTCTACCCTGTTGGTCCTTCTGGATTTGTCAGCGGCCTTCGATACCGTCGACCACGGTATCCTGCTGGACTGGCTCTCCGAGATTGGGATTGGAGGCACTGTTCACAGTTGGTTCCGGTCCTTCTTGGAGGGCCGGCCCCAGCGGGTGCAGCATGGGGGGGGGGGAGTTGTCGGCCCCATGGATACTCCCTTGTGGGGTTCCACAGGGGTCGTCCCTCTCTCCCATGCTAACATCTATGTGAGGCCGCTGGCAGAGGTCATAAGGAGATTTGGAGTCTGCTGTCATCAGTACGCTGATGACACGCACCTCTATCTCTCCTTCACCACCTCTGCAGATGAGGCTGTCCGGACTAAGGTTATATTCTTTGGGACTTCCCCATCTGGTTATGGAGGCCCTTTTCCCACCTTGGAGGGCGTTTCCCTCTGGCGTCGGACAGTGTCCGGGATCTGGGCGTAGTCCTGGACCCAGCGCTGACTATGGAGGTCCAGGTGGCTGCCGTGTCCAGGACTACCTTTTTCCATCTGAGACAAATAGCCCAGATTTGTCCCTTCCTAGATGGGGACTCCCTCAGGACTGTGGTGCAAGCGCTGGTGATCTCGAGGCTAGACTATTGCAACACGCTCTACATGGGGCTGCCCTTGACTCTCCTTCGGCGACTGCAGCTGGTACAGAATGAGGCGGCCAGACTGGTGGTCTGTGTGCACCGATTCGACCACAGTCTTGGCTCGCCTGCATTGGCTGCCCGTTGCATCCCGAATCAGATTCAAGGTCTTGGTTTTAATTTATAAAACCCTCCATGGCCTGGGACCTGACTACCTGGCAGAGCGGATCATCCAGCGGTCAACTTCGGCCCGTCCGACCAGGTTGTCACAGGTGCACACGCTGCGGGTGGCCACGCCCAGGGAGGCTCGGAAGACGTCCACCAGAACCCTAGCCTTCTCTGTGGCCGGCCCCGTCCTGTGGAACTACCTCCCCAGTGAAGTGCGCCTTGCAGAGTCCCTGCCAGCCTTTAGGAAAGCATTAAAAACCTTGCTCTTCCGAGAGGCATTTGATGACTTAATTTAGTTCCCCCCCACCATCTGCCACTAGCTATTGTTTAGTATTTTAAATTGTTATATTTAATTGTTGTGATGCTCTTTGTTGTGAACCGCCCGGAGTTCCTTCGGGAAGACGGGCAGTATACAAGCTTAATAAATAAATAAAATAAATAAAAATAAAGCTAACAGGAAAAATGTTTTGTTTGAAATGTGATACTGGAGGAGACTTCTTAGATTGCACATCAAAGGAAGGCAAGATTCTCTAGAAAAGACAAAAATGCTGGGGAAGGATGAAGACAGCAGGAAAAGAGGAATCACAGAACAATAAAATAATTTAGTCAAAAAGGGCCTATATGGCCATTGAGCCCAAACCCTTGCTCAGTGCAGGATTCCGAATCAAAGCAGATATAGCAGACGGTTTCTTGAATGCCTCCAGTGTTGGACCACTCACCATGTCTTCAGGTACAGATAATACTGCTTTAACAAGTTAGGAAGTTTTCAAATAGTGCTATCAGATTTCCCCTCATTTTTCTTTTCTCAAAGCTGAATCTGCCCATTTCTTTCAAGCTTTCCTCATAGTTAGGGCTTGGTTTCCAGTGGCCTGATCCTCCTTGTGTCCCTCCTCTGAACTTGCTCCAATTTGTTGGTATCCTTCTTAAAGTGTCAACAGTACTTTGGATAAGGCTTAATTAGTGCCAAGTAGAGGGGAAAATAGTACCTCACTGCTGTGAATGCATCGTAAAATTGCATTGGCCTTTTTTGCAGGAACCTTGCATTGCTGGCTCATATTCAGCTTGTGGTCTACAACAATTTCAAGACCCTTCACATTTGTAGTATTACTGAGCCAGGTATCCTCCACCTTTTACCTGTGCACTGGGGGGGGGGAGATGTTCTGTTAAATTTCAAGAAGATCAAATACAAGATGGATAGACTCCCTAACGAAGCAAGAGCTGAACAGGGCCATTGAGGACAAGACATTTTGGAGATCTCTCATTCATAAGTTGGAGATTACTTGACAATGTGTGGCAACAATAACAAGATAGCATTGAACTACTGGGTCTTTTCTTTCTTGCGCTATTGAAATTCTTTAAGTCACGTTTAAAAATCATGTAAAAATACACTATCAACAAGACTACAACTAACTATAGTGTAGGCTATAGCATAATAATACTACAGTATTTGCCTATGTTCAACTCATGAATGACACCACTCTGTTTTAATGATTCTACCATCATATGTGGAGAGAACTACTACAGTACTGTATCGGTCACGATGGAAGCATATGCTGTCTTCCTCCAACTACCAAGGATTACACTGAATTCTACAGCTCTACGCCTCTATAAGCATCTGAAGTTGATAAAGTGGCCTTGCTCTCATTCAGACACTGAGATCTTGGCAGAAATATCTCTACATATTAACTTACACAAACTTTCAGGACTGAATTATCTCAACTATTTCTGAGCCAGGCAGTAATTCAATCTTCCTAGAACATAATGAAGTGAAGCTCTAAGAAACAAAAAGTCTTTCAATTTCAAAATGCAGTAACCCAGGAGAGTTCTTATAACATGCATTCAAAGATACATCTTGATGTAAGGTTCATTAAAGCTTAATGATGACCTTGTACAAAGGTTTGAGCTCTTAACCAGAAGAGCTTAAAGCAAAAAATTTACAGTAGGGTTTCAAACAAAACAGTATTACATGAAATTCATGATCAAAGGAGCCTTTTTATTATTAACAAAGGTTATTAAGAATTATCAATCTAAATATATTCACATTAAACAAGGATAAAGTGTTCAAAGCCATCCACTGGTGTTATGCCATTCAGAACAGTTTTACAGTATTTCTTGTAAGCCAGTGTTAGGGGTGGAGGTGTTAGCTTTTGTTTTTTACTGTTTTACTTTTTATGGTTTTTATAAAATATATATACACATTCATATATACATCCATATATTTCTGTACATATCTTCCCTCTCATACTCCCTTTTCCCATTTCTATGGCAGAGTCACATCCAAATTCTTATATACTTTCCTTGGAAAATTATAATCATATTATTTTGATTATATTATAAAGACCAATAAATACTGTATGCATCAGGAAGTCTTTTATTATCTATTCCATTCATATAAACAATCAAAGGATGTCTGTCAATTGCAAAAGAATCTAAATGATTATCTCTTTAGCAATACAGTGGTCCCCCGCCCATTCACGGTTCATATACTGCGGTCCCGCTATATCACGGGCTGCAGCATATGAAAAAAGGCCCCCTGGGGTAAGGGGGGAAAGGCCTGTTTCAGGCCTCCCTTACTTACTGTCGCTGCCCCAAACAGGCCTGTGAGGGCCTTCCTGAGCCTTCAGGAGGCCCCCAAAGGCCCGGGAAGGCCCTTGCAGGCCCGTTTGGGGCAGCACCAGGCTGGAGGTAAATACAAAAGCCCCCAGCTTGGCGCCTCAGGTCTGATCCGACCTGCATCCGCATATCGCAGATTTTCAATTACTGCAGGTCAGGTTGGGTCCCTAACCCCAGCAATAGGTGGGGGATCGCTGTATGCAGTTTAATGGTTAAATTTCCCTATAATAAAGGGTGTGGTGGCTCAGAGAGTTAGAGTGCTGAAACTGTTGGCTGCAAAGTCAGCAGCTCAGCGGTTCGAATCCCGGGTGCCATGCAGTAGAGTGAGCTCCCAATATTAACCCCAGCTCTTGCCAACCTCAAAGTTCGAAAGCATGTAAATGCAAGTAGATAAATAGGTACCACCATAAAAAACTGGGATGGTAAACAGTGTTCCATGTGCAGAAATGCATTCAACCATACCAGCCACATGGCCACGGACTTGCATAACACTGACTCTTTGGCATGGAAACAGAGATGAGCACCGCCGCTGGAGTCGGATATGACTAGCACGCATGCGCGGAGGGGACCTTTTACCTTTACTTTTCCCTACAGTGCTACCTGCCATACTAAAGTATGATACTGCGATTGATACTGCCTTCGTGTTTTTCCAGCCTTTGGCTATAGTCTTTATGTATTTTCCCCTGAAAAAAAGGTAAAAAGTGCCAATTCTGGGGATCTGGTAATCAACTGATCTGTGATTTTATTTATTTCATTAAACATCTCTTTCCATAGCTGGTCTACTTTTTTGCAATGCCACTAGAGATGCTGAAATGATCCCTTACATCTTCTCCAACACATAGGTGACATTACAGGATTGATGTGGGACCAGATACTATTTTTGAAGTATTTTCAATGTAGTCTGTTTGGTCATAACAGAGACTTCTTTATTTAGAAGTGTTGTAAACATTTCTAACAACTTCTCTTCATTTATTTTATTACTATAATCAAGTTCTCATATCTCCCGCAACTCCATTGTTGATTTGTATCATTTTCTTTCTGTTGTCTTTAAAAAATATTTTTTTCAACAATTGGATTCACTGCAGGTCAAGTAACAGATGTTAGAAAGCTAAATAAAATGAGGGGAAGGATAGTACTGTACACACAAACACAGCTCAGGCATCTCAATACGAATGTAATGCAAGGTCAGGGCCACAAGGCTTCCTGAGCTCAACCACACATGCTTACATCCACACATTGTCCATATTCCTAAAAACATACAAAGAAACCCCTAAGCCTAATACAGCTTACAGCATGTCCCAGACAAAAGACTGAATCAACTGCAGAGTGGTGAATCAACATTTTCCTAGATCTCTTTGATTCCCTAGACTTAGCAATGGAACAATCAGTTGACATCAGGCCATAAAATTAAGATTAAGTTCCCTATTCACATATATAACCTAATCCATGTATAGTTTGTGAGACCCCCAGGTAGTCCAGTGGATAGTGACGGACATGGAATCTGGTGGACCAGGAAGCTGCATTTGGCCATGGAAACTTTTAGAGGAACAGAACTGGTAAAACCACTCCTTAAATATTTCTCACTTACCTTGAAAGCCTTATCGGGGCCATGTTAAGTTGATTCCAAATGGATGGTACATACCTAACTGTATATAATTTGCACAAACTCTGGCACTCTGCAGCATATATAGCTGTCCTTCCTACATGGTTTTTATAACAGCTCTATGAAGTAGATCCGGCAATACAAGAGTGCCTGGCCCAAAGTTACTCAGTGACTCCGTGGGGGACACGAGTATTCACTACATTTGCCAACTATTTTAAAATTAGGATGGTATAAAAATTTTTCTGCACTCTTAGTGCTAATATTAATGTTGATTCAAAGGAGGACCTACAGTGCAGTGGAAAACCTCTTGGAATGTGGGAGGGAAAGATGAAGAGGGAGGGGGCTTTCTATTCCCCCAATTCCACATTCTGAAAATTCCTTGGGATCCCCTTTGTCCTAAGATGCCTTTGGGAAGCGACTTTTATATACTCATTGTGTTTAGCTTTAAATCGGGTCCTGTAACGACATAAGCCCCCTTAGTTCTATTTTAAGGGGAAAGGCAGAATAAAAAATTTTGAATAAACAAACAAATAAAAAAGCAGAACAGGGCAAGAGAGGAAACTATGAAGCCTTAGAGCAGGCATGTCCAAAGTCAGGCCCGGGGGCCAAATGCGGCCCGTTTTCACATTTCGAGCGGCCCGCGGCTTCTTCTGCCCACCGGCTCAGCTTGTCATTCATCCCCGCCAGCTGGCTCCTAACCATACTGGATGGAGACATCAGCTTGCAGTTTTACAGTTTGCCTGCTCTCCCTGCCTCTGTCCACCCCCCCACACACCAGCCACCTGCACAGCCTACTCATCCCCAGCTCTGTTGCTGCAGCGTCCTCCCCGCCTCCTTGCATGTTATAGAGACTTGTCCAAAGTCTAGCCCGGGGGCCACATGTGGCTGAATGGTCGGCCCCCACACATTTTTACCTCACCAAATCTGGCCCTCCTTGCAAAAAGTTTGGACACCCCTGCCTTAGAAGTAGACTCTCTGACAGGTGAGAGGAATGTAGGTGTCTGTAGGTATGTTTTTGTGGCTTGGAACTCCCAGAATTTTGCCAGGAAAATTCTGCAAGTTGGAGTCCAAAAAAAAAAAAAATCTAGAGTACACCCCTAGGATTCGGCAGAGATGAAGTCTCATCATGGGACTTCAGATACTGGCATATTTTTAAGCCATTTCAGAAACTGAAAAAAGCAGAGTTTTTCCATTTATCTAGTTTTAGAAAATAATACAGCAAGTGTACGTATACCGCAATACTAAAGTCTTCTAGAGTAAAAACTATACTGAAAAGATTATTTGCTTAGCAATGTCAGATGCTACTCAAAACCCAGTAAGACTTAGGTCCAGAATGTTGTACCACGTCCCGAAAGATCTGAATCTATTTCAAAAGAGTGTTTTGTACATTTGACCCAGTTTAGAAAAAAAATAATATCCCATAAGCCCTCCATAAATAGAAAAGCACCATACAGATGAGAGGAGGGATACACAAGAGAATATATTCTTGTGATTAACTGTCCTAGCTTGACTTTGTCAGTGGCCTCTTTTTGATTTCCATTATTGTGGAACCTAGGAAGCCGACTTGTACTAAAACTGAACTTGTAGGCTGTCCAGCTCAGTAATGCTAAAACTGAGGAACAGCAGCTCTCTCAATTTCAAGGGAACTTTTTCTCAGCCCAGCTGGAGGAGCTAGATTTGAAATCTGGAAGCATCTGCATACAAAGGAGGTGCTCTACCACAGCCTTTCTTTAAAAATAGTATAAGAGCTTTCAGCCCAGAGCAGAAAGAACATATCCAGCTGAAATCAGGTTTAATTAACAGTAACTGCCCCAACTATCGTACAATTGTACTCATTTCACGCGCTAGCAAGGTTATACTCAAAATTCTACAAGGGAGGCTTCAGCAGTATGTGGACACAGAACTCCCAGAAGTACAACCTGGATTTCGAAGGGGCAGGGGAACTGGATATCAAATTGCCAACATGCACTGGATTATGGAGAAAACAAGAGAGTTCCAGAAAAACATCTATTTCTCCTTCATCGACTATGCCAAAGCCTTTGTGACTGTGTGGACGACAACAAACTATGGCAAGTTCCTAAAGGAATGGGAGTGCCTGACTACCTTATCTGTCTCCTAAGAAATCTATATGTGGGACAAGCAGCAACCGTCAGAACTGGATATGGAACAACTGACTGGTTTAAAATTGGGAAAGGAGTACGACAAGGCTGTATACTGTCACCTTTCCTATTTAACTTATATGCACAGTACATCATGCGAAAGGCAGGTCTAGATGAATCACAAGCCGGAATTAAGATTGCTGGAAGATCAACAACCTCAGATACGCAGATGATACTACTCTGATAGCAGAAAGTGAGGAGGAATTAAAGAACCACTTAATGAGGGTGAGAGTGACAAAAATGGGCGGAAGCTCAACATCAAAAAAACTAAGATCATGGCCACTGGACCTATCACCTCCTGGCAAATAGAAGGGGAAGAAATGGAGGCAATGACAGAGTTTATTTTCTTGGGCTCCTTGATCACTGTAGATGGCGACTGCAGCAATGAAATTAAAAGGCGCCTGTGTCTTGGGAGGAAAGTGATGGCAAACCTAGGCAGCATCTTAAAGAGCAGAGACGTCACTTTGCTGACAAAGATCCAGATAGTCAAACCTATGGTTTTTCCAGTATTGATGTATGAAAGTGAGAACTGGACCATAAAGAAGGCTGATCGCCGCAGAATCAATGCTTTTGAGCTGTGGTGCTGGAGGAGAGTCTTGAGAGTCCCCTGGACTGCAAGGAGATCAAACCTATATGTCCTGAAAGAAATCAACCCTGAATGTTCACTGGAAGGACAGATTTTAAAGCTGAGGCTCCAATACTTTGGCCACCTCATGAGGAGAGAGGAGTCCTTGGAAAAGTCCCTGATGTTGGAAAAGACTGAAGGCAAAAGGAAAACGGGATGGCAGAGAATGGATGGTTGGATGGTGTCATCAATGCCACCAACATGGATTTGACCACACTCTGGGAGTCAGTGGAAGACAGGAGGACCTGGCATGCTCTGGTTCATGGGGACACGAAGAGTCGGACACACCTGAACAACTGAACAACAACAAAATATCACAGAATTCAATGAACTTTCTTTTTGAGTAGACAACAAGAATGCACTGCTGCCTGCCAAAAAAAAAATACACTAGCTAGCAGCCCCTCCTCTGTAAGTCCCAGCCATGGCCTTTCCTTCAGAAAGGCAAGAAAGAAGCTTGGTCATTAAGATACCATTACTCAAAGGTGCCTCAAGTGCCTTAAAACTGTCGTGTCCCCAAAATTCCCTCCTGCCCCCCCAGGTTTCTCCACAAGGAAGGTCCTTTTTATAGCATGTCCGATTCTTCACCGTCCACAATCATCACAATCTCCAGAAACACTGTTGGTGCTGCTCCTGTCCCTTCCTCAACTCTTCCCCTTGCAGGCTTTTCTTTAGGACTACATGGGCCTGCTGCCATGTGATAACTGTGAGGAGAGCAAGGAGGAACCCCCCGACCTGTTCCCCTCCCCCATCCCCTTGCAACTTCTTGTTCGTATATCCAATGCAATGTTGCTGGTACAGGTTCCATTACAGAAATGGACCACTCCCCTGTGAGTATGCAAAGGGAGATGGGCCACTATCCTCCTCCCTCCCTCAGGTCTATCCGGTGCCAGCAGCAGAATTACACAGCCACTGCTGCCAATTAAGCCTGCAAGTAAGCAAGAGAGCTTAGCCACAGTGACCCATGATAATCCCTTGTTTGGATTATTGTAATGTGCTTTACATGAAGCTGCCCTTGAAAATTATCGAGAAATTACAACTGGCGGAACAATAGGGAGGCAAAGACAACTGCAAAGGATGACAGAACACACATCCTGAAAAAGCTATATGGGTTGCCCATCTATTTCCAGGCAAAATTTCAACTACTTGTGTTGACTTACAGTCTTAAAAAACTTTGGGCAGAGGAATCAGAATGAAGCCCTCTCCTTGTACCAGTCTACATGTTCACAGCTTGGTGAAGATAAGGACCACCTGACTGACTCACCACAAGTGGAAGCAAATTGGTAATGACACAAGATACTGCCTTCTCTATGATGGCCCCTGATTTGTGAATGCCTTTCCTTAAGATATGCCAAGCATGGACATTATTTACATTATGAATACTGTATGTCTGTGAAGATTCTCAGTCATCCAGGTGAGTTTATCTGGAAGTTGAGTCATGGCAACTGGACTTATTTTCTTGAGATTTCTTGGCTTCTGTGGAGGTGGGGATGCTCTCTGCTCTGTAGTTTAGGGTCCTGATGACTCCTAAGAAAAGAAGTCCAGTTGCCATGACTCAACTTCCAGATATGAATACTATAGTTAGTTGATACAGTTGAAAGTATGACTAGATCTACTGTTGATTAGTTTTCTTCACTGCTTCTATTAAATACTTACTTATATTTATATTACTGGTTCTTTTTACGTTCATTTTACTGACTCTGGGCTCTTTTTGAAACATAAGATGTAAACAAATCTAAATATATCAAATGAATAAAACATTATTACCTGATATTTACAAGCAGAAAGCCAACAGCTACCTCACCATCTTTGCAAGAGAGGGATAAGATTGCTAACTGCAACAGCACATACTGGATAGTCCAGGGGGCACCAAGCACCAAGAAAGGACCATTTAGTGATAAGAAGACACACAGGCCAAACTGTGCAGCTCCAACCCCAAAATTAGGAACTGTGTTTGTGTACACTGTTTGGTATGTTCTTAACACAAAACTATTGCAAATACTTTTATGAAATACAATCATCTCCATCAGCTCAGAGACCATAAATGTTCCTACTTCTACAGAAATAGGTGCGTGATTTTTCCACTCTAGTGAATAGAGAAGACACTGGAGTTTCTGATGGCAAGTGAGTCTTCACATCATATCTGAGGCCAAGCACAACGTCAATTATCCAGAGGTTGAGTCATAAAAACTGGACTTTTTTTTTCTAGAAGTCCAGTTGCCATGACTCAACTTCCAGATAACCTCACCTTGATGACAGAGAATCTTCACAGATACAACGTAAATTGTAACTACTGGGCCATTACATGTCCTAAAAATAGGGTTCAAAGGAACCTTTTCTCTTGTACACAACTCTGCGGAGCAGTAGGTTCAAAACTCTGCTCTTTGGGTTTTAGTCCTTGTAATTAAACGTGTGCATCCCAAGTCACAAATAGGCTAATTTACAAGTTCACCTGGGTTTTTAAAATTCCCTTCTTTGTAAATTTCCAGGTCTCCTTTCTCATGCCTCTGTACTTCCTGTCCCATGCAGCAGTGCACTGCTGCCCTCAGCTACCTTCCCTTTTGGTTTCCCAATGTCCTCAAGACATCTTCCTGATTTTGGTCTGCCCACAGTCCTTGGACTGCATGACATTTAAAAACCCAATCCAATAAGAAAATCTCCTCTCTTTTACAGAACTCAGACTGCAAACATTCAAATAGTTTAGTTCTTTGAACACCTGCAATGTTCATGAACCAGCTCAGCCAGTTAGCCACTCTGAAGTTACACAACCGTAATTCCTGCACAATAGAGGTCGCCAGCAAGGCTACAAAAGAATTTCAGAATTCAATTGCACCCTCTTGAATGTTTTTACTATTTATATAATACTACCCATATGTTCAGCTACCAGCCCCAAGAAAGCCTGTAAAAAAATTCAGTCCGGGCACCACTATTGAAGCTGAGAGTTCAAAGGGTATCAGTTTCCACATACACAGTTGCCTGGTATTTTTCCTGCCTACTGGGCAAAAGTTGGAGTGGGTTGGCTTTGGCTGGGCTTGGCTGGGTTTGATTCTGTACGGTTTTGTTCCAATTCTATTTCAGTTGAAGAGATCACTGGGATTCCTATGATTTTTGCCCTTATATCCAAAAATAAACATATGCAATACTTTCCGATCCATATGCATTAGTGAACTACATGTTTTTGTAAGCTATCTTAAACCCTTATATAAGGCAGAATAAAAATTGAATACATTATTAATAATGACCATTTTTTTAAATGTGACATTTCCCAATGGACAATTATCACTGTGATGAAGGAAAAAAAAGACATCTGGCAAATTTAAGGGACAGAAGTTCAGCCTAACTCCGCATGCCCCATGAGCATTTCTCTGACAAAGCCTGCCTGACAGGTTTTGCTGTGTGTGTGTGCTACTTTGTCTGAAGTGAACACCTCCCAAAAATAGGTGGGGCTCTGGTCCTGTTATTTGAAGAGCTCCTGATCCAGCCAGTTTTCTTCCTATCACACCTGTCATCTTTCCCATGCTATATCTGAAACCTGCTGGTCCTCATTAATATACCAGTACTTCTCCACCCTGTTCTCTTATTGCCTGTGCCGAATGCAGCAGCAAGCAGACAAATGAAAACAGAGATTAGCAAGTCCAACAGCAGATATTAAGAATATACAGTCTGTGAAAATGCATTAAAATTGCATTGCACACCAACTACCTTATATATTTATTACAATCCTTTTTTTTGTCTTTTCTCTTATGGATTTTTTTCCAGGGCATGAATTCTAGGCAATTTGGCACTGAGCATGTGTCCTTCTGAACTATGACAAACAAAACCTTACTGTGTTACAACAGAATGAGCTGGATCCAGCTGAATTGAAATATGTGCAGAAACACAGAGAAGTCCTACAGGGCAAACCGCAGCCCTGTGTTCATGACAGTTTCCCAAAACTGAGCACTCTAGAATATAAAGCAAAGGGAGAATGGAGAAAACTGAAGACTCACAGATGCACACAGAGGCTTCCTCTCAACTCTCATGCTCCAAAGAAACTTGCACTGCAACAACAGAGCACTGGATGGGGAATATGGGCATTCATACTGTGAATGGAAGTGATTCTAATTCCTTCCTGTGCCTTCATGCAACACCTGCATGCTCAGTTTTCTATACCTGGCAGTACACAGGAAATGAAAACCAGGATTGAAGTGAGTCAGCCATTCATTGTGAGCCCTCCATTCATTGTGTGCACACTCTGACAGAATTTCAAAATAATTGTTTACAAAGAACCAGTCACTTATAGTTACTTCTCCCCCCCCCCCCGGGTAACAAAGCTATAACAAAGTTACATTGGCCAGAATCCTATTGGATTCATAGAATCAAATTTGGCACTTGTACTGGTGAGTCTACTAAAATTGCTGGCTGATCATTGTCCTCTTCCATTCCTTGGTTCAAGGAAATAAGCCACATGCTCAGTTGCATGACTAAGGTCTGCAGCATGCAGTTTTTCAAGTAATCAGCAAGTTACGTTTCAGAAGCAAGAACATAAAGTTACTTTTGGAATAATTTTAACAGTTAAAATACTTTTCTGGGTCTCAGAATTAATAACTTTTGAAAATATAACTTTCTGAACCCTGGTCAACTTCATCAAGTCCAAACCAGTTTTCTGTAACAAGCTATATATGCCAGCTACTGAGCAGTTGCTGAACAAGGTTTTCGGCAGAAGGGAATTCATTTAATCAAATTAGGGTATACTGTATAAAGAAATGAGAAACATGCATGGTTAACATGAGCATTGAAACAAGCTAGAGAAAACCTGAAAAACCATCTTCTCAAATCCTTATGGATTTTCTCCAAAAATTATCAAAACCCATGCTAATGCAAACTGAAAATGCAGAACAGGTGCCAGCCTGTAAGAAGCAGCAGAGCAATAAAGAAAGGGAATCAGTATTAGATAAATTAGATTTGGTGGCAGCTATGAGAAAACAAAATAATCTTTGTCCACCTTAACATGGCAGCAATGTTTGGTCTTTGAGAAACAAACATTTAAAATTACTACACTCCACCTCTGTAGTTTGCAAGTTTTTCACACAAGTTGCTGGAATAGACCCACATGTTAATCAATTCAAGTAGAAACCAATTGAACTTTGATCATGATTGACTTAAATTCCATTTATTTTAATGGGTCTCTTCTAAATATGACTGAAGTCTACCTTACAGGACGACTCTATAAAGGATGACTAAATATGGATCCAATGCCCTGAATGAATGAATGCTACATCCTGAAACAATATTGGATAACGTGCTATGGCTAACACACATATATTATAGGTGGCAACTGTTTGATCCTTCCTGGCTCAAATGTTCAACAACTGTTTTGGGGTTTTTTTTAACTGTGTAATTCTTTAAACAGTTGTTAATCATGCTCATCACACTCACTAGAAGCTTATAGGAATCAGCACATTTTAAACTTGGATACAAGGCAGCAAGAACAGGTATCTGATGTTAGAAGCAGAAAATAATTCATTTGTTCTGCCTGGAAATAGGGGTTTCACACCACTGTTTAACACAGGAACACAAAATATCACTATCTTTATATTTGATTACTAATTAATTTGTGTGTCAAGTCAGTTCTAAGTTATGGTGACTCTTCTCACAATTTTCTGGGTATAGAGAACTCAGAAGTAGATTACCCTTATCTTTTTCTAGGGCATCCTGGGACAGTGCACCTTGCCGAAGGCCACCCAGAAAGCATGGTGGGGAATTCTCATAGCTAAATATCTAACTTCCTGCAATTACATATTTATATTGCCAACCTCTCCATTCATCTCTGTCTAACTTCCAAGTAACATACAGCATTTCCAAAGAGAAATTATCAAGTTAAGAGGTAGAAGAAATATTCCGATTAAGAATACAGCCTGCTATACCTGACACACAAGTATATATATTAAAAACTCTTATCCAAGTGTCTGACAACTGGAAAATTTATTTCCTGCCTACACCCATTAATTAATACTTCAATTATCAGGTCACTGTGGTTTGTAAACAGCAACAACAGTGCACACCTCTGATCATATCTTGCTGATAAACATTCACTCATTAAAAAGAAGGAAAAACAAAAAGACCTATATATAAGAGTTTCCCAAGTGTATTTTCAGACTTTTTTAAACTGAACAGTACTAAAACAAACTTACAGACCACGTGCATGTCAAATTTAAACTATATTTAAGGTTGTAATCACCAGCGAAGGTACCTTAAAGTTAATGCCATTTAAAACAAATAGGGTTGGTCTGGTAATGACTGTAATGGAGCGTTTCGAAAAGTGAAGTCTAACAACATATCAGAGTTAAGTCCATTAATTTCCAGTGTAGAAAAGAACTGCAATATAAAATGCAGCAAGTTGCTCAACTGTTCTGGATAACTTCCGCAGTCAATACTCTAAAAAGGAATAAGCAAGCTGTACCTATTATTTTCCTTGATTACATTTGCAAACAGAGAATCCCTGGAACATAATGGATAATAGGTGGAGTTCTTTCAAATTCCCACTCAAATTGGTATCTTGACCCCATCTTGTCTTTCCCTCAAACCAGACCTTAAAAAAACTAACCAGGCATGTTTTGCTCTGGATATTATTTTATATGTGTGTTTGATTTGTTTTTAACAGTTATAACTAATTACAGTATTTAAAAGACTGTTGGGTGTTTATTTTTTTATCCTGTCATACTTTATTATGGTTTTATTTGGCTTGTTTTTTATATATATTTTTGAATCCTTTTGGTTTCCTACTTGCAAGAAAGGTCTCATAGAGATATAAATACAATACAATGCATTACAATACAATAAATATCTACCTCGCTGTTAGGATATACTTATGTATAGCAAAGAAAAGAGGTAACCACACTGTCCCTGAGAAAAATTGCTATAACAATATTAATAGTTATATTAAGTAAAAACCATATTAACAAAGACACTCCCCCCAAAAAGCATGCATAGATTTTTGTGCATTTTGACTAGCTTAATAAAACGCATGCTGCTTATATACCACCCATAATCTGTCTGTGAAGATTCTCAGTCATCCAGGTGAGTTTATGTGGAAGTTGAAGTCCTTCTAGACCACCCATAATGCTTAAAGTACTCTCCGGGCAATTTATAATTTAATAATGCAAGGTACCCATTGTTACAGCCCACCCCCACCCCTTTTGAGCTGGGTACTCATTTTAACGAGTAAAGGATGGAAGGCTGAGTCAACCTTGAGCTGGCTACCTGAGCCCATTTGTATCAAATCAGTTTGGGGGCATGTTAAATGCATTTTGATTGCAGTATTGCAGTATAATGACAGTGCCACCAGTACTGCAGTCAAAACAAATATGACCACAATATAGTTTATAAATAGCACTCTGTGTATATAATCCTCACCTCTATGGAAGAAAAACATATACAAATTAAGAGAAAAAAGTCACTGGTATGCTTCCTTTTGCCATTTACAAATACACAGTGGTACCCCAGTTTACAAAGTTGACCCGTTCCCTGCAACACTCCGTAACCTTGACATTTCGTAACCCAGAACTGCACAGTGGCATAATGCATTCTGGGAACCAGTAATTTTTTTTTGTAATTCCTTACAAAAAAAATACATGGGGGGGGGGGGGAGATACGTAAGCGGAGCCATTATTTTCAATGGACTTTGTTACATAACCCGGAAATTACATAACCCAGGTTATTGTTGTTTAATAAATAATTTATTTTTAGGGGGGAGATTTTTACTCAATTCAATGCACTTCAGCACTGTGATACGTTCTGTATCCTGTGCAACTTCATAACTAACACTACTTGAACTTAAACTTCCTTTCCATTTGCTACAGCCACCTATGCTGCAAAAAAAACCAAACCAAACCAAACAAAAACCAGAGTGCTTTAGCTGAGAAGGTTTTTTAGGGCACAAGGAAGTGAAGGGTCATGGATCCTGGCTCAAGCCATGACATTGAGCAGAAGAATTTGATTGCATGACCTCATTCAGACAGGACACTATTACTGGCATTAAATGCCTGTTTGCATTTAATAAGTAGATCTCAAGCCATTGAAATAGTAGCCCAAGGTGGGTGGAGTAATTATTGGAATTACAACAGGCAAGGGAGAGGAATTTAACCACCTGGCGCCAATGGGGAATCCCCACCTAAGCAACTGCCAGCTTTCGTGGGAGTTTTCATCAGGACAACGCAATCTTCCCTACATGTTATAATCACAATTATAATCCTCCTACAATTAATGTTAAATGCATTTTGTGCCTGTTTTAAATTTGTTTTAATTATTGATCTTAGTATTTTAATATAATACATGTTTAATTTTTTAATATTTGTATTTCTCCTGTTTTTAGCTTTTAAATATGGTTTTATGATGTCTTTGGTCCTTTGGAGGAGAAAGACAGCATGTGATTTGGCTGAAAATCCAGTTTATTCACTAAGAGTGACCTAGGTGCTTGTTGCTTCTAAAACAAGCATACCTGTTCCTAACTATCTCTTTAAAATGAAACTACTGTTTTAAAAATTACTAAAATCTCTAGCAGCGAATTATTGCATTGTAACACCGGCTACACTTGGTGCAAAGTCCAAAATTAGAAATTTAAAATTTCAACTTAAAACTGTTTTTATATAACCTCAGCATTTATTGAAACTCTGCCAGTTTCCCTGTGGCAAAGGGTTTTTGTTAGAATACAACCTTTCATTCTATTCTTGCTTCTAGTAAAGTTCCTTGAATTGTAAAAGCTGGGTTTCAACAAATAATGAGTTGCTATTAAACATTCTATACAATTAAAAATAAGGCTTGTTAAGGTCAAAATTTCAGCTCTGTCTATTTTGACTGAGGTTTTGCAATAAAGCATTTAATGAAATCTGGACTGCATTCAACATTCTCCAGGTAATTCTTGTGGTAAAACTGAAGAAGTGAACCAATTACATTCACAGCAATAATTCTTAATGGCCTCAGAGGGTCACGGCATTCCTAAACTTAGAGCTTTCTGGATATTTTGACCCAAAACCCCAATCATTCCAGACCAGCAAAGCCAAGTTGACAAAGAACGAGTAGGATATTAACGCTCTAGTGGAGATTTAAGAATAAAAGTGATGAATCTTGATCCTGAATGTCAAATCGTGGCTTAAATATTAGCCTCCTGCCCTCTTCCTGTCTGGCATCTGGCAACTTTGCTAAGCTGCTTATTAATTTGCTCTTATCCAGCCTCTCAACCATGCACAATCAACGTGTCAACAAGAGGAAAGGAAAGGGAAATGGGCATCAGGAAAGCTCAAAACAGTCTTACCCGTTGATAAGCAGAGAGAGAAAAGATGAGAAATCAGCTGCTAAGATTAAACCTACTGTGCAGTAAATGGCACATAATCCACTTTAGCACCGAATAAAATGTGTTCGTAAGCAAATTAGTGTAAGAAAGCTAGTGCTATGCAATATGAGCACAGAAGAGATTATTCTTTTATCTCTCTGCTTCTTTTTGTTTTGCATCTAATACAGAGGAAAAACCCTTTCCCTGTATTCTTCTTTATTTCAGCAGGAGATGCTGTGAGCCAAATGGGATCTTCCCTGCGGAAACAGCTGACTCCAAGCAAAACAAAACCAGTCACAGGTTGCATTGCACAGCACTTCCTTCCTAACGCTGGGTGGATATGGAGGAGGCAGGAGCCACAGTCATCCAACTGCATGAATCACTGGACTCAATGGGAAAGGAAATTTTCCTTCCAACAAAGAAGCTACAACATTTTATTCAAAAATATTACTACTGATAGGAACAGAGAGGCGAAACTCAAAACTTTTCAATAAAGGGCATTGCACTGGTTATGAATTACAGCCATGCATAGAGCCACACTTTGTATTCAAGGAAGCATATTGTGGAGCCATAGCACAAGAACTATTTTCTAACCTTCAAATGCTACATGAGATTTCATATTAAAAGCGGCTATTACCATTCTTTATGTTTTCAAGGGTTTTGCTTTTACATGAAAAGATGAAAGCCAGGGGGTGGCCCCAATAGATCTTTAAACTGTCAAGCCAGGAAGAACAAAACAAAGCTCCTCCCATTCCAGGATTAGTATTTCCAATCTTCTAAGAGAGAATTCGATCTAGTTTTGTTAATCAGGAAAAACATGTCAGGAGTCTTTCCTTGGAAATGGGTTATTTTCTTTCCAGTAAACAACTTCATCAAAAAGGACCAGTCTGAAAACGCAAATGGAATACATTAGCATTCAATATGTTCATAAGTAAAATGGAATTACTATACTAACAATGATTGCTGAACCTTGCGAAGTAACAGCTGCCTTTCAACAATCCCATCAAAGACATTTTCCCTCGCAACACCTTACAGGAAATGAAGAACAAATCAGATTTACTACTTCATGCCAATGTATTTGTTTTTATTTTCAGCCTTTCTAACATCTCTCTCCTAGTAAAGATAGTATGCCTTTGAAATTAGAGCAGTTTTGAACTGCAAATCTGGCTGTGGAGCCAGTGGTTGGACACTTTTTTCTAAGTACAGGGGACCCTCGTATAACAAAGGGTTTGTATAACATAAAATCTGTACAACATAAGAAATTCCAGAGATACAGGAAATTTACTTAACAGAATCGCCTCTGGGGTGAATCTGTACAACATAAAAATGGTCGCAATTAGGGATTACTCTGTTTTCACTGCGTTCCTATGGGAAATTTGTATAAAGGAAAATTTGCTTAACATAATTTCATTTGGAACAAATTAATTCCTTTATACAAAGTACCACTGTACTGTAGTCAACAGGTCAAACAAACTAAAATTTAGATACGTTTCTTGAAACACTACATTATACTGTACCAATGACAGTAAATATTAAGGCCAACACAAAGACTTAATTAAAAGTCTCTCAAGTTATAAAATCTTCATGCATATACATCTAAGCAAATTGTAAAAGATGCATTATAATGGAAAGAGAGCAGACATATATAAATCCTTCATGTGAAATTCATTGCAGAATTGAACAAGCTAGAATTTCCTTCCAGGAAATGAGGAAAGTCTTGACAAACTGGAACTTATCCATCAGACTTCGTACTCGAATACTTCGATCCTATGTATTCAGCATACTTCTCTATGGTGTTGAAACTTGGACCCTTACAGACACATTATGCAGGAAGCTGGAAGCATTTGAAATGTGGACATACAGATGAATTCTGAAGATACATTGGACAGCCAGAGTCACTAACGTGGCTGAATTACAGTGCATGAATAAAAAGTTCGAAATCCTCAATACTGTAAAGAGAAGAACATTACAGCATTTTGGACATATAATGTGCAATAAGAAATATCATCTGCTGCAAATTATCCTTCAAGGAAAAATAGATGGGAAGCATGGCCCGGGGCGTAGAAGAACATTCTGGCTTAAGAACTTAAGCCAATGGTCCGCAGTGAGCACAGCTGCTCTGTTTAGAATAGCTTTAGATTGAAACCAGTTCAGGCTACTGATCGGCCACGTTCTATGAGGACATGGCACTTGAAGAAGAAGAAGAAGATGAAGAAGAAGAAGAAGAAGAAGAAGAAGAAGAAGAAGAAGAAGAAGAAATATATATACATATATATAAGCATGTACTAGTAAGCATTTGATCAAGATGATGGCATCTATGACATTAAAAACATTAACTCTACTTTTTCTACCACCCACATTAATGCAGAACTGATCTCTACTACATAGTTACAGTCCCAGAATGCTCTCCCCAGTTCAGTTTCAAAACCAGTCAGACCAATAAACTAAGGGGCAAATGCACTCAATGGCTTGAATTTAGATTGCAAATACTGTAAATACATTACTTCATTAACATGTTTCATGCTTCTCACAGCAACGCTTACATTTCTCTTTATAAGCCTGCCCACATTTTAAAATCACTGGAGTGATTTCTCTCAGTCCCACTATCCTCACAAACCACAAGAGAGGCCTTGGTCTGTCACTGCCCGTAATCTGCAAAGCTCCATCCCATAGGAAGGAGATCAGGCTGGCCTAGCCTTTGCTGTCAAAGACTTGGAGTCAAAGATTTTTTTCTTTAAACAATTTTTTTCTCAGTGATTGGATGCTTAAAACGGGGTCCCTAAAAACAGAGCTTTTGGTGTAACTATTTTACAAATTTAAAGGGTCTTCAAAATACATATAAAGAGATACACTTGGTAGGGACATGGGAGAGGGCCTTTTCCATTTCTGGACCTCGACTCTGGAACTCCCGGCCACAGGAAGCTAGGCACACCACATCTCTGTTGTCCATCTGCTGGTAGACAAAGACATTCTTCTTCATGCAGACTTTTCCATAATGACTAGTGGGAGAGGGATTCATATGGATTGTTGCATTTTTCCACCTTTAAACATGTTTTAATATTGATTCTAGTAGTCATTTTAATATAATACAGTAGTTATTTGATTGTTTTTAAAATATTATTTTAAACATTATCTTAAAATAGTATATATTTATTGTATTCATTTTTAAAGATGCTTTTAGAATTTATGTAATCTGCATTGGGGCCTTCTGGAGAGAAAGGTGGAACAGAAATGTTTTACACATGAAAGGTGTGTGCATGTTTCAACATTGTAACCTGTGTTGGGTCTTCCTGAAGAGAAAGTTCAATTAGACATATTTTAAATAATAATAATAAATAAAACAACAAACAAATAAAAATACTATGATAGCATCTACATTTAAATTTTCTATTTTTAAAAACTAGGTACTTTAATATAAACAAATCTCTCAACTATAGGATAACAAACTGATGTACCTTACAAGGATTCCACATTTATTTCTCAGATAATCTGTGTAAATTACTTAGAAGGCTTACGTATGTTATATACATAAACTATGTGTTTATAACCACTTATAACTTGTGTTTATATCTCCCCTTGTGTGACTGCACTGACACTATGTTTTCAACGTTAGTTTCCATCCCTCATAATTTTCGGATGCTCTACCGTACATGATTACATGGAATTTTTACTCTCTCTTTAACTGCTTGCATTCTCTGTAGCTTTAATGTTGTCTTTTAATGCTGTAAAATGACCCTCAATTCCCTGTTCTAAACTTGAATATGCCTTAATTGTACTGGACTGTATATTGTCTCTCATTACTTTAAGTCACCTTGGGCCCTTTTCTAAGGAGAAAGGTGGATTAAAAATACTCAAACAAACAAACAAACAAACAAACAAATAAATAAATAAATAAATAAATAAATAAATAAATAAATATTTAAGTGTAACTATGTTTCCATGGGTTTCTTTGTCTAACCCTAAACAGAACTCAATTCAACAGAGATTACCCTGTAACTCAGAGTACTGTAATACATTTCTAGGTTTTTTTATAACATGGGTAGCTGACTGTGTGTTCCTCTCTCACGATGAACTGATCTGGGAGCTGAAAGATGCACTTGAAATAAAAAGAAGTCTAAGCAGTGTTCAAGATGCGAATTACTTGAATGAAAGACTAAGACTTGAATCCTAGAAAGACAATAATGCACATTTTAAGAAAACTGAATTATATACAGGTTTAACAAACACTTGTTGAATCATTTGTGACACAGCAGATTTATTACTAAACAAAGCTGAATTTAGCTGAAAAGGCCTTAGACTGCTAGTGTGTTTTGCACCAACGAAAATAGTTGCTCACCAGTTTCAGACTTCTACAGATCTCATTTGTCCCAAAAAGCCCCTCTAAAAATCTTCTGGAGGATCAGAGGATCAAGAACAACATGGGAAAGCAACTACAGAGTCTTTGCTATAAAAAGAAGATTGCATGAATGGAAGAAGCTCTTCCGTCTTTGCAGCTCTAAATTAGAATTCAAACCTAGTGCCAAACAGAATCAAGAGTAGCCTACAACAGATAAAAGATACGGTACTTTAGCCTATTGTAGTCAGTCCATTACTATTTGTTGTTCAGTTAATTAATTTGTAATTGTTTTGTAACAATTGACTACAAAGGGTATCAAGAGTTAATTTTTAAAAACCAAAGGAATGGAGACACAGAATCTAATGCAAACCAGGAAAATATAAAATACCCTCCAAAAAGCTGGTGTGCAAAATTAAATCAGAAAACAGATATCCACCAGAAATGCTGACAAACAAGCTCCACCACTCTCTTAAGCTCTCTGTCTTCCACACTTTGAAAACATTGCTTTTCAGTGAGCAGGGCAAACAGCAGAAAAGGGGGAAGGGTAAAAAGGACATGCACACACATAAAGACCGAAATTTTCATTGTATAAAGCAAGCAGGAAATTCCAAACTCTCCACACAGAAGCTAACAGATTTTTTTGGAATAAGGCGGTACCTAGCAATGGGAAAACCATCATGAATTACTCTGGCTGGGAATATTAAATGACAATGACTTGTTCCTCCTGGCCAGTATGCACCCTGAATATTCCATGTTAGAGGTGAATTACTGTACTTAAAATGCAGTAGGATAAACATCAGCTATTATCATATGCATAATGACATAGGAAACTTTTCTTTCAAAATAAAATGTTTTTGTGTGTCCGTGTGTGCTCATGTGTGCATTAAATACAGGTATATGGAATCCAAAGCATTAATATGACTAGATAAATAAAATGGAATATACCGGGGGGGGGTTGCAAAGTGTAACTGTTTTAGTCTGGATATCGTAACTTAAGAGCAGTGCATTCATAACCATGCAAAGAAGTCCCACTATGTTCCATGGAACTTGCTTCTAAAAGTCTTTGGATGTGCTTTCTAAATCAGACATCAATTGCTTCCATTCTGTTCTTAAATTCACTGGCCAAAATTCTACTGGTGTTTCTGTAGTTTGTGCAACTAGCGATACCAGCTGATGAAGTGCTGGGGAGAATACCCACTGAGTTGCTGACTCTAAAGCCAAGACCTTGGGACATCAACTATTAGCCACAATTAGCAATTTATAAAAACATTATGCGGACACCAGTAGAATTTTGGCCAGTGTATGTTACATAGTCAGCTGTGCTTTGCTCTCCCCATTTTTATCCAAAGCTGGGGGGAAACCATCTTTAATGTCATTTTTGCTGTCATATGGAAGAAGTTCATCCCATCTTTCTTCTACAAGAACTCATGTTTCAAAAGCATTATAAAAGAAGTAGCAACAGTTCAGGAACACGTTAAGCAGTATAGGAAAACATCAATATTATCACATTGATTTTTAAAGGTTTGTGACATTGATTAGCATTAAAGCTCATGATATTAGTTAGCATTAAAGGCTCAGGTAGACAGAAATGAGCTGGAATTGAAAACATAAGAGCCACTATGCCAGCCAAGTCTGCCACTTGAGGACATTCCATAATAAGGACACTATCATAAGAAAAGGCACTGTGCACAGTAGATACCTGACCCATAAAGGGTCTCCCAGAGAGAGGGATCAGATTTCAATTTCAATTTATAAATAGGCTCACAAGGGAATATCTCTATCTCAGAACCAATTAAGCCATTATACACTTCAGACCAGCTGCCTAGATGCCCTAAGCACATCCGATCTCGCCTGATTTCAGAAGCTAAGCAGCGTCGGCCTTGGTTGTACTTAGATGGGAGACCACCAGGGAATACCAGGTGCTGTAGGCACCTGGAGTAGGAACTGGCACCCACTCCAGTATTCCTGCCAAGAAAACTCCATGGACATGGGGTCACGAAGAGTTAGTTACATGTGTAATGACACAACACACACACACACACACACACACACACACACACACACACACACACACACAGAGTTCAGACCATTCTGAATTAGGCTAGCTGTGTAATTAACAGGATGCAAAGAAGAAGCGCAGAGATATTGAAAACACTAAAGAAATGTTTTCATCCTTGGCAATAAGCTGTTAACAATCTAGCTGTTATGGACTACATCTGATGAAATATCCAAATAACTTATCAAACGCTTATCAAAAAGTTTTCATGTACAATCTGCAGCAGCAGTGAAATCTGGAGACCTCCAGTGCACAGCAGTTTATAACATAAGCCTCTATTTCCAGATTCTGTTTCCATTCCAGAACAGGTTTATCAACCAAAATTGGTGGAAGGTCCATTGTGCTGAAGGTATATAACTTGAGCATCCAAAAGCAAAGTTAATATATACATTATGTTCACTTTCTTAATAGTAATGTTTGTTCTAATGAACATTACTCAGCTACAAGGGGGAAAGTTCTCATCAGCCAGCACAGGAATCTTTACTTTTCATTTGATCAATATGGCTCACACACAGCCAAGTCAAATATTGAATTTGGACATGTGAATAAGTCCAAAATGAGATACCAGAGAACCCACACTTCCCAGTGATTTTAACAGGGCTTGAAGGGAGCCAAAAAAGCCAATGTGTTTTAAATGTTTGGAATAGCATTTGGGGATCTCTTCTCACCTTGAGAAGAATGCACTTGTTCTAAGCCAGTGATGGCGAATCTTTTAGAGACCGAGTGCCCAAACTGTGATTTAAATCCCAGTAATTATTCGTAAAGTGCCAATACAACAATTTAACCTGAATGCAGGTGGCTGTGAAGGGGCAATGTCGGGTGCCCACAGAAAGGGCTCTGAGTGCCACCTTTGGCACCTGTGCCATAGGTTTGCCAACACTGTTCCAAGCCTTTACTTAATATTCCAAACAAGGTATTTTATTATGTTATAGTTTTCATTAGTCAGTATGTGAGACCATGGAGGCAAGAGTTTGTACTCCCATTGCGGGTTTTTCACTCCATTTTTGTTCATACTCTTCTTCAAACCACAGACACGAATACCCTACATATTCACACACACAACTGTGGAAGGATGCTGACTAGATTTCCCACGCAAAGGGCACATGAGGGTGTGTCAGGCCTACTTCACATCATCACAACACTACAAGGTGTAGCCCACAAGGAAAGAATCATGTCTGATCAACGGAGAGGTGCATTTTGCAGCCAGCCAAGTACACAGGGCGCTAGCTCAGGTATGACAAGACTAATCGCTACTAACCAGATTTCAAAACACTGAGGTCAAGTTTTCTCTCTCAACCATCATCGTCTCCAGGCCTCCCAGCATTTTGCCCTGGGCTCTCTCTTTAGGAGGCACGGCCAGCAATGTGATCAGACCCGTGGAGCCTGCAAGGATTGGAAGAGACGCCAGCCTTCTAGCCCCCCCACACACACACACACACACCAGCCGCCAAACAACCCACTCCGAGGTCACAAGTTAAAGAGCAACGACTGTCGTCCAGCAGGACTCGCAGGCTGGGCGGGAAATAGCGGGTATCATTCTGGGCTGGAGAGTAGTTGATGGGTTTTTTTCCCCCCCCTTTCCTCAAGTGTATGCACTTGGAGGGAGCCCCTTGCATGTAAAGCAGTCCCATCCACACGCCCAAGAGTTTGCCGCCCAAACTCCCCGGGAGCAGCCTCCGCCTTTCCCACCAACCAGGCCACCAGCCGGGCTCCGCTGGCCGCCACGCCCGCCCTCCTCCGCCCGCCCCCCCCCTTTGCCCAGGGCTCGCCCGTGGAGGGCCTTGGCCCGAGCGAGACTTACGGACTGGGACTTTGCGGTGGTCGAGGCGAGCGGCGAGCGCCTTGACGGCGTCCAGGCGGCGCTGGAGTTGCCCGCTGCGGCGCCCCAGGCGGTCCACTTGGCTCTGGATGCCGCCGAAGATGTCGCCGGCGCAGCGGGAGAGGTCGGAGAGCTGCCAGAGGAGGGACACCAGCGAGTGCGCGCAGACCTCCTCCAAGGAGCCGAAGCGGAGCCCCCGCGCGCCGGGCGGCCCTTCTTTGTCCCTGGGCGCCTCCTCTTCCAGGCGGCACAGCCGGAGCGGGGACACCGTCCTCAGGGGAAAAGGCATCGCTCCGGCCGGGCGACTCCGCCGAGGGCTCGCGCTTTTTCCCCCGGGCGGAAAGCAAACAGCATGGATTTGGGGGGTGGGGGGGGGCGCTGTGGCCGGGCAAAGGAGGAGGGAAAACAGGACGCTTTTGTTTAGCTTCTCTCTCTCTCTTCCCCAAAACAAAACGCGCTGCGGCTCTTCTCCCCTTCCTTCTGCTTTCAGTCAATAAATAAATAAATAAGCAAGCCCCGGGTCGTCGGGTTCCTGAGCCAAGGAAACAAAATAAAAGCGGCGGCGGCGGCGGCGGCGGCGGGCGAGAAGGCACGCCGAGAGGCTTCACGTGCGGGAGCCGCAACCGCAAGGCCGCCTGGCTGGGGGGCCACCGCCGAGGCGCCACAGGTACATTGCGCCTCCGCCCAACCACCCAGGAAGGGGGGGGGGGAGAGAGACCTGGTCCGATGGGCGGCTGCTGCCGCTCAGGCCACACGACTTGCGCTCCGGGAGAAGGTGCCGAACGAGGAGGCAGCTCTCCCTTGGCCGGCCAGCGAGCGATCCAGGACCCGGGCGGCGGCGGCGGCTCAAAAGGAAGGGCGCCGAGTTTCTCCTTGAAGCACAACCGGCGAGGAAGCCAGGAAAGGAAGGAGAAGGGGAGGAGGAGGAGGAGGAGGCTGGAAGTGCCTTTCTTCCAAACCCGCCGAAAGCGGAGTTGCTGCTGCTGCTGCTGCTGCTGGGAGGCGCGGAGGGTGGGAGGGCGGACGGACGGCAGGCTAGCAGGCAAAAGAAAAAAGCGAGGCGATCCCCCGCACGGTCACCTGGGATTCCCTCTGAGCCAGCCAGCCGCGCTCTACACCCGGAAAGCGAAGCCTGCAGAAGGGGAGGAGAAAGCCAAACGACTCGGCCAAAAGTGGGAAGGGAGTTGCTTTCTCCCCCCCTTTTTTTTTTTTAATGCAACGATACGAAGAGTCAAGGCCGCCGCCTACCTGTGGCTCTTCCAACGGGAGCCGCTGCCGGAGCGACTCCTCGCCCGACAGTGAATCAAGGGTGGACCGCTCCCCACCACCACCACCACCACCCCCATCCCCATCCCGCCTTGCCTGCCTGCCTTCTTTCTGCCGCTGGGCGTCGGGGCCGTTTGGGACCGTCCCTTTCCTCCAGCGGCCCCGGCCCGCCCCCCCCCTCTCTCTCTCTCGCCCGGACCTACACCTGAAGAAGGCGCGCGGGAATCATCCTCATCCGCTTTTCAAACCATCTCATCCTCCCCGCTGGCTAAGAAGAAAAGCTCTGCTGGGCCAATGCCGTTTTCTGCCCTCCCTTCTCTCCCTGGCACAATTAATTTGCCGTCGCAGAGAGAGGTGAACAGCCAGTGATTTAAAACGACGCAAACCGATTGTGTTTCGAGGAGCAGAATTCGGTTTGCCTTGTGTTGGCTCAGGATCCAACAGCCAGACGACTGGAAATTTAGGGCTTAACAGACATGCCAGGCCCTCCAACTCTTGGGAAGGGTAACCCCATGTTTGCCAGGACCGATAGGTTTCCATCTTGATTCACGGGTGATGGGAAATGATGTTGTTCGGTGTCACAAGTTCTGCTTCGTTGTAGCTTGTAATAATATACGTACTGTACTACTTACAATTTTCCTTGGTCTTACACATCTAAACCTACACTCTCCTGCCTTATGAAGCAACTGAGCCCAGCTGTGTAGCTATAGGCGCCCTTTTGTCCGTTGAACAGTGCCTGCTTGTTGATCAGTAGGCTTAATTTCTCTAAACAATACCAATACAAATACAGTGCATCTAATCCAGTGACTTGCAGCCCACAAAGGCTTGCAGGAATAAAACACACCACACTAATCCTTTAAGTGACAGAAGTCTATTGTTTACCCTGCAACAGGCTAACATGGCTATCCTGCCCCCCCTCCACATAACACACACCAACACCCCACCAACAACAAGAACATTATGAACAGTATAAGCTTTTTACTTTTTAGGGCTGGTTATGTTTTCATTTATAAAAAATACGAAAATACCAATATGGAACAATTTGCCTTAACTAAAAGCACACTATCTTGCTTCTTAAATTCACAGATGGTAGAACTTAGTACAGTAGATGAATTGTACTGTTATGTTGGACTGTATGCTTATACAGTCCCAATACAGATTCTAATTTTTTCCATCCTTATGCAGGCTGAGCTGTCTCTAGTCTAGCCACATTAAGACAAAGGTAGGCAACTTGCAATCAAGTAAATCAGTGATGAGGAATAAGGGGACATATTAAGTAATATTTATTTTTAATTGTAACAAATGGAGTAATCTCCTGAACTGTTTACTAGTTTATATGGAACAAAAAAAACCTCTACAAAACAATGTTTAAAAATCCAGAATTAACATTTATTCATATTTCCTCTCCACAGAATTAAATAAAAATAAAATAAAAATCCCATTCTCATGAAAATAATTGAAGGGGGGAATGTATAGAAGGGAGTGGGACTAAGTTTCAATAAATGGGCATTAAATTTAATCAGAATTATTTTTCTTATGACAACAACAGCACCTCCTAAAGGAAGAAATGCATCTTGTTCTGGTATTGGATAACAGGAGTGGTGGGGTGCCAGGGTGAAAGCTTTCGTCCCTGATACTCCCCTGGGTAGTGTGGCACTAGCGGTGAGGAGGGAATAATTTTTTTAAAAAATTCTTTCTCCTCACTGCCACTGCCGGCCAGCCGCCATCCTTGCCACCGAACTCAGTGGCCAGCCGGCAGGTGCGACAGGGGCAAGGAGGAAAAAGAAAGAAAGAAAGAAAACTTACCACCACTGATGCCTGCCAGCCGCCTTCCTCACCACTACCACTGGCAGCCATCCACCCTCCAGAGGGGTGGGGTGGGGACTTAAGAGGACCTGCCTGTCCAACCGACCTTTTAACTTCCTGATTTGGTCCCAGGAGGTAGACTAGAAGAGTCCTCTTAAGTCCACAATCCACACCTCCAGGGGGTGGCTGGCTGCCAGCAGTGGCAAGGAAGGCGACTGGCAACAGTAAGTTGACCCCAGCTGACTGAATCAGCAGTTGGTGAATCAACAGATGCAGGGTTCGTACTGTATTGGGCCCCACTTGATGTTAGTGTGAACCTTTACTGGATTGCAACCACTTTGATAAACAGGAGGAACTCAGGTCCCCTTCTGCAATTCATTCAAATTAGCAAATAAATAAATAAATAAACATGCTGTCTCTTCAGTTGATCTGAACTTCTCTACTGGCACGGTTAATGCTCTCTAAATGATTCTGTCACCATATGTAGAGCTTGAATGTGTATTATGATCAGATGTGCTAGTGAAGAAGAAATTATTAAATAAAAATATCCTTATGTGTAGCCTGCACTCTGTAATTAAATTTGTAAACCGCCCAGAGACTACTTGTAGTAGTATGGGGCGGTATATAAGCAGAACACTTTGCTTTGCTTTATAAATTTACTGTAATAGGATATTCTAGTATGTATCCAAGACAGAAAATATGCAGTTCTTAAGGGTATGTGAACAAGGGCTTATGTATTGCAATGTTAACCAAGTAACGTCAAACATTATGTTTTTAGGTTTATGCTTTGTTTTTTAAAAGACCAATATTATCTTCCAGTCTTCCAGGTTTTGAACTTTAAGATGGTACATATTCCCCACATTTCCTTAGTTTAAGAAGTTGAAGACACTCTAGCACAGTGTTGGTGAACCTATGGCACGGGTACCAAAGGTGGCACTCAGAGCCTTTTCTGTGGGCACCCGACATGACCCCTTCACAGCCACCTGTATTCAGGTTAAATTGCTGTATTGGCACTTATTGACACAAATTAGTGGGTTTTTAATCACAGTTTGGGCACTCGATCTCTAAAAGGTTTGCTATCACTGCTCTAGCATGTAGACCTGAAAGCCCTGTTTCAGAGAGAGAACACATATCCTGTTACTGCTGAGTAGGCAAGGCGAGGGTCAAAGCAGCAGCAGCATCTAGTCCGGAGGAAACATACCAAAACAAAAATGCTGATACTAACACACACACACACACACAGAGAGAGAGAGAGAGAGAGAGAGAGACAGAGACAGAGACAGAGAGTCAGTCTCACACAGAGAGGAACTGTCCCCCCAAAGGATTAAATCCAGCACTGAGTGAGATAATGCAGTTCCTAAGAGGCTATATGGTAGAGCTCTGAAAATGTTCCAAATCTCATTACTACAACTCAGCTTCAGCATTCTCTGATGTTTTTCCTTATCAGCATTTTGAGGTATTATCTGCAATGACAAACTAGCAGGGGGAATTTAAGTTCTCTGCTATGAGAAATACAGACACCTATCTCTCTGCTATATAACAATAATATCCCACAAACATTTCATGTTGACAATTTTTGATAGGGTTGGGGAACATGTAACTCATGAGGAAGAACTTCTGGATAATAGCTGTTCAGCAATAGATTAAAACTACTGTACCTTAGAAGGTGGTAGATTCTGTTTCTTTGGAAGTCTCCAAACAGTGGTTGGATGGCTTTAGCTCTGTATTTTCGGTTTCAGCAGTTGCTGGACTCAGTGGGGCTTGTTCCTTCTGTACAATTATATGATTCTATGTTGAACTCAGGTTCCTTTCCGCACCAACAATCAGCTGGTGCAATGGTAAAAATGATGGGAGTGATCATGCTCTCAGGCTTCTAAGAATGACCTGATCAATTAAAGACCCCTTGTATGACAGCTACTGGCAGGCAACATACTGTGCTAAACTCTCGTCCCAATGGATTGAGTAGTTAAGCCGGGGTGTAGTGACAGCTGAGTACAACAGCTCTGCCATGAGCTGGGAGACAATTTTAAATAGCCACTGTGTTCATGTCCTTCAAAATTAGAAACATCCACAGATTACGCTACAAAGAGGAACCTTGTTATCTTTCCTTAAGAAGCAGCCATGTGAAGGAAGTGACATCTTAACCATGCACAACTGCAGGCTTGTTTTTGCCCTGCCACAATGCAGCACAGCAATTGAAAAACATCCTATTGCCCTCTTGCTGTGGCAGCTGTATCCAGAGCTAACCTGTGTTAAAACCTAGTTCTTCCCATAACTGACAGTGGTTGAGCTACTCCAGTTGTGAACAAGCCCTAAAATGCAGAATAAATTTGCACAGGTGAAAAATAAGACTGTAGCATACATTAACTCAGAACTTAGTTATGTTAAACATCATAACTGTTTTTCCAGGTTTTGCTATTTCATAATTTATCTCTTCAAGTATCCCTACTATAACAGGTTTTGCAATTAACCACAGTAGCTTTCTGTTTTAAAACCCAATATAATCAAACCCACTCCTCAACAAGTCTCTTTCCCACTATTTATCTCTGATTTCCCATGTAATACTGGAGCAACACTGGCTAAACCAGGGGTGGAGAGCCCAGACATTTTAGATATTGTTGGACACCAACCCAGATTGACCAATGGTTAACATTACAGGAGTTTAGTCCAACACTTGGTGGGCCACTGGTTCACCAACTCCAGGTGATGAGAATTTTTGCATGGAAGAAGATTCTGTAACTCAGCACTGAATGTGTGCAGGGTGAAATAGAGGGCAAGAATGTATGGCTGCTGTGAAGTGGCTATTTGTGCACTGGTCTGACACAATTTCAGCTTCTAGAACTGTGTTGACAATTCTAAGTAATCATTCCCACTGAGCTACAGTTACATCGCAAATTATACATTAGACAGTACAAACCCAGCACGTTCTGAAAGAATAAACACAAACGATGTGGGAATTACTCCCGTGGGAAGCCCCAATCTGTGAGGCTTGGAAAGTTGCTTGCCAAATGTAGGAATTAAACCTAGGGAAGCTTTAACGTTTTAAAGCTTGAGAGTAGATGTGGGAACCCAGCAGGAAAGCTTAACCAGCAAGCCCACCCCCAATGGGTTGGAAAAATAAAGACTCCAACAAGTGTTCTTCTTGGTGCAAAATGGAGCAGCTTCTTCTTCTCCCTCTCTGCCGCACCCAGGCAGAGCTTTTATTAAACAGTCAGAACTACAATTCCCATCCACCTTGATTCAGTTTCTCAACCAATCACAAACTTACACGATTGCTCAATGCCCAAATATAGATATTTCTTTGTTCTGAAAACTGAGCTTACTACACATGAGCAGGAATGCAAACTACTGCGCATGTGTGAAATTAGCCTGGGAAACTGATCAGACCAGGCACTTTTTAGCCAATCACAAGGCTTTTACTACCTGAATGTGCAACATAGTATCTGAGCATATCTAAAGCCTTAATGGCGATGCCACAGAGGCACTGTGAGAAAGATTTCCCACAAACGAGACAGTATACAATTTCCCCAACATCCTGTGGCACATAGCTTGGAATCAGTAACTCGTTGCTCTGTAAAGAACAAACAAAAAACTTCAAAAGCTGTTTTGCTTTTTATGCACCAGCCTCCATTTGCTTTAAAAATAGGACAGATTTAATTCTTAACAAGAAGAGCTGAACATGGATAGGTAAGGCTGAGTTCTGTCCCCACCTTTTTCTTTCTCACCATCTTGCATACTACTACTGCATGCACATATTTTAGACGTTTTAAATTCTGCATTAAAATGAGCCAAGCAACGAAGAAAGAGGGTTTAACTGATTTGGGCAGGGGGCGTTGCAAGGACTGTATCTAGGACTGAGTTTTATCTTTTATTGCTACTGATTAAGAGAACATGGACAGTGAGTTCATTTTAGGTATTAAGCCTTAGGGCAGTCCTCTGCAGTTGTAAGATAATTATTACAGTATTCGTTGTATCTTACACATTATACTTACTATAAGTTCTATAAGTTGTTTCCCAAACTGAAGAAATTAAATGCTCCTTTTCCCATTATGGTACTTGAAACACTATATGATTCCTTTAACACAGAGAACACAGATTTTGCATTTATATATATATATATATATTAGCTGCATATTCATTACATCATCACTATGGTGTTTGATATCCCACTGCCTACATAGTTCTTCATTATATTCTCCACAGTCCTTCAGAGGAGATGAAAACAAGCCCTTATACTGGGATAAGGAAAGCAGATATAAATCTAGAAATAATTTTACAGTCTACTAACACGCAGAATAGTAATAATTACATGCCATCAAGGAGATTCCAACTTATGGTGAAACTTCACAGGATTTTATAGATATAGAGTACTGAGAAATAGTAAAATCAGTCCCTTCTTCTGGGGTATATAGCTCACCCAAGGCTACACAGGCTGGTACTTCTCCTGGAAGTGGGTAATTAAACTCCCAACGTCTGGCTCCACAGATTGATCCCTAATTTACTGAGCTATTCAGCCAGAACAAGCAACCTAGAAAGATACAGTGGTACCTCTACTTACGAGCAGCTGTACTTATGAGCATTTTGACTTAAGAGCAGAAAACTGTTAGCGTTTTAACTGCTGCCTTACAAATTTTTGATGCAGTCTGCTCTACTTAAAATTTTATTTTTATTTTTTCAGTTTTTCAATTTATTTTTAAGATTTTTTTAGATACGGCTGCTCTAATTACGAGTTGTTTGACTTATGAGCATGCATTTGGAACAGATTAAACTCGTAAGTAGAGGTACCACTGTAAATTTGAAATAGAAAGTGATCTGAATGCAGGTTAAGAGCAGCATTTAGTTCAATGTGACTTTCCCAAATGGGTCTTTATACTGAATATGGTTTTTACACTGATGTAAGAGTCATGGGGATTGATAGGACTTTCATGTGGATTAGCATGCACAGGAACATGGCCTTATAATCAAATTGCTCCAAGAACTGCTTTCTGTCAAAAATAATATATGCAAATAATCAGAGGCACACCTAACTGCATAGCAATGGAATAGCATCTCGGGCAATATGTCTGTGAAGATTCTCAGTCATCCAGGTGAGTTTATCTGGAAGTTGAGTCATGGCAACTGGACTTCTTTTTCTTGAGAGATCGAAACGTTTCACTGCTCATCCAAACAGCTTTGTCAGTCTGAAGCTGTTTGGATGAACAGCAAAACGTTTCACTCTCTCAAGAAAAAGTCCAATTGCCATGACTCAACTTCCAGAAAAAGGCATCACAGGCAGTTTCTTGGCAGTCAGCTACTCATCTAGGATGGAGTGGTTCTATAAAAGTCTCATGACTGGATGACTACTTTTGCAGCACTCTTTTTGCTGCCTCATTTGCTGTAGACCAGCAGCATCCAGTAATACTGGAGCTTGATAGGAATTCAGGGACAAAGATATAGATTTAGTTGAAGTGATCTTAAATGGAGGCAGTTAGATTCTGCAGACTCATGATGTTAATTCACAAGTGTAAGAGATAAGTAATCACAGGCATGTTATGTGATGAAGCACAGGTGAAAGAATTTATAGCATCATGATTGTATCAGATTGCATCAGATTGTAATTAGTGATGACTCACATCTGATGGGTACTGAACTGTATAAAAAGCACTAGCTTTCCATTTGTTAGGTGGGTCTGTTATGGTGAGAACAGAACCCCACATTCTGTTTGTCTGTTGTAAATATTGCTTGGTTGTTATGCTGTATATATATTTTGATGTATATATGAATATATGAGTTTTTACTCTACCCATTGTCATTGTCTCTTCATAACCTAAATCTGCAATACTTTATATCAATACTGACGTTTTATCTGCACGCTACTGCTGCACTGCTCTGTGTCAAGCACAAGTAAATATTATATTTGTTGCTTAATTGCTGATAGGGTTATGGGCCCAGCTGGGTCAGCTGCCTGATGGGTTTTGTTGTACCTGTATAGATAAAGTGTGTGCTGTCTAAAGTTGTGTTTTTGCAGAGAAAAAAGGTTTGGAGTTGGAACGGAGACAAAGAGGAGCTGCAAAGGATTTCTCTCTCTGAGGCTTGGAAGCGAACAGAGGAGATAAGCAGCTGATAAGGGCAAGCCAAGCAAAACAGAGTGTTGTGAATGAAAGAGATCCTTTGCTGAAGGCTGAATGAAGTCAGACGTGGATGAAGAAGCTGAATTAAGTGTTGCAGATAACGGCGGAGTCAAGCCGGCACTATCAGCGAAGATGGCAAGTATAAATTTATCTTCAATGCCTCTAATTAAGCTGTCTCACAATAATTACCTGAACTGGTGTCTGCGTATGAAGCATTTTTTGATTTTCCATGAGCTGTATCAGTATGTAGAACAAGAGCTGGAAGAAGATTCAGATGAGCAATGTATCAAAGAGGATGCAAAAGCCTTGGCGATTTTGATGTTATCCTTGGAGGAGTCACAGTTTGTTTATGTAAAAGAAGCTAAAATGGCACATGAAGCGTGGTTAGCTTTGAGAACTGCTCACATCGAGGACTCAGCTGGAAGTAAGATATCACTAATGAAGCAGCTTTTCCGGACAAGGCAAAGCCCAGGTGAAACTATTTCTGATCATGTAAGGAAAGTAAATAATATTTTTCAGCAGTTGTCTGAAGTGGGGCATTCAACATGATGAGGAGTATAAATGTCTTGTGATATTGTCAAGCCTGGATGAGTCCTATGACAATTTAGTAATGGGGATGGAAGCTTTGAAAAGTGATGATTTGTCTGTCTCATATATCCAGTCAAGACTGCAGCAGGAGGAACAGAGAATAGCTGATTCTAAAGTAAATAAGAAGCCTGTTCAAGTTTCTGGAGAGGCAATTCAAGTAGTAAGGAAATGCCACAATTGTGGGAGTGACAAACATATTTTGCGTTTCTGTGATAAGGTAAACAAGCGGCAAAAGCAAAAAAGAGTTGCAGGCACACGCTGGAAGAGTGAAGGTCACCAGCTGTCTGTGATTAATGATAACAATGAACAGGAGGGCTCAAAGCAGGAATTATTTATTGTAGATTCGGGGGCCAGCATTCATTGTATAAACAAGAAATGTTTGTTTGAAAAACTAACTTTGTTTAAATCTAGAACTGTAACATTGGCAGACGGAACTCAGGCAGAAATTTGTGGAGAAGGTAAAATATTTTTTAAACCTCTCAAGTGTGTTTTTGATAAGGTCCTGTACATACCGTCTCTAAAAAATAATTTATTGAGTGTGCCTATGATTGTAAAGGAAGGATTTAATGTACAGTTCAATGAGAGCAGTTGCAAAATTGTAAAAAATGGGAAAACAATTGCAACTGGACGGCTGCAAAACAATTTGTTTGTGATTAGCACATCTGAGAAATCTTTGAATATGGTTGATAATAAGCCTCTACATGACAAATGCATTCATTTAATACATAGAAGATTGGGGCATCTAGGTTTTGAAAACATTAGAAAAACTCTGCAACATGTGGAACATGGGTCTGTGCAAAGCTGTGATAAGTATTTAGATTGCCATGTTTGCAAAAATACAAAAACTAAGTCTGCTCCCATTGCAAGAAAAAGTTTGGGAAAGTCACATCATCCTCTACAGTTGGTACATATTGATGTGATTGGACCCATGGCGAATTCTTTTGGTGGTGCCAGATTCTGTTTAGTAATAACAGATGATTTTTCTCGTTATTCTTGGGTCTACATAATGAAGCACAAAAGTGAAGTGAGTGCTTTGTTTAGGAAATGGTTTGAAATGGCAGAACGTCAGTACAAACATAAGATAGTAGCTGTTCAAAGTGACAGGGGCAGTGAATTCTTATCAAAACAGTTTCTTGACTATTTGGAGAAAAAAAGGGGTGAAACACAGATTGACTAACCCTGCAGCTTCTGCTGAACATGGTCTAGCTGAAAGGAAGAATGGGATTCTTCAAAACATAATGAATGCAATGTTGACTGATGCAAAACTTCCCAGAGGTTATTGGGCTGAAGCGATGAAGTATGCAAATTATGTGTCTAATAGAGTATGGAGTTCAGCTGTTAATGAAGTTCCTTATACTCTACTACATGATAAGAAACCTACAATCAAATATCTTCGTTTATTTGGCTCTGAAGCCTGGGTATTGGTTCCAAAGAAATATAGACACAAGAATAGCCCAAAGTCAAGGAAACCTATGTTTATTGGTTTTCAACCTGCTGCAAAATCCTGGCGTTTTTGCGATAATCATGGGAAAGTTTATATTAGCAGATCTGCAACGTTTTGTGAACAAAGAAACTGGGAAGATCTACATGCAAACAATGAAGTGTTTTTGCCAAGCATTTGTCCCCACACTGAGTCTGCTGAGGAAGATTCCAGTGATGGAGGGGAGTCGACATCATTGCATGATGAAAAGGTTGATGAGGAGCCAGTGTTGCTCAGAAAGTCTACAAGATCCAATTTTGGAGTGCCACCTGAAAGGTTTATTGTTAATTTTGTATCCCATGAGCCACAGTGTTATGAAGATGTACTGCAAATGCCTGGAGAGGACAAGAAAGCAGTGGATGATGGCTATGGAAGAAAAACATGTATCTCTGAAGGAATGGCGAGTGGTTGCACCAGTGGATGTCGCCAGAGAGCAATAGACATTTGCATGAGAAATTGACTAAAATAGGTTTTTCTCAAAGTAGGGCAGATCCATGCTTGTATACAAAGGGTTTTTTGATATTGATTGTGTTTGTTGATGATTTATGTTTAATGGTGCCTGATATCTCACATGTGAAGTGGTTTATGTCTTCATTAGGCAAAGAAGTAAAAATGAAGCATCTTGGTGAGATACAACATTATTTAGGGGTTGATGTCACAACTGATCCTGAAGGTAATTTCTATCTGTGTCAAAGTGACAAGATAGAACAGCTATTACAGAAGTGTAAGATGGGAGACTGCAACATAGTCTCTACACCTATGGAGGTGGGGTTCAACAGAGACCCAGATGATGGGGATTTTGGAAATGTTGAACTATACCAATCTGTATTGGGCTCATTTATGTATTTGTGTTCATGGTCTAGGCCTGATATTGCAGCAACTATCAACATATTGTCTCAACATGCTGCAAAGCCGTTGATGAAGCATTGGAAAGGTATAAAGCGTGTTTTGAGATACCTTAAAGGAACAATGCATGAAAGGTTGAAAATATCCATGTGTGATAATCTTGATTTAATTAGCTATGCAGATGCTGACTGGGGTTCAAGTCCAGAAAGGAGGTCATTGTCTGGATATGCCATTTTCTTAGGTAACTCATTAATTGTATGGAAAGCCGAAGGCAAAGGTACATTTCGTGCTCTACTACTGAGGCTGAGTATGGGGCTGTGAGTGACTTGTGTTGTGAGTTAACCTGGGTGGTGCAGTTGTTAAAGGATGTAAATGTGAATGTTAAACTACCAGTCAAAGTGTATAATGATTCTTTTTCGTGTATCCAATTAACACAGAATCAGAAGGTCGGATCCAGAAGCAAGCATGTTGGTATCCGTTACCAGAATGTGAAGGACTGCATAGAACAACATTTGATTGTATTAGAATATTGTACTAGTGTTGACAATTATGCAGATATATTTACAAAGCCTTTATGTAAAGAAAAACATGTATGTTTTAAGAAAAGGCTAGGAGTTGAAATCTGTTAAATATAGGAGGGGTGTCAAGATATGTAAAAGTTGATAAAATATATGTTATGTATATTTAACAGATAGTGGAAAGAGAATTGTAAAATGGAGGCAGTTAGATTCTGCAGACTCATGATGTTAATTCACAAGTGTAAGAGATAAGTAATCACAGGCATGTTATGTGATGAAGCACAGGTGAAAGAATTTATAGCATCATGATTGTATCAGATTGCATCAGATTGTAATTAGTGATGACTCACATCTGATGGGTACTGAACTGTATAAAAAGCACTAGCTTTCCATTTGTTAGGTGGGTCTGTTATGGTGAGAACAGAACCCCACACTCTGTCTGTTGTAAATATTGCTTGGTTGTTATGCTGTATATATATTTTTGATGTATATATGAATATATGAGTTTTTACTCTACCCATTGTCATAGTCTCTTCATAACCTAACTCTGCAATACTTTATATCAATACTGACATTTTATCTGCACGCTACTGCTGCACTGCTCTGTGTCAAGCACAAGTAAATATTATATTTGTTGCTTAAATCCTGATAGTTTCTGCTTACAAGTAAGCCTTCATCAACAAAATGACACATAACTGTGTCATTTAAAAACAAATCACAATAATTTAAACATATGGGTGCAATCATTGAGAATATAGTATATGAAGCCGCTTTAAACAGGATGGGATCCATATCACCCAGCAGTTGCTTTTTACTGTCTCAGGGAGAAATCTTGCTCAGCAATTGGTGCCTGGTTCTTTTAACTGGAGAAAGCGGGACTGAACCTCATTTGCTTCTGAATGCCAAGCAGTTGCTCAGTCCACCTGACATGTATGTATCCTGGGTAGGCCATTCAAAATTACTGTACAGTACTCCAAAAACTGGACCCACACAATAAGTTATTCAGCCTTGAGCTACTACCTAACCAAGCATTTTAAAGGGATTATTGTAAATTTAGCCTGATTCTGTGGGGTTACATGGAAATAAGCCTACTGAAAGTAGCCAGGATGTAGGTGTTTTCCATAATATGGAAAATACATCAAATCGATAAATCCGCCATCAGGAAAATATTTTATCTCAGTCTTGTCTTCTTCCTTTGCTTGACAGACTATCTGTGGCTTTCCTTGAGGCTTTAATCCAATTATTCTATTCATTTTTATAATGACACATGGTGTTCCTTTGTCATAGCCAAAATTTTCATCTTCCAGTCCAGAGCATGATCTCAGGATTTCACAATTAAACTTGCACGCTGACTTATTAGAAGATGTTTGTATAAAGAAGCTTCCTGGAGTACAATTAATGTTTTTCTCTTGCTGTGATTGATTATATGCTTCTAGAAATTTGTGAAGGGATTCCACATAGCGACGGTAACTTCCTGAGTCATTTTTGACAAGTGAAAATTCTAGTGCATTTTCTGGCTTTTGCGAAATCATAAACCCTGGACTAGCAATCTGATCACAATATTTGGTATATCACTATTCAATGTCTGAAGCATAACCCACATTGTGAATGTAAAGAGTGCAGCTAAGAATCCATAAAATACGAGATAAAACAGCAAAATGAAGCCCCAGCTCTTGGCCATGCGCCCCAGGAACTTGCCACTGTTGGGGTTGTAGATGAACCGCCGCCACTCGGCCATCGTGTGGCTGAAGGGCTTCCTTTCCTCCTTGGCCATCGCAAGCGAGCGAGCAAGCGGAGCCAGGCAGAGTGGGCGAAGCGGAGCGAGGCGCCTGATTTCCCCGGGCACACACGGGAGGAGGAGGAGGAGGAGGAAGAGAAGGAGGAGGAGGAGGCAGCGTCTCCAGGTTGAAAGAGCCGCATGGAGCCTCTCTCAGTGCCGCTCAGGAGGAACTCTCCCTCAGGCGCCCGGCGGGAGAGCAAAAGAGAAGGGAGGAAAGAGGGGCAGGGCCACTCTTGGCTCACTCACCACACGGCGCGCAGAGCAGAGCTGCTCTCGCCGCCTCGCCTCGCCCCTCCCCGGCTCCCCTCCTCCTAGGACAAAGACTCAAAACAGCACTTATTCAAAACCATGGTTTGATAGGGAATGTAGAGAGAAGCATGAGTTATTGAATAAATATTGATTTTACAAACAACAGGCCCTGGAAAGAATTCCACCTGAATGGTTCACACTGGAAAGGGAATACAAATCCCTGATTAAGAGGAAGAAGGTTGAAGCCCAGAAGGAATTATGGCAATAATTAATATCTGCAACTAGATCTAAGGATTCCTCATGCTTCTGGAAAATTGTGACAAGGGGGTTGACCACCTACCCGGTTGTTAATAAGATATGTATCCCCACAAAGGTCTGGGAAGCACATTTTAGGGGAATCTACTCACAGCATTCTGACTCTGCAACCAGAGTTCAAGAATTGCCCTTAGGCTTGGCTGAGTGGCCCCCTGTTTCCATGCAGGAAATCATCACGCTGATTCATCAGCTGAAACCAGGCAAAGCCCCTGTGAGGGTCCGATTGATCGCTCTGGTTGTTCAGGCTCACAAACGAGACGAGGGCTATCTTTACTCTCAACATCGAACGGATTTTTATTTCGTACAGGCTTTAACACGCTGTAGGCTTTGTCTTCATCATTAACAGTTAATATAGAACAGCGTTTCACAACATCATATAACAAACCAACATCTTGGTAACTAAACTCAAAGGGATTAGCAGTGGCCTCAGATTCTCTCACATGAATGGAGGAACACTCTTCCCGCGACCCAGGCATTGAGTCCCACAGCATGGGTGCTTCGCCCATTGTGCTAATGGGGTTGGATTTCTCTCCTTCCTCCATTCCCTCTGGAATCGTTCTGAATTCTCAGGCCAATTGAGGGCTCTAACAGTGACAGCCCATGTAATCTCCTTATTCTTCCTAGGCTTTGCCCCAGTCGCCTCCTCTTTCAACCTACTCTCCTCAGTCTGGGTGCCAACTGACTCCACCTGACATTTCCAACTGTCACCTGTCTCCCCTAGCTCACGCGCGCCTTCCCCGATACGCTCCTCCCATTCGTCCTCAAGCTCCTCTATCGCCCATAGCACTTCGGGTTCTTTAACCCCTTCATGGCCATCCATGTCCTTTAAGCCTATCTTCTGTATACTGCGCGCGCCTGGTTCCCGGCTTGGTGATGGCTCTTCTATTTTATCCTCGACCATGTCGTCGTCTGTCTTGGCAGACAGCCCACTCTCAATCTGACCACTCTGGTCCTCCTCTCTCTCACATACCCCCCCTCCCCGGCAAGTGGGCCGTCTGGTCCTCAGGATATCGTGCCCATGGGCCCTGTCGGGAGAAATAATCTGCGTTAAGGTGGTCTTTCCCTTTTTTATATTGGATTTCGAATGAAAATGTTTGCAGACTCAAATACCAGCGGGTCAACCGAGGGCTGACATCTTTCATCCTATTTAACCAGACTAATGGGGCATGATCGGTGACCAAAATGAATAGGGCGCCTAATAAGTAATACTTCAAAGAGGACATTCCCCACTTCACCGCCAAAGCCTCTTTCTCTATTGTTGAATATTTCTGTTCCCTCTTACTCAATTATCTACTGAGGAACAGGATCCGGTGTTCTTTCCCGTCTTTTTCTTGAGATAACACTGCCCCAATCCCCCTATCTGAGGCATCGGTCTGTAAAATAAAAGGCAAGGAAAAATTAGGCACAGTTCTCACCAGGTGGGAACACAACTTCCTTTTAAGGGTATCGAATGCGAGTTGTTCTTTAGAGGTCCATTTAACCATCCTAGGTAATTTCTTTTGGGTCAAGTCTGTAAGAGGTGCGGCAATCTCAGCGAAGTGCAGGATGAATTGATGGTAATAACCCGCGAGACCTAGGAATTGTTGTACTTCCTTTTTTGTTCTAGGCCTAGTCCACTCTGATACTTTAGTTATTTTATCCTCCATAGGGAAAATCTTCCCTTGACCGACCCTGAAGCCTAAAAATTTAACTTCTAGTCTGGCTATTTTACATTTTGAAGGGTTTACCTTCAGGTTGGCCTTTCGTAGTTCATTCAGGACAGCCCGAAGGTGAGCCAAATGTTCTTGCCAATTGTTACTGAAGATGATAACATCGTCGATATAGGCGACTGCAAAATCCCGAACTGGTTCTAAAACCTTATCCATAAGTCTCTGAAATGTGGCAGAAGCCCCATGGAGCCCAAATGGCATTTTGGTAAAATGATACAGGCCTACAGGAGTTCCAAACGTGGTTTTTTCTTTATCGTCTGGGTTTAAGGGGATCTGCCAATAACCTTTTGTTAAATCCAGGGAGCTGAGGTAAGCAGATTCGCCTAATTTGTCAAGTAAGTCATCAACGCGTGGCATAGGGTATGCGTCGAATTTGGATACAGAGTTCAGCTTTCTAAAATCTACACAAAATCTAACTGAACCATCCGATTTGGGTACTACTACCGGGTAACTCCTCCAAGGGCTGTGAGAAGGTTCGATGACACCTAATTCTAACATTTTACGCACCTCTTCTTCAATGACAGGGATCAGGTGGCGTGGCCACTTCCTACCATGATCTCTCATGACCTTATCCCCTATAGTTTGTATCCTATGTGTACATAAGTTAGTGTTACCCGGTTTAGCGGAAAAGGTATCTTTGTATTCCGCTTCTAACTGTGCAACCTGAGACTTTTGTTCTACCGATAAATCTTGACAAATTTGTACGTGTTGTCCATCTTTCTCTTTTGTGGTCCAATCAGGCCCCAGGTCGTCCTCATCTCTCTCAGCTATTAGTACCTCCCTTTCTTTCCATTCTTTAAGCAAATTTACATGGTAAACACCTTTGCCCTTTATGGTCCCTGGCATGTCTAATTCGTAATCGACCTCGTTAAGTTTTTTAGTTACAATGTAAGGTCCCTGCCATCGTGCTAACATCTTACTCCCCTCTGAGGGTAACAGTAAAAGCACCTTTTGTCCAACATTGAAATTTCTTTTTCGTACCCGATGATTATATCTGCGTTGTTGTCCTATTTGTACATTCATCAAGTTTTTTTTAACCAAGTCACGGATCTGCATAAGGTGATCCCTCATGTCTATCACATGTTTTACATAAGAGGGCGCGTTATCCTCCCCTTCTTCCCACTTTTCTTTTATCAAATCTAATACGCCCCGTGGTGTTCTGCCATAAAGTAACTCGAATGGCGAGAAGCCTGTGGAAGATTGAGGTAGCAAACATTAAAGGATTTAGCAGTAAGTGCCATTTCCTAGGGTTATATACTATCTTTCGTAGCATGCTTTTCAGCATTTTATTAAACCGTTCCACCAGACCGTTCATCTGTGGATGATAAACAGTAGTTTTTAGGGGCGTAACGTCTAGGAGTTTCACATGTGTTTGAAGGTAGTGCTCATGAAATTACTACCTTGGTCAGTTAAAACTTCACGTGGGAATGCTAGTCTCGAAAACACCCTCAGCAACTCTTGAGCTAGTATTTTAGCAGATGTGGTTCTTAGATGAATAGCCTCAGGATATCTTGTAGCATAGTTGATCAATACCAATGATTTTGGTAACGGTCCAATCAAATCAAGGGCGATTCTATCGAAGGGCTGGTCCATAATTGGCATGGATACTAAATCCGCCTCTGGGGCCGGTTTCTTTTGAGTCAATTGACATTGTTTGCAGGACTGACAAAAGTGATAAATATCATTCCGTATACCAGGCCACCAAAATCTTTGTCTTAACCTTTTCTCCATTTTTTCGAAAGAAAGATGACCGGCTACGGGGATATCATGGGCTAATCTCAGAATCTCACGCCTCCATGGAGAAGGGACAATTAACCTCTCATTTCCATGCAAGTCAATGTAATACAATAGACCATTTTTCTCTACAAACTTATCCAGATTATCATCAAAGACATTAAAATTGCAAATCTTATTCCTAATCTTTTCCAAACTAGTATCATTTTGTTGCATAAATCTCACCCTGTCACGAGTGGCATGGGATATCTCCTCTCTTAGTTGTTTCTCTGTCATTTCTTCCCCCAACATTCCTTTCTTGTATCTGTAATAAATCATCGAGAGCTAACCAATCTCTTCCTAGCAACATTTCATGAGATAGATTTGGGACAACACCAACGTTCATTTCCTGTTTTACGCCCTTAATTTCTACTACTACAGACGCGGTTCCATAAGATTTCGAATTCCCATGGATGCATTTGATGTTAACCACGTTGTTTTTTGGAATGCCTGAGATGCTCCTCACTAGCACAACCCGTATCAATGAATGCAATTTTGCGCTCCCCATTGACATAAGCAATAATTTCCCAACGCTTGTAAACTTTTTCTGAGTCCCACGGTTTCTCTGTACCCAGGCCCCTCCAAGAACAATCTGTCTTTTTGCAATCACGGATAAAATGGTGGGGCGAGCCGCAGCCATAACATACGGGACGCACGCCGGTATTCCTTGCAAGGAAGTTCATCCTGGTAAGTCCTCTTCCACTCCTGTTGAAGATTTTTTCTTCGGTTCCGGAGGTTCCTCGCGGCCAACTTGGTCCACCTGACGCCATTTTTGATGCAGGTCTCACGAGATATGACGATTTTTCCGACGACGTAATCTCGCAGGATGACGTTTTCTCTGAGGTTGTGTTCTCGCGAGATGAAGTTCTGTCTTCCGCGATCTCGAGGCCTTCCAAAATGTGTACCACCTCTTCCAGCGATGTGGGTCTGTTCTTCTTCACCCAATTTGCAGCGTGAGACGGTATGGTGCTAAGGATATGTTCTATGATAATGGCTTCAATGATTTGTTCCTTGTTGTTTTCGGATGGACGGAGCCATTTAATAGCGTTAGCTTTTAATCGCTGTGCCCATGAACGCGGGTGCATGTCCGGTTTAAAAGAGAGTGACCGGAATTTTTTCCTGTAGGCTTCCGGAGTTAAATTAAGTGTTAATAAGATACCAGACTTTACTTTATGGTAAATGGAAGCATCTTCCGGTCCTAAAGCGTCAACAATTTCTTGTAAGTGTCCTGTTAAACAAGGGGTCAAAATCAATGCCCATTGTTCTTGAGGCCATTGGGCAGCTCTGGCAACCCGCTCGAAGGTGTTTATATAGGCTTCCACGTCATCATCTTTGGACATTTTTTGTAAGCGGACCGGGGCAGGGTTTGATACCCATACATTCCTTCCCATGTTGTCACCAGAATTACCAGGTTGTTCATTTTGGCCATCAGCTCGGATGACTTTTGTCAGGAGCAAACGGTTTTGTTCGGCCAGTAATTCCAAAATCCTGTTCTGTTTGTTCTCGGAGGCTTCAAACCTTTCTCCAAATAAACCGCGTTGGGCGCCAATTTGTGAGGGTCCGATTGATCTCTCCGGTTGTTCAGGCTCACAAACGAGACGAGGTCTATCTTTACTCTCAACATTGAACGGATTTTTATTTCGTACAGGCTTTAACATGCTGTAGGCTTTGTCTTCATCATTAACAGTTAATATAGAACAGGGTTTCACAACATCATATAACAAACCAACATCTTGGTAACTAAACTCAAAGGGATTAGCAGTGGCCTCAGATTCTCTCACATGAATGGAGGAACACTCTTCCCGCGACCCAGGCATTGAGTCCCACAGCATGGGTGCTTCGGCCATTGTGCTAACGGGGTTGGATTTCTCTCCTTCCTCCATTCCCTCTGGAATCGTTCTGAATTCTCAGGCCAATTGAGGGCTCTAACAGTGACAGCCCATGTAATCTCCTTGTTCTTCCTAGGCTTTGCCCCAGTCGCCTCCTCTTTCAACCTACTCTCCTCAGTCTGGGTGCCAACTGACTCCACCTGACATTTCCAACTGTCACCTGTCTCCCCTAGCTCGTGCGCGCCTTCCCCAATACGCTCCTCCCATTCGTCCTCAAGCTCCTCTATCGCCCATAGCACTTCGGGTTCTTTAACCCCTTCATGGCCATCCATGTCCTTTAAGCCTATCATCTGTATACTGCACACGCCTGGTTCCCGGCTTGGTGATGGCTCTTCTATTTTATCCTCGACCATGTCGTCGTCTGTCTTGGCAGATGGCCCACTCTCAATCTGACCACTCTGGTCCTCCTCTCTCTCACAGCCTCAGGCGCTGATTATATAACAGCTGATTTATTGCAGGATAATTTGGAGTGGTGGACCCCAGTTTTGGCCTCGTTATTTACTTGGATTGACCGCACAGCGGTTATACCAGAGGACTGGGGGCTTGCTATTATAATGCCAATTTTCAAGAAAGGCTGTAAAGTGAACCCAAGAAACTACCATCCAATAAGTCTACTAAGCATTATTAGCAAGCTATATGCAAGGCACCTGTTGGGGAAGCTTCAGGATTGGTTAAATGATGAAAATATTCTTGCTGAAGAACAAGCTGGGTTCAGATTTGGTAGGGCCACTATAGATCAGGCAGTCGTTCTACACTATCTAGCAAATAAATATTCTACTCCAAAAGGAGGTTCCTTGTATGTGGCATTCATAGATTTTAAATCTGCTTTCAATCTGATACCCAGAGAAAATATTTGGGCTAAATTCGAGACCACAAATATTGATAAAAGACTTCTTCTGCTAATGAAGCGACTGCATGAAAATACTAGTTTTAGGGTAATTTGCAATAAGGCAGGGGCATTATCCAACATAATTCCATCATTCAATGGGGTCAAGCAAGGCTGCATTTTAGCTCCAACATTGTTTAATTTTTACATTAATGATATTGTGAGCAATTTATCGAGTGCAGACTTTCATCCCCCTACACTAGGCTCACGCCCCCTTTCAATCCTGCTTTATGCAGATGATGCAGTCTTTATGTCAATCTTGTGTGTGGGATTATGGAGAATCTTGAAAGCCTTAGCCTCATACTGTAAAAAAGAACAGCTGACCATTAATTATGATAAGTCTAAGATCATGGTCATTAGCAGGAAACGTAAAAAACATAGATGGACAATAAATGGAAATAGTATAGAGCAAGTGTCCTGCTATAAATATCTAGGTATGATATTTCATTCATCAGGCTTATGGTCCTCCCACGTGAACCATGTAGCATCTAATGCACAAACATGCAGCTCTGCACTACTGAGGTTCCTTTATACCAAGGGTGGTCAATACGTGCCATCAGCGATTCAAGTTTTTAAAGCTAAAATTATAGCCCAAATGCTTTACGGAGCCCAACTGTTTGCATACTCAAACGTGAAGCCTTTGGAGAAGGTGCAGACAAAGTTTCTGAGAAGAATTCTTGTAACACCTTTGTGTGTCCCTAATACGACACTCCGATTGGAGGCTGGACTAATCTCCATTAAAGCACGTGCCCTGATCCACATGTTCAGCTATTGGCTGGAACTTATTTTTGCCCCATCTGGCTTGGCACCCCTAGTATTAGTGGATACATTCCAATCAACTTGGAAAAGGAATCTAACTGTTAACTTAGGGCCCTTTCACACGACCCCTAAGATCCGCTGGCCACTTAAATTCAGACCAGATATCTTAGGGGTTTGTCGCTGTTCCTGCGTTCCCACCCCCTCCACACTCCTGGCTGCTGGCTGCGTGAGGGGAGGGAGAAAAAAAGGAAGAAAAGAATGCCGCTCACCTCCATTCTGCCATCCCGGCACTGCATTCAGATCTCTTAAAGGGGCGGGGGGGCAAAAAAAGAACAAACAGAAGCAAGGAGAGACGGGCAGTCACTACGTTATATCCGCATCAGGAATTTTCACCTCCAGAGAGCAGGTACCTGAAAAGTGCGCTGGGACGCGCTTAGGTGGGCGTGGTCGCACTTAATTATCTGTAAACTCCGGAGCTGGTGGGGACACAATTTTAAGCTCCGGAGCTGGGAGCCATTTGCGGCGGAGTTTAGGGGTCATGTACAAAGGGCCTTACTGCAGCTGGTTTTTTCCTTAGAGGCTATTTTGGCCATGGGTTTTGGCAATGCCAAGGCTACAATTAAAAGGAGAATCTGGGATGTAGAACTCCAAGAACATCTAGCTGCCCATGATAAACTCAGCACAGTTAGGAATAGTTCCTTTAGAATGGCCAACTACCTATCCAAAATAACCATTCCCAAGTTCAGGAGAGCCTTCACCTTAGCTCGATTTAATGTTCTGCCCTCCAGATTGCTGGAAGGCAGATACCAGGGTCTTCCAGTGGATAGACGTGTTTGCCCTTGTGGCAAGGAGACTATTGAAATTATTGATCATGTCCTCTTGGAGTGTTGCCTTTATCGGGATATCCGGAGGTCTCTTCTTCAGTCTATCTTGCAGCAAATTCAGGGGAGGCCAAGGGAGTTTTGTGTTCAACACCTGCTAGCAGATAAAAAGCCGGATGTAACTGTGGTGGTGGCTTAATTCTGTGCCGCAGCAATGAGGCATCGCTCATCCCTGCCCACTTCAGGTGGCGAGGTCAGATGATTGGCAATGTCCATTGTGTATTTATCCTTACCCGTTCTCATGATGTGGGTTGGAGGTGGTCTAGAGCACGGGCGTGGTCCCAGGCTGGAGACAATTCTAGACCTATTGAGTTGATTACTCTGTTATTGGGCCTACTGGGCTGGGAAGATTTTACCTGTTCTGGCTTTTATACAAAGGGTATGCCATTGTATTATGCTTGTTCTTGTGTGCATGCTTTTATTGTTTTTATACACTTTTATTCTGGTTTTATGTGGAATGTATTTTGTATTTTATCTGGTCAGTGACTGAAATAAAGACCTATTTCTATTCCTATTCCTACTGAAATAAATTATTGCAGGTGTATTGAAGGAATAGAGATAGAAATGAGCTGGGATCAATAGATTATCCATCAATTATTTTTATCTATACTGTAGCATTTGTGGGTGATACAAGAGCAGTGTCAACAGAACAGGCAGATTTTAATTTCCTTAGTATGGCAAACACTTATACATAAAATAACAGTAGTTATAGCTGTTGCAAAAGAACTAGTTCCCTGAGCTCCTTGTTCTCTGAAGATGCCGGCCACCGAGTCTTGCGAAACGTCAGGAAGAAAAACTTCCAGAACACGGCCAACCAGCCGGAAAAATTCACAACAGCTATCAGATCCCAGCCCTGAAAGCCTTGAGAATACAACAGTGGTTATGTTGCACGCTTTGTGTCACCGCGCCAGTTCAAAAATATTAGCAGAGATTCTAGGCTTGCATGGAAGTTCAAACCAAAAGACAAGAAAAAGAGGATTTGTTAAAAGCTGCAAACAACCGTTTATTTTCCTTCACCACTGCTCTCCCACTAGCAGGCATGTCCAAACGTCGGCCCTCCTGATGTTTTGGACCACAAGTCCCAGAATTCCAAACCTGTATTTCCAATGGCAAAGGGTTGTGGGAGTTGTGGTCCAAAACATTCAGCGGCATCGCTTCCATCCCTTGGACCTGAACTGGTGCGCCTGCGCACACGGACATTCGGAATCAGGGAAGCCCATCACAACAGTCCCGCCCTCCGCGTCACACGCTGCCTGCCGCTACCGGTCAAAAGAGAAGCAGGGGAGGCGGAGCCTTTATCGTCGGTGGCGGTTGTGTCTTTCCCGGGGGCGAGGGGGTGGGGGAGCGGAATGTGTCTGCGCAGTCGCAGAAGCGAAGGCCGTTTTTTTTTTTTTTTTTTTGCCTAGTAGGCGCTGCATAGCGTTCCCCGAAGGATGGCCTGGAAACCGGGAAGCATCTTTCGGTCCGCAGTCGCCTGCCACCTTCGCAGTGAGTCCGCGGGACGGGCGCGCGCCCAAACCCAGAGGGAGGAGGAGGAGGAGGGGGGCAAAGGAGAGCTCGGGCGCGCGCAGGCCTTCCGCCCCTCCCGGCCCGTGGTTTGTCTTGTGAGCCCTGCCGCGGCTTGAGGCTGAACACAGGGAGGGAGGGAGGGAGAGGGTTCTTTTTCGGGGGGGAGGGGGACGGAGGAGGAGGAGGAGGAGGCGACGGCGCTACCGCGCGTGCGTGGTTTGGGGCCGCCGGCCAGCCGGTTTGGCCTTACCGTTGCTTGAAGCGCTTCCCTCCAGCAAAGGGGCCTGGGCACGTAGGGTGGTGGCAGTGTGTGTGTGTGTGTGTGTGTGTAATAGGAGTTTCAGCCCACCCCCCACTTCGACCACAGAAGAGTGGGGCTGGAGGCCCTCTCCAGCTCTTGCCAACCCCCCCCCCCCCCCGTTCTGCTCTTTTCCTTGGCCGTGTTTCTCTCTGCTCGGTCAGGTTTCCAAAGCTTCCCATATAATGAATCTGGAAGTTGAGTCCTGGCAACTGAGCTTTCTTTTCTTGAAGTCTTGTCTTTTCACTTGCCATGACCTGGAAGTTGAGTCAGGGCTACTGGACTTCTTTTTCTTGATTATAAGATGGAGGACTCTATACTACCTGTTATTCAGACTGAAGAAGCTGTTGAGCAGCGAAACGTGTAGATCTCTCAAGAAAAAGAAGTCCAGTTGCCATGACTCAACTTCCAGATAAACTCATCACCTGGATGACTGAGAATCTTCACAGACAGTTGCCATGGCTCAACTTCCAGATGTTATATTTGTTAACCGCCCTAGGTTCCTGTTTGGGAAAATCTGGCCGTATATAAATTTAAAAATAAATAAATAAATGAATGAATGAGAATCTTCACAGACATCTTCCGATAAGAAGATGCTCATCCTCCACTGACTTTTTCTTATTACTCAGGAGTATTTTTTATTATACACAGTAATGATGCCTGTCTCTATGAGCCCCCCCCCCCGGTGCCCAAGTGCCTTTCAGGTACTGTACGGTATTTTCACTTTGATGTTTCATTGGCACCAATTCCTTTCGCTGAAGTCCTGACACCTTTTGGTAGGCTCTGCTTACTTGAATTGCTTTCCTTACTACATCACCTGCTACCCTGTCGAGCAGATAGAAAAAAACTGTTATTTCTTCTCAAAGCCTAATTACTTTTTACTTTACATTTTGCTTTCTTTATTACATTAGATGGGTGTGTTCTTTTCTTTCATGTTTCATCAGCAAACTCTTGGGTCTGTACTGGGATAAATACTGTATCTGCGTTCCAGAAGTGGCGCACAGAATACGTTTCCTAGAGGAAAATGCAATAAAAATTGATTTAGCACAATATTAAAACAAAATAACTTGGTTTAGAGGGGTATTTCTTTCCAGAAGAGCAGATAACTATAAATTTTTTTATCTCTCTCTTTCTGTAGTATAGAAAAGCATTATCTGGTGATACAGAAAATAATCTGCCAAAATGGAAGAAAGAAAATCCAAGAGGAGGAGTCCCAAGTCATCCACCTCTCATGTTACTCAGGTTGTCAACAATAAGAAGAACTCGGTACCTCCAAGCAAAAGTACACCGTTTTCAAACCCTGCACCACAGCCACCTTTACAGAAACCAAAATTGAAAAGGTAGAGGCTCAAATGTTATTTATAAAAGTAACCAGCACTAGCCAAATTGAGGGTCATATTGTTTTCTAGCAGAAAGAGATGATGATTGGTGATTTGGGCATCAGTCCTGTGCCCATTTACTGGAGGTGAGGCCCACTGAACTCAGTGAGGTTCTGAATAGTTACATATAGGGATACACAGTCAATATGATGAAGTTACAAACTGTAGGAAAAAAAGATTCAGACTGAAAGGCTGCCAAACAACTGTTTGTTTGTAAAATATATCATTTGTTTTTCTTCTACATAGCCAACATGGCATCCAAGTATGTATTGTAAAGTTACTGAAGCAGTCACAGAACAAACCAGAAATAGCCAAAAACCAGCAATAGTAGACAGGAGTGTTAATTAGGAATGTTTAGCAAAAGTGACATGATTCTGAACCTCTTTGATTAGAAATTGGTGATATTCTATTCTGTTTTATTAGAAACTGAAGGCAGTATCCCCCTTAAAATTGATTGTGTGTATTTTGTCATAGGAATCATACATTATGAATGCCTTCTGTGAATCTGATGGAATAGAAATATACACTAAACAATGTCTGTTTCTGTCTTGATGATGGAATATAAACCCATGGAAGTTTGTACTATTTTTTTGAACTTGTAGCTTTAGAAATGCATTGGTTGAAATCCTGTTGCATTTGGCATACTGTAAAGTTATGTCTGTGGCAGTTCAGCACAGACTTATGCCTAGACATCTGTATGTTTGATTGCGTAATTGCCCAGGCAACTGTGGCCGTGGAATTAATTCCTGGATAAGACTTCCACGGAGCAAATTTTACAATGATTTACATACCATAAATGTATGCAGATGTAGCTATGCATGAAGATTTCAGCCACTGAATGATACAATACAACATAAGGTTTCTTATGACATGGCTTGCAATAGATGTGTATTGTTTTGCTCTTGAGGGGGGTTTCTTTTGATGGAGTTTGCTGATGCATTTGGCCTATCCTAATTTAAATATCTTTCTTATCCTTAGAGGCATAAAAGAGAAAGCCAAAGCACCAGGAACAGATAATAAAGGAGCACAGTCAGCTCCAATCCAGCATTCATTTCTCACAGATGTTTCAGATGTTCAGGAGATGGAGAAAGGACTTCTGAGTCTTCTAAATGACTTCCATTCTGGAAAACTACAAGCATTTGGTAATTTTCCTATCACTTCTTCTCACAAATAAGTATTTCTTTCCAGTATAATGACTTATTTTATATATGGGTAGGGCAGTATATTGTGAAAGTATGTCGCGTAACCTGGTCTCTAGATTCATTAATTGAGAAGAACTGCATGCAGTCACATAACATTTTGCAAACCGTGGGTTTTGTATTCCATAAGTTTTTGTGGGTTGTAGCTCACTTCATCAGATGAATGGAGTGAAACAATTGTCAGGGAGACATTTATGTACTTGTGAGGAGAGATGGAGTGAAATGTAATACAGTGATACCTCTAGATTCAAAAATAATTCATTCCTTGAGACACTTTGTATCATGGGAATTTTTATATCATGGATCTGAATAGGGTGCAGTGCATACTGGGAATTGAAGTCTTCTGAAAATGTTTTGTATCTAGAGTTTTTCGGAAGACTTCCATTCCCAGGGTGTATTGCGTCCAGGACGGACCTCCCTTTGCATCTTGGGTTTTTCATATCTAGAGGTACTACTGTACATATGCAAAACGATCACATGATTACCGTTAGATTTAGAATCATTCAGTCATTGAATGACAGGTACTGTGTATCCATAGATAAAGCAGATTAACAATTTATATTGAAGTTTTTGTCTCTTTTTAAACTAGTGACATGGACATAGAGATGTAAAATTTCTGGAAATTTTGAAGTTGGGAAAAAACGGAAATTTTTGGAAAAAATTGAAATATATGCTACATTAGCGTTTCCCCCTTTTACAACTTGAAAGTCATTATGTTAGTTTAGGAACATAAAATATGACTATGGACAACTTGACTTGTCATAAAGTTATCACAACCAGCATATTAAAATATAGTGTATCCAAACAATTATTAAAAACAGAATTTGCTTTTAAAATAATATTTATGTGTAATTGTAAGTAACAAATGGAGTAACAATCTCGTAAGAGCATAAGAACAGCCTTGCTGGAGCAGGCCACAGCCCATCCAGTCTAGCATTCTGTCTCACACAGCGGCTCACCATTTGCTTTAGGGTTTTCCCAAGCAGATGTCTTCACCCCCATATGATTCCCCACAAATGGCATTGAAAGATATCCTGCCTCTCTCGCCAACCCAGAGGTTGTCCTTAGGCATCCACAATGACAGCCATTGCTACCCTTGTTCTCCATGAACTTGTCTAATCCTTTTTTAAAGCTTTCAAGACTGACACCTGTCACCACTTCTTCTGGCAGAGAGTTCCATAGACCAGTGATCCTCTGGGTGAAAAAGTACTTTCTCTTATTTGTTTGAGATCTAGCACCCAAACGTTTCATAGAGTGTGCTATAGTTCTAGTGTGCAATAGGGAAAACAGTTTTTCCTTATCTACTTTGTCCACACCATGTTCAATTTTATAAACTTCAATCAGGTCACCTCTTAGACGCCATTGTTCAAGAGTGAAGAGACCCAGCCATTGCAGCCTCAGATGGTAAAGAAAGTTTTCCAGTCCCCTTATCATTCTGGTTTCCCTCCTCTGCACTTTTCCCATTTCAATAATATCCTTCTGGAGGTATGGTGACCAGAACTAATACACAGTACTCCAGATGAGGCCTCACCAGAAATTTATAAGGAGGCAAAATGACACTTGCTGACTTATTTTCTATACCCTTCCTAATGATACCTAGCATTGAGTTTGCTTTTTTCACTGCTGTGGCACACTGGGTTGACACATTGAGCTGTCCACCAGGACACCTTGTTGCACAGAGTTCAGACCCCATCAATTTATAAATGTAATTGGGGTTTTTTGCCCCAACGTGCATCACTCTGCACTTACTAATGTTGATGCTCATTTGCCACTGGTTTGTTCACTCCCCCGGTGTCAAGAGATCTCTCTGGAGCTCCTCACAATCTCTCTCTGTTTTCACTACCTTGTATAATTTAGTGTTATCGGCAAATTTGGCTACCTTGCTATTTAATCCTACTTCTAGATCATTTATGAAGAGGTTGAAAAGCAGGTGTCCCAGTACAGAACCTTGGGGGACCCCACTCTTTACCTCCCTCCACTTGGAGAAGTGTCCATTTAGTGTTGCCCTCTATTTCCTATCCCTTAGCCAGTTGCTGATCCAGGACAAGACCTCTCCCTTTATTCCATGACTGGCAAATCCAGATAAACAATGTCTTCTGGATCTCCCTTATCCACATGCTTGTTAACACTCTCAAAAATAAATTCCAACGGATTATTGAGGCATGATTTGCCCTTGCAAAAGCTGTATTGGCTCTCCTTCAGCAGCACCTTCTCTTCTATGTGCCTATTAATTTTATCCTTTAGGATGGTTTCTATCACTTTACCTGGGACACATATCAAACTGGCTGGTCAGTAATTTCCTGGATCACCTCTGGATCCTTTTTTGAAAATTGGTTTTACATTCACTACCTTCTAGTCATCAGGCACATCACATCATTTGAGGGAAAGATTATATATTTTGGCTAGGATCTCAGGAATTTCATCTTTAAGTTCCTTGAGTACTCGTGGATGGAGGTCATCTGGTCCTGGTGATTTGTTAGCATTTACTTTAACAAGACATGCAAGGACCTCCTCCCAGGTTATTTCTATATGGCTTAATTCTTCAGTTTTCCTCCCTATGAAGATCAGCTCTGTTTTGGGCATGTGGTCTCTGTCTTCTTCAGTGAATACTGAAGCAAAGAATTCATTGAGTCTCTCTGAAATCTCTGTTTCCTCTTTATTAATCCCTTGCTTTCCATTGTTGTCTAATGGTCCAATGGCCTTCCTAGTTGGTTCTTACTGCAAATGTATTTAAAGAAGTCCTTGTTATTACTTTGAGTGTTTTTAGCTATATGCTCCTCAAAGTCTTGCTTTGCTTTCCTGATTGTTGCCTTGCATTTGTTCTGCCAGAATTTATGTTTCTGCCTGTTGTCCTCATTTGGACAAGCCTTCCATATTCTAAATGAGCTTTTCTTGCTTTTGATCACTTCCCGAATAGCTCCTGTAAGCCACCTCGAAGTTCTCTTGGACCTGACAGTGCCCTTTTTCCTTTGGGGTATGCATTCCAATTGGGCCTCTGTTATTGTTTTTGTGAGCAGCCTCCATGCCTCTTGGAGTGTTTGGACTCTCTCAGTTTTCCCTTTCAGCTTCTTTTTTACTAGTTTCCTTATCTTTTGGAAATTTCCTTTTTGAAAATTTAATAATAATAATAATAATAATAATAATAATAATAATAATAATAATAATAATAATAATAATAATAATAAACAACTTTATTTTATGCCACCTTTCTCCCCAAATCTCTGTGTTAGATTTTATCAATGGTTTGCAGTCTATGATTAAGTTGAAAGCAACTATGATGCGGTCACTGTTCCCTATTCGATCAGTCACATTAACATTTTGCACCAAATCCTGTGTATTACTCAGGATCAAGTCAAGCATTCGTATACCTCTAGTTGGGTCTTCAACCATCTGTTCCAGGGAATAATCATTTGGCATATCTAGGAATTTTATCTCTTTATCATGTGCAGAACAACAGTTCACTCAGTTGATGTCAGGGTAACTGAATTCTCCCATTATAACCAGGCTTCCCTTCTTAGATGCCTCCTTTACAACATTCTCCAACTGCCAGTCTCCCTCCGGGGCTTGGGTCGGAGGTCGATAGCCTATGCCTACTGTTAGGCCATCCTTGTGGCCTGATACTCTTACCCACAGAGTTTCTAATGGTGACTCCAAATCACCTGGATATTCCAATTCATCCAATTTTATCACTTCTTTGACATACAAGGCTACACCACTTTCCGTTTGCCACTTTCTGTCCTTCCCCTGAACTGTTTACTAGTTTATGTGAAACAAAAACCTCTACAATGTTTAAAAATTCAGAATTAACAAATATTCATATTTCCTCTCCACAGTTTTGAATAAAAATAAAATAAAAACCTCATTCTCATAAAAAAAATTGAAGACAGGGAAAATGTATAGACGGGAGTGGGACTCAGTTTCAATGAATGAGCATGAAATTTAAGCAGAATCATTTTTGTTGCTCTGCATTTTCCTCCACTGCTTTGAGGCCTAGTGAAGAGGGCAGAACAGAACCAAACATACCCACCCACATGCAAAAAAATTGAAACCTTTTTCTTTTTCTTGTGATAATAGCAGCCCTTCCTAAAGGAAGAAAAGCATCTTGTTCATGGATTGGAGAGTTCAGTTTATAGCCTAGGTAGGACTTACTTGTCCTCAGTGCACAGAAATTAGAATAATCTGATACTATGCATATTTATTTAGGAATGGTTTGGAAAATATTTGAACACCCTCTCTTAAAATAATTTCTTTATTATGTTAAAATAAAACATTCCATAATCATTTTTTTCATTTTTCAATTTTTCAGAAAAAAACCAAAAAGGCTTCAGAAAAAAGCAGTTTTCCCCCCTTTTTTTCCTGGGCCTTCACATCTCTAGTTATGATGTGGATTCAGCCACCACATTGTCACTTTTGATGAAGGAATGCTATGTTACTTTGTCAATACAAACAAATAGTGGTAGCTTTTTCCTTTTGGAAATCAGCTATGAAACAGATGCTGTACTTCTGTCTCTCAGTCATGTCATGATGTGAGAGCTTCAAATTTTCTGCTTTTTGCCAAAACAGATAACAGAACAGCCACTGCAAGGTGAAATATAGATTTCTACCATCCCTCATTTTTAATGGAACATGTTTGATTTTGGATTGTGTTAAATGGCAGTTCTCTTTTTGAATGTGTTTGATGTCTGGAGCAATCTAGTTATAAGTGATGGAGAGAAGTTTATCCCTTTAGTACAACAATGGCAAGGGAAGTGTTATGTTCCTACTAAAGATGGGTGCTTCATACCAAGTGCCACTGACCAGCTGTGGCTAATCTCTCTCTCTCTCTCTCTCTCTCTCTCTCTCTCTCTCTCTCTCTCTCTCTCTCTCTCACACACACACACACACACACACACACACACACACAGCTGTCCTGACTCCTCACTGTGCTCTGTGCACCGCCAGGGTCCTTACCGTGTGGCAGCATGCCAATCATTGCTGGTGCCCCAGCCAGCTCTTTCTGCTTTTGCGCACAGCCGATCACTTGTCGGCGATGCTCAGAGACTCTTCTTTCTCCCTCTCCAATGGACTGGAGAGCTGCGCGTGGAGACTGGAGGAGCGGGTCAAGGCACCAGCAATGAAAGGAGTGCTGCCGCAGAGAAAGAACCCCACCCGGTCAGCCATGTTCTGTGCTTCCTACAAAGCATGAAACTCCCATCTTTAGTTGCTACTGACTGTTTTCTTCATCTGTATAGGGACATAAAGGAAACAGATTATTGTCCAGTGAAGGCAGATTTTCTTTTTCCTTACCATTGTCTTTGAAATTGTTTGAGAAATTTCTCAGAAAAGGAAAAAATTGGTTTTAACCAAGAAGTTATCATTTGAAATATTTCTCCCAAAACAAGGAATTCCAGACAGATCAGTATCCCATTACTTGAAACATAAATAGATGTAGTGCCTCAAGCAGACACAGGAGATGGACCTCAGCTAAAAGAGAAACAATGCATGCTTAGTTAGATTCAAGCCTATTAAGAACATAAGAAGAGCCATGCTGGATCAGTCCAAAGGCCCATCTAGTCCAGCTTCCTGTATCTCACAGTGACCCCACCAAATGCATCTGGGAGTGCATGAGACTATTAAATGTGTCTGGAGTGCACGAGACTATTAAATTCAACAGGACTTCTTTTCCCCAAATAAAGATTAGCTAGTGCATAGGACTGTACTGAGAAGCAGTGCAGCAACTCTATAGATGCCAACATTGCCTATGCTTGCATTTAATTTCATCTCTTTCACAGCAGTAGCCATGTGCTGTATAGGGAATCAGCTGAGTACTAATAGAAATACAGTGGAACCTTGACTTACGTCATTAATCCGTTCCGGAGGTTTGGACTTAAGTCAAACATGACTTAAGTCAAACAAACTTTTCCCATAGAAAGTAATGGGAAAGTGGATTAATCCGTTCCAGACTAAGAAAAAGACCCCCAAAAACAGCAATTTAACACAAATTTGACTGTCTAACCAGACAGCAATAATCGATGCTGTACTATAAAACAAGACAGCATTGTAGATGAAATAAGTTAACACATTTTAATTAACAAATTTTAATTAACATTAACAATTTTTATTAAGATTAAAAAAATGTATGCCTGCCAGGGAGAGGTGGAAGGTGGTGGCGGGGAGAAGCAGGTCTAGCCCGGAGCAGAGCCAGGCGCTCGCTCGGGCGGAGCTCGGCCTGGTCGGAGGAGGAGGAGGAAGGCCAGCCCGCTCAGGTGTTCACTGCACTCCAGCAGCAGCGGCGGCTCCCGGTGAGGCCAACCTCGAGTTCCTTGGCCTTGCCGAAGCCGCTGCAGGATGAGAGGAAGAAGGGCTGGGATCTTGGCAGGCAGAAAGTTTGGGGTGAAGCCCCAGGGCCAGGCCAAGTGTGAAGCAATCAAGGAGCCCCTGGTGCCGCCCCCCTGTGTATGTGTGTGTGTGTGTCCCCTCCCCACAGTTGCTCAGGGAGGGAGAGAGAGAGAGAGAGAGAGAGAGAGAGAGAGAGAGTCTGTGTGTGTGAGAGAGAGAGTCTGTGTGTGTGTGTGTGTGTGTGTGTGTGTGTGAGAGAGAGAGAGAGAGAGAGTGAGTGAGTGTGTGTGTGAGAGAGAGAGTGTGTGTGTGTGCGCGCGTGTCTGTGAGAGAGAGAGAGAGGGAGAGGTAGAGGGAGGGAGAGAGAGAGACAGACAGACAGATAGAGAGAAAGAGAGAGACCCTGCTGCCCACCAAGGGAGTCTGGGTGGTCTGCGTTTTGGTTTTGAGTCCCTGTCACCAAACCAAAAGCAAAAAGGGCACTCTAGCTTCAGAGAGGCCTCGCTTTAGGATTCATTTCGCTCCCTCTTCACCACCACCACCCAAAATTGGGATAAAACAGAAATCCTTTTTTTTTTTTTTACAAAATCTAATCAAAAGCAAAATTTTTGAAAAGCCGACGTTCAAAGAGCTGCTTGGCTTCTCTTTGCCTCCCTCCGTGCCCCCTCCCACCCCGTTCTCCTTGGGCCTCTTCCCAGGCTTCCTCCCCCTCCCCCGGGAGTTTCGCAGTGGAGGAGGCAAGGGGCCGGGGCGGCCGGAGAAAACCGGCGGCGGAGGGGCCCCTTCGTTTGCGCTGGCGGCCCATGGAACCTTTCGGCCGCCGCCGCCGCCGCTGCCTCGTCCTCGCCCCCGCCGCCGTCTTCCTCCTCGTCGTCCTCTTCGGCGACTCTGGGGACCTGGAGCCTGGGTTGGAAAACCCTCCTGCGGCAACGCGAGGACCAGCTCCGGGTGCTCGGAGCTGGACTCGCTGAAGCATTCGCCGGCGCTGGCGCCGCCACCACCACCACCAGAGGAGAGGAAGAAAGCAGGAGCTCTTGGCCCTTCTTCCTCTCCCCCGCTGGCGGCGGCGGCTTCCGGCGAGGCCAGCCCCTCCCGAGGCCAGCCCCGAGCTCCCTCCAAAGGCAGGAGCAGTTTGGAGGCGGCAGCCGGGACGCTGGGTCCTGGCTGCCACCCAATGTGGGGACCTTGCGCCGGGGCTCCGAGACGTAACTCGGAGCCCCGCGACGCAAGTCAAACACGTCCCTAGTGGACGTAAGTCAAATATGACGCAAGTCAAGCAGGACGTAAGTCAAGGTACCACTGTATGTCCTAGTGTTTAGTTGGAATATGCAGGTGTCCAAAAGTGCGAATCTCTATGAATGTTTGCTTTCAATAAAATATTTATCTTTGGGAAATGTTTTCTGAATCATCTGTTTACCTAGTGAATTTTTCTTTGAAGCTCTTTTGTTCAAGAATGGCTATCTAGAGCTTAGAAACCATGTCATTGGAATTTTAAGTATTCTCACCCTACTTTTTGACCATTAATCTTTTTATCCATTAAATGCTTGTGCAGAAACCGGTCTCTTTGTTCTTTGTAGAATGCTATGAGGCATTTTAGTAGCAAAATATGGCATGTATTACATTGATGGAGAAGAGGTGTACGATCCACTATTGTTGATGAATTACATTATTGTGTTTTGTAAATGTGTATCCATTGCTGACGTGGAGTCAAAGGTGGCAGTATTCAAGAACCAATGGGAGAACACTTTGCATACTCAAACATTGATTCTGAAGGGTATCAGTTGAACAGTAGTATGTCAAGAAATTCAGCTCTGTCTCATTTGGCTTAAACAGGGAGAGGAACTTTTAATCTCCCTGTACATGTTAGTTCATCTATGCAGAGTTCTCAGTCTTACCCACCAATGTTTGTATGTTTTATGGCAACAGTTTGCATTCATATTCACTCCAGTCATTCTGATTTCTGTCCCGTAGTAACTGTGTGTATCTGCAGAGTAAATTGTTCTCTCATACATGACTTAGACAAATAATTTTTCCACTATGCTTAATTAATGTGTTTTTGCATGTTCATACGTGCTTTTAATCCATGAATCCCTGTTGAATGACCATCACTAAGAGAACGCCTACACTGTCTGCATTTCTGTACCATTTTTCTTTGCATATAGGTCTGCCTGATGAGACTTACTTCTATATATCTGATGTAATGGGCTGCAGTCTGCAAGAGTTTATGCACTATAAAGCTTGCTGGTATTTTAAGTGTCAGTAGACTCTTTGTTTCTGTTGCAACAGAGAGTGCTACCCCACTGGGAATGAAATGGGAACTATTTCATTGAAATATTCTTGAGGCATAATGTTTTCGTGTCAGAGGCAGAATGATCATTGCACACTTTATCACATGATGGAGCTATATCACCCCCTTTCCCAATATAAAACTCCATATTTTGAACTAGACATAATCTTTCATCATACCTTCTCATAGTCTTTTTCAGTCTCCTTGCCTCAGAAAGAATTGAGGACCAGGTTAAAAAAAAAACATTTCTGGAGAAGAGGATGAGTTATAGTGGTATAAATATTACAACAGGAAGGGCGAGTAAGCATGATCACCACTCTGTGGATCTGTTCAGATTGTAGTTGCTGTAGTTGCATTTTACTTTGTTTATTGAAAATATACACAAGCCAGAATCCTATGAAGTTTGGCTCTTTTGTTGTAGTAATATCTCTGTTGATTCCTGTTAAATGACTGAAAAACATATTCCTTTGTTCTTTATGCTGTGTTCATCAGGGTTAGAGAATAGGATACTTAATTATATCAAACATAACATTGCTTGTCCCTGCTGTTTTGGAATCAAATTCCAGACCAATCTTAGGGTTTGCCACAATCGCTGGCTCAATGAAAGGAGATCCTACTACATTCCTTCAACTTGCGTATAGTTTGGAATATAAAACTACCTCTGGGAATCTTTCATACTCAAAGATGTTTTAGTTAAGTCAAAGTTGTTTATTTAGAAGAACAGTTTTAACAAGTAACATACCAAGATGTGTGTGTTTTGTGTCAGTAAAGTCGTGACCGACTCTTCGTGACCCCATGTCCATGGAGTTTTCTTGGCAGGAATATGGGAGTGGCTTGCCAGTTCCTACTCCAGGCACCTACGGCACCTGGTATTCTCTCGTGGTACTAACCAAGCCCGATCCTCCTTAGCTTCCGAAATCAGGCGAGATCATACCAAGATAAAGCGAAGTAATATTAGTGGGTCGTCATCAGTCCCAAGAAAGTGCCATGAGACTTCCTGGCCCACAACCTTGATTACCCTGTAACTTCTCCCTCTATGCCAAAACTGACACCAGTTAAGTTTGACTGCTGTAAAATCAACCTAATGATAGCCTCCCAGCCTAGTTTTAGACCATCTGTTCCAGTGAAAATGCTGTCCCATAAGCATTGTTTGTTCTGTTTGTACCAAATAATAGGTTGGCATCATTGGACAACTCATGTGTGGCCACTCTTCAGAAACTAAAGCTGTTTTCACTGACTATTTTCTCCTTTACCTTTTGTGTTGTAACCAATTTACATTCAGGCATAGCCCTCCCTGTTTATATCAAAATTGCATCAGATAGCAAGTTTAACACCTGTTTGTTTATTCAATTATCTCATTAAATTTTCCTCGACATTAACTTAAAATCTTATCTATAATTTGTAAGGTAAATTATGTTTTATGGCTGCATTCTATATCTAATCTTAATTAAACTCTATAGCAGTGATGGCTAACCTTTTAGAGACCGAGTGCCCAAACTACAATTCAAAACCCACTAATTTTTTTTTTGCAAAGTGCCAGTACAGTAATTTAACCTGTATACAGGTGACTATGAAGGGGCAATGTTGGGTGCCCACAGAAAGGGCTCCGAGTGCCACTTTTGGCACCCATGCCATAGGTTCGCCATCACTGCTCTATAGCCTTAAATAATCTTGGTGTAAATAAGTTAATTATATAAAAGAACCTCCTTGGCTTAAAAGTAAAAGGAGACATTCCAGAAGCTTATAGTGCACACTTTTGATAGGAATCTATGACCAACATCCTCATTCCTTTTATCTTGTTTTGGGACACAGATTTATTTTATTTTATTTTATTTTATTTTATTTTATTTTATTGCTGTTTTGTGTGGATGTCCAATATATTAAAATACAGTGAGAAAGAGTATTAGTTCACAGTGAAAATGGAATTTACAGATGACTTATGAGAAAAATCTTGGCTGGGTAATTCTTTTTATATGAAAATAGAGGAAAAGGTGTTGCCAAAGGGCTCACAACCCGGGGCTCAATTCCAAGATGTGTGTGTGTGTGTTGTGTCGTTACAGTCATGACCGACTCTTTGTGACCCCATGTACATGGAGTTTTCTTAGGAGGAATACGGGAGTGGGTGCCAGTTCCTACTCTAGGTGCCTGCAGCACCTGGTATTCCCTGGTGGTCTCCCATCCAAGTACTAACCAGGCCTGACCCTGCTTAGCTTCCGAAATCAGGCAAGATCGGATGTGCTTAGGGCATCTAGGCAGCTCAATTCCATGGTAGCTATGTGGTAATATAAGCAGCACATTTTTGTTGTTATTATTGTTATCTGCCATCAAACCACTTCGAACCTATGGTGATCCTATGAATTAGTAACCTCCAAAATATCCTTTCAATAACAGCCTGTGCTTAGTCTTTGCAGTCCTTATTTTGGTTTTAATATTTCTGCATTCTGTTTACTTCAGGAAATGAATGTTCCATAGAGCAAATGGAACATGTAAGAGGAATGCAAGAGAAGTTGGCTCGCTTGAATCTGGAACTTTATGGGGAGTTGGAAGAACTTCCTGAAGATAAGAGAAAACTGGCCAGCGATTCTAATTTAGATAGACTGCTATCAGATGTAAGTATAAACAGAGAGCAGTTGCTCTGCACTGTTCTATCTTCATTCACGGATTGGGGGAGACATGAGAGGAACTCTGCTTAAGTTGTAACAGTGCACTTTACTTCAGCTGCTTGTTGAACTGAACTGGGAAGCTAGCTGAGTCCAATGTGGTCTAAGCGTGGTAGCAATTTTGATTTGAATCATTAATATTTATTAGTTTGACCAGCAGAATTCTGGGAAGGGTGCACGAATGCTGATTTAAGTTTCTGTTACTGTGAGCCTGAGTTCCTATCCATCGTCCTGATCTTTAGTTATTGCTGTTAAATTGAATCCAGAGTTTTTGCAAAAAGAATTCTGCTCATTGGATGCTCCTTCTAGAGGAATGAGGGAAGAGTTGAACTCTGCCTTCCCCCTGCAGAGCTGCTGGGTATTTGGGGCAGCCTCAGAGAAGTGGCATCAGGGGCAGCCAAGGTGATAGGTAAAAGATACCTTTACTTTTCTGAAGATGGAGACTCGATTCCACCTCACTTTTTTCTGAATCGAAGGGGCATCTCTGTTCACAGTTAGAATGCTGCAGAGCTAATAAATTCAAAATTGCTTGTGTAGATAATTTATTAATAGTAAAGTTTACAATCCCATTCTGTTTATTTGCATTGCAGCTGGAAGAACTGAATTCTTCTATGTATCCTTTTTGAAAAATGTCCTGGAAAAAAAGCAGAATGAGTGTTTAAATTATATTTCAAACAAGAAGTGAATTGCACTGCTTAGTGCAAGTTAAGAGAGCTTAACATCAGTTCAGTCAATCATAAACTTATTTTTAAGGTTACAAACCTAATATTTTTTCATTTTGTTTTGCAAATAATGACACTTAAAAGTTGTTCTGGTCTCTTTTTTTGTGTTTCCCCCTTCAAGCTATTATTTGTTATTTCTGTCTAAATCAATTTACCTTCTCTCAATCTCTTGGTGGTTCTGGCCAGAAATCCATTACAGTACTTATAATAATTCATGATTACTTTTATAGGGATGTGTGATCCAGTGATTAGAATGTTGGACCAGAACTAAGACCAAGATCCACCTTTAGTAACGAAAGTGAGTTAAATGTGGACTTCAGCATTACCTAATTATTTGCCTCAAAGTAGTTGTGGTGGATAAAGTCAAGAAAGAGACCTCATAGAAGCTCACTGGGATGTATGACTGTAAAATCACTCCGTAAATGTCTCAATTACCTTAAAAAGCACTATTAGGGTCACTATCAGTTCTGACTTGATGGTTCGAACCTGACAACAAAGTTATAAGGAGCTTAGGGATAACTCAGATCTTGATGTTAGTTGGAAGAAGTCATGATACGAATGTACAGTAGGACCCCAGTATCCGCTGGGGATTGGTTCCAGGCCTTCCCGTGGATAATGAAAACTGTGGATAAGAGAGAACGCCTGCCCACCCACCTCCAAACTGCTGTTTCCTGACAGTAGCTTGCTTTATGACTGCTGTTTTGAGACAGTAGCTTGCTTTATTGCTGCTGTTTGTGACAATAGCTTGCTTTACAGCTGCTGTTTGTGACAATAGTGGCTGCTGAATTATTTAATTTGTTTCCTCTGCCAACCGTGGATAACTGAATTAGTGGATACAGGGGTCCTACTGTAGTGACTTTAAAAGTTCGTAACACAGTACAAAGTTCTGCTGCAACTATCTTTCCTCTCTATAGTCCTACTTTTGATTAGTTCCTCCCTCTTTGACTGTTAGTACATTTTTTCAATTGCTGTGCAATGCTAAACTGCTGTATACCTTGTATTTAATGTAAACTTTTTTCAGCCTTAGCTGTCTCAGAGGTAATTCTGTGGATAAAATAGACAAATAATTGTCTGAGATATTTTCACATCCTTTGAGAAAGAGAGGAGATGTCATGAACATCTAAGAACAGTGTGAAGCACATTTTTCTCTGTTCTTGTGTCTCCTTTAAACACTTGCCTCTCGAGTCAGTATCTCCCATTATAACAGAAAAACACAAGCCTTTTACAGCTCATTCCTGAGAAAAACAATTCCTTGACTGTTTGTTTCAGACAAAAACTTCACTTAGCGGATGTTCAAGATGTTCCGAATACCAGCACAAGCTAAAAAATGTGGCTTAATTTGTTTTATGAATCCAGCGTGTCTTATTTAATGTTCAGTGGACTCTTTTTCGCTTCTGCAGCAATGTGTTCAAATGCAGGAGAACATGTTGGCACATTCCTCTTAGCGATGTGAGCGCTACAACCTTGTGAAGATTAGGGTTTATGGTACAATATGATCCTATTTTGCTGCTATGCTTTGTATTATTGCCTTATCCAGTGTAAAATGATGGGAAAACTTGGAATTGCATCTTTATAATGTAAGATATTCAGCTTTGATTGAGTTAATATAATGTACTATTCTTGCCATTCCCCCAAAGTACACAATCAGCATACAGGTTTATGTGATTATATTGTTTCATGAGTTTGTAATTTATTTCAGCAATAAAATGATTTTAAAGATTGGTATTTTTCTTTAGAAAAATAACTCATAAGATCTCAGTTATTTCTGGTATTTGGCAGGTGGGTGAGATTATTGTACCCAGTTTTCATTGTTAGGCTTATTTTAATGCATAATCTGGGAACTAATAATGTTTGAAATAATCATAAAATCATCACTTATAGAAAGCTGGTAGCTCTTTGTTTATTATACGTGGGAAACTTTCTCAAATAGCACACTCATTATTATTTTAGGTAAAAGTATAGAGATGTGCCATGTAAAGTCTCTGCTTTCAGTCACTGGCATCTACAGTAATATCACAGAAGTGAGTACACCTCCTCACATTTCATAAATATTTTGGTAGATCTTTTCATATGACAACACTGAAGAAATGACACTTGGCTAAAATGTAAAGTAGTGAGTATACACTTTGTATAACAGTGTAAATGTGCTGTCCCCTCAAAATAACACAGCACACAGTCATTAATGTCTAAACCGCTGGCCACAAAAGTTGTGAACAAAAATTCCTGGTAGCCCACCCAGGAAGCAAAGGCAGAAACTGAAGGGATTGGTCCAGAGACTGAGGCGGGAAAAGCAGAGCAAGGGATTGGACCCTCAAGGGAGAGGAGAGGGAGGGGGAGAATAAAGGGTTGATTGAAGCAGGGGATGGGGCAGTGAGAGAAAAACCAAGAATCTTGGCTCCTGGGTAGGAATAGATTTGGGTAGAAAATCCCTGGACGCACAGATAGAATAGGATCATGGTCCTGAGAGAGGAAGCAGATGTAAGGCCAGTGGAGAAGGGACGTCCTATTGAGAAGAAAAGGAGGCAAGAGAGTGGAGGAGGAAGATTAAAGACGAAAAGCAGCAGGTGGAGAGAGAAGGAAGAGAGAGGTCAGAATGGATCTGGTACCAGGAGATCGGTCAGAGAGAGAAAGAGATCCATGGGAAGGAGTCAGATTCAGCCTGGGATGGATCTCGGAGAAGGGAACAGCCAAGGACCAGATCCCCTTGTTATCGGTGTCACCATGGACGGGTCTAATGAGAGAAGAAGAGGCAAGAAGCCTTGAGGGAAGACCCTGGTGTTATAATCAGTCTATGGGAGCTGTCAGTTTAAACCTGTTTATTAATCTTGAAGGCGAAGATGTCAAGTTGAATGTTCCTGCTACTATGTCTGTTTTTGAAGATATTGGCCAAAATAAAGACTATAGTTATGTTTTAAAATTGGAATCCTTATTGACTGACAAACATTGCCAGAAGTTGTCCCAGTCAGGCATGAAGGAAACCTTTCACAATGACTTGAAAGCTCACTTTTGAAAGCTCTGATGCAGTCTTTTGAAAAAAAGACTGCATCAAAAAAGCATCTATGGATGCTTGTATGCAAATGCCAGAAGCCTCTGGAACAACATAGGGGAGCTGGAATACTTAGCAGTAGATAAAAACATTGATATTACTGGCATCACTGAAATCTGGTAGACAGATGATAACCAATGGGATACAGTAATCCCAGGCTATAAACTGGACAGGAAGGACAGGAAGGGGCAAACCGGAGGTGGTGTAGCCTTGTATGTCAAAGAAGTGATAACAATCGTATGAATTGGAATATCAGGTGATTTGGAGTTACCATTAGAAAATGGGTAAGAGTATCAGGCCACAGGGATGGTCTAACAGTAGGCATATGCTATCGACCTCCAGCCCAAGCCCCTGAGGGAGACTGGCAGTTGGAGAATGTTGTAAAGGAGGCATCCAAGAAGGGAAACCTGGTTAAAATGCGGGACTTCATTTACCCTGACACAGACTAGGTGAACTGTTGTTCCATACATGATAAAGTTCCTAGATATGCTAAATGGTGGGACAGATGTAGCCTTGTACTGTATGTCGAGTAATAAACAAGTGATAACAATCGTTTTTAACTTTATCCTGGACTGAATATAACTGGGCGTTTTGGAGTTACCATTAGAAAATTGAGAGATGGGTAAGTATCAGGCCACAAGGATGGCCTAACAGTAGGCATATGCTGTCGTCACCATACCCTCCACCCAAGATTAGGGGACTTGAATAACCCTGATCTGGGAGACTGGGGCAGTTGGAGAATGTTGTGAGGACAAAGTTGGAGGCATCCAAGAAGGGAAACCTGGTTCAAAAAATGCGGGACTTCATTTACCCTGACACAGATCTAGGTGAACTGTTGTTCCATACACTATGACCTGTTCCAGAAAGGCTGTTCTTATGTTTTTAAAATAAAAATAGTAGTTTGAAAAAGAAATTGCTATCTTTGGATTTTGAATAGATATGCTAAATGATTGTTCCCTGGGACAGATGGTTGAAGACTCAACTAGAGGTACAAAAATACTTGACTTGATCCTGAGTAATAAACAGGATCTGGTGCAAAATGTTAATATGACGGATCCAATAGCATGGGTAGGTAAGGCTGGTGATGAATACAATGATATTGGTTAAAATCAGGACATACATGTGCACAGATGAAATTGTTCTCACACATAACACATGACCACAATGACCACAACACAATTATTTTTCCAAGAAACATCCCTTCTACAAAATGAAACCTGTTTACAAAATCCCAAAGTATTTCTGATAACTCAGTTAAGCAATAAATGAAAACACATAACATTCTAACACAAACACCTGTCGATCAGATTGCTGGGGTTAGATTAGGACTGTGATCCTGGACTGCTTGAAAAATAGTAATATTGGTACCAAGGCAGAAAACATATCCACAAAGCAGTTGGGTAGGTTATGCAGGCATAACTTCAGCCACTGGTCAACAGCTGGATAACAGTACTGTAATGCGAATCAGAATTGTTGGGGGAGTCAGATTTAAGCACTCCACCCTACTCTCTTCTTGTATTCCCAATGTAGACAGTGTTTTCCTGTGCTAAACAAAAGGGAAAAGAAGCATCTGCAGAACATCAGAGTGGTGAGTTCCTTCTCATGTATCTGGTTAACTGGTCATTGGAGCACCTTGGGATTCATCAGGCTAGACAGGGAGCAGTTGAAGGTTGCATGGCCTCTGGTCTGCAAGTTATCCAAATGAAACTCATGTGTCTTCTACTCTCTCAAGGGGTTCTTTTGATCCGATGAGGCAGAGGTCTTTCTGTGCAAAAAGAATACGCAGGTACTTGTAACTTTTTATGAGGGGAATTGATAGCAGTTGCAGCAAGTGGAGCTTGTTTTCTTCTTAAGTTTTATTCTGGTTTGTAACCATTTACATCAGGCCTGTCCAAAGTCAGACCCGGGGGCCAAATGCAGCCCGTTTTCAAATTTCGAGCAACCCGCACCCTCTTCTGCCCACCGCCTCAGCCTGTCACTCATCCCTGCCAGCTGGGCCCTCCCCATACTGGATGGAGACATCAGCTTGCAGTTTTATGGTTTGCCTGCCCTCCCTGCCTCTGTCCATCCCCCCAGCCACCTGCCCAGCCTACAGTTGCTGCAGCATCCTCCCTGCCTCCTTGCATGTTATAGAGACTTGTCCAAAGTCCGGCCCAGAGCCCAAATGTGGCTGAATGGTTGGCCCCCAAACATTTTCACCTCACCAAATCTGGCCCTCCTTGCAATAAGTTTGGACACTCCTGGTTTACATCTTGGTTGTCTGGATGAAGTTGTTGTAATTGTTGGCTCCTTTTAGACTTGTGTTTTGCTTTGTTTTGTTAGTAGAAATCTCTTCAACACTGTTCATTCCACGACATTTTTCCTGGTGAATTTATGGAAACACTATCAGAAAAAGAAAGTTGGCATCTCAAGAAAAAGAGGCTAACAGCCATACTTTCAGTGCTATTAAAATCCAAATAACTGTTCCACTCTAAGTAGATCCAGAATTAGTCCAGGGTGATAAGAAAACTGATTTTCTCCTGGTCTGCCTTAGCCAGGCTTGGATGTGAGCCCAGAGTGCACTCTAGTGTGTACTTTGGTTCCTATGGAGATGTAGTAGGGAAGAACGGACCTTCAGCCATTCTACGACTGTTCTTGTTTTCACACAGCAGGTTTCCAGTGTGCTCCTTACACAGGGGGAAAAACTGTCTCTTGAGGTAAAGTAGTCATTCTCAGTACTAATGTATTTAAATAGCGTAGAACATACATTAATCTGCGTTGTTTTGTTAATTGTAGAGGATGCATCTGTCCCTAGACTCAGAACACTAAAAGCATGATTGGCTCTTCTTTCCAAAGAAGAAAGAAATGAAAGTTATTAAAAGCAAGATAGAAAATTGAGCAAGTTGTATTCTAGTGGAGGAGAAAGGCGAGGATTCTGTTTCTCCAGCAATTATTTACCAATTTTGACTTCCGCTAATTGCATTTTTAATTCCCAAGGGTTTTGCTATACGTTTTTAGGCAAACAAAACAAAACAGACAAATGAAATTTCCTTTCATATATAAGGTCTTGGTAGGGGGAGGAGCTTATATTTTAATAAAAACTCTTACAATGGTCATTCTTTTCGCTAAAGCTATTGGCAGAACAATTGTTGGCAACAATTTGGATTCTGATATTTATAGGAAGGCCCCATTTGGAAAAAATGAAATATTGCAAGTAATTTAAAAGCAAAGTGTTTGATAATCTAGAAATGTAGAGTAATATGCCAAGGGTGCACATTATGTTTTTAAACTGTTTGTTATGTGTTGTATGTTGTTGTTGTTGTTGTTATTTCTGGCCGTATTGATCGGCCCACTGTTAGCCACCCAGAGTTCCCATGGGAAGATGGGTGGGAGAGAAGTCGAATAAATGAATGAATGAATAAATAAATAAATAAATAAATAAATAAATAAATAATATGATGGTGAGTTTTACTTCAACACAATAAGCATCATTTTTGAAGCGTTAAAAGCAACATTTCATCTATTAAGAGGGTGGGCAAAATGTTACCGATAAGCTACATAAATACACGGAGAGAGCTCTAAATGTGTCCCCTGCCAGGTGCTGGCTGCTACCAGCACGAGAAGCATGCTGTAAAATTTGATGGTGTCCACGGGAAAAAGTCATTTTCCTTTTCTAGAAGGGGTACTAGCTATACCCTTGTAATCTGCTGAGTTATATGGCATAGGCAGGCAGTCTGCCGTGAGCATCTCAGTGTTGGCTCCCAAATTTTTGTAGTGTCAATGTTGTAGCCCTTGTAGGTTGGGAAATGTCCCTTGTTGTCCATCATGAATTCCTAAACTAACTTTGTGCACTGGTTGAAAATATGCAGATATTTCATCTGTCACAGTGTAATAATATTTTGGTCTTGCTTTGTCTCTGAAGAGTTCTGGGTGGTTCACAGTAACATAAATTTGCTCATACAGACAGAACAGGTACTAAGCATAGAAGAATCGTATCCATCAGGTATGCCATCATGTTAAGCCATCATGTTAGGACATGTATTAACTTGTTTTAAGTCACCCCATGTGAAACCTGTTGATGCATGATGTATTTTACTGACAGTAACACAAGTACTAGCATATAGAAATGTTTCTTTTTCCTTTTGTCCCCTTTCCTTCTTCCTATTGCGCTATTTTGTCTTTAGAGAAACTAAACACATAATAAAGATTGGGAGAATTTGGGAAGGAAATTGAATGCACATGCAATGCGATCTATGAGCTTCATAGTATGTTATAATTGGGATGTATCTGTATTCAATATTTATTATTATGCAGGAAGAAACATCCTACCTCTCTCATTACCAAGACACCTCTAAAACAAGAAACATGCATAGCAGACTTTTGTAATAGAAAAATCTATGCAAGTGCTTCCACAATGACCACAGTATATACAGCGCATACAGCATTAAAGAGTGCCATTTGAAAAGCTTAGGAATCTTCAGAAGATACCTGGTGACTTCAAATCAAAATCAGACTATGGATGTCTATCACACTCGATTCAGTACTTGGACACCTTTTGAAAATAAAAGTCTTAACAATCAGGTAAGTTAAAGTTGACTGAAATCAACACAAGTGAGACATCAACATTGCTGCTTTTTTGCTTCTCATCTTTATTATTCCTTCTTTATCTTCTCCCATAGCTGTCATAATTCAAACAAGTGGATTAATGTATGAAATACATCTGCCATATATCAATGTTAGCTTTCAGTACTGTCTAGTTGTTCTTGCCAACTGATACCTCCCTAATCTGGTCTTTATTTGTGTCAGAAGCACCAAGAAATTATATTAACAGATCAACATACACTACTACCTCAATTCCTTGTTCTCAGTTACTTGAACATGTTGTAGTTGTACTGGACTGTATATTATCCCTCATTACTGTAAGCCACCTTGGGTCCTTTTCCAAGTAGAAAGGTGGGGTAAAAATACTCTAAAATAAAATAAATAAATAAATACTAAGCAGAATATACATAAATTATAAAATTATTACATACTGTATCTAATCTGATGAGACAGGAATTCTACCTACCAATCCCATCACTGCTTGACTCCACTTAAGAGAAGATCTGGCTGTGTCCCAGGCATCAACCAAAAGATATTTTTTGTAGCCCTTATTGAATGAGGTGATACTGGGAAACTGCAAAAGTTACATATCTTAGTTGATACAGGCATGCTTGATTTCTGGTACCTACACTGCTCTGCCTATTACCATTGATCTTGAGAATATATGAGAATATAAATCGTTTCATGATACAATTATGTAAGTTTCAGTCAATGGAAGATTTCATAACAGTTATATCTGAAATAACCATCTTTCCTTCAATGCAATTATCTATCAAATTCTGAATTAAGTTGAAAAGCTTGGGGTTTATTGGCTATAATGTTGACTAAGTTTACCCAAACTGCTGTGTGGGTTTGATGATCATTTTGTAGAATCATAGAATCATAGAGTTGGAAGAGACCTCAAGGGCCATCTAGTCCAACCCCCTGCCATGCAGGAACCCCATCACAATATTTCCGACAGATGTCCATCCAGCCTCTGCTTAAAAACCTCCACAGAAGACTCCACCACCCTTTGTGGCAGCATATTCCACTGCTGAACAGCTCTAAGTGTCATGAAGTTCTTCCTAATGTTCTAATGGAATTTCTTTTCCTGTAGTTTGAAACCATTGCCTCGAGTCCTCGTCTCTGAAGCCATGGAAAACAAACCTGTTCCCTCTTCAATATGACATCCTTTCAAATATTTAAACATAGCTATCATATCCCCCCTCAGCCTTCTTTTAGAGAGGCTAAACATTCCCAGTTCCCTAAGCCATTCCTCATGAGACATTTCTTCCAGAACCTCAACCATCCTGGTCGCCCTCCTCTGCACCCCCTCGAGATTCTCAACATCCTTTTTAAACTGAGGCGCACAGAACTGGACACAGTACTCCAGGTGGGGTCTGGCAAGAGCAGAATAGAGTGGTACTATCACTTCCCTTGATCTAGACACTATGCTTCTGTTGATGCAACCAAGAATCGCATTGGCTTTCCTGGCCGCCGCATTACACTGTTGACTCATGTTCAATGTGGTCCACCAAGAATCCCAGAACCCTTTCACAGGTACTATTCTCCAGCCAAGTGTCCCCCATCCTATATCTGTGCAATTCATTCTTTTTACCTAGATGTAGCACCCTACATTTCCCTCTGTTGAAATCCATTCTGTTAGCTTTGGCCCAGCACTCTAATCTGTCAAGGTCCTTTTGGATTTTCATCCTATCCTCTAGGGAATTAGCAACCCCTCCCAATTTGGTATCATCTGTAGATGTAATTAGCATACTCTCTATTCAATCCTCCAAGTCATTAATAAAGATATTGAACAGCACTGGACCCAGAACAGAACCCTGGAGCACCCCACTGGTCACGTCTCTCCAAGCTGAAGAGAGGCCATTTATGATCACCCTTTGGGTGCGATCGGTCAACCAATTACAAATCCACCTAACAGTAGCACTATCTATGTCATTTTCTACTAACTTCTTAGCAAGAATACCATGGGGAACCTTATCGAAGGCCTTACTAAAGTCCAGATAAGCAATATCCACAGCATTCCCCTCATCCACCAGGCTTGTAATTCTATCAAAGAAAGAGATCAAATTAGTCTGACATGACTTGTTTTTAAGAAACCCGTGTTGACTTCTTGTAATGACAGCATTGTTTGTTAAATAATTGCATACTGACTGTTTAATAATCTGCTCTAGGATCTTTCCAGGAATTGAAGTCAAGATGACTGGGCGGTAATTATTTAGGTCCTCTTTTTTCCCCTTTTTGAAGATGGGGACAACATTAGCCCTCCTCCAATCAACAGGGACTTCTCTGTTCTCCAGGACTTTTCAAAGATTATCGCCAATGGTTCGGAAATTACTTCTGCCAGTTCTTTTAATATCCTTGGGTGTAATTCATCTGGCCCAGGAGACTTAAATTCATTTAATGTTTCCAGGTGTTCCTGTGCTACCTCTCTACCTATTATATGTTGCAATTCCCATCCTACCTCATCTACTCTTTGTCCCAGCAGATCTCTTTCTTCCTTTTGGAGAAAATGGAGGCAAAGAAGGTGTTGACTTGAGTAGTTCTCCCTTTTCCTTGTCTCTTCTTAGTAACTGGTTATCATCACCACACAGAGAGCCTATCATTTCCTTATTTTTCCTTTTGCTGCAGAAATAACTAAAGAAACCTTTTTTACTATCTTTAATCTCTCTGGCAAGTCTAAGTTTGTTTTGCGCTTTAGCTTTTTTTTTTTACCACCCCCCTGCATATATTAGCTGTTTGCTTATATTCCTCTTTGGTGCATTTCCCATTTTTCCATTCCTTGTACTTGTTTTTCTTTATAGTTAGCTGAGTTGAAAGTTCTTTAGTAAACAATTGTGGTTTCTTTAGACCTCTGCCATTTCTTCTTCTTGTTGGAACAGTTTTATATTGTGCCTTTAATATCTCACTTTTTAGGAACGTCTATCCATCATGGACTCCCTTCTCTTTCAGTGTTTCAGTCCATGGAATCACAGCCAATAATTCCCTAAGTTTACAAAAATTGGCTTTCTTAAAGTCCAGGATTCTTGTCTGACTATGCTCAGCTTCACCTTCCAACTGTATAACAAATTCCAAGAGGGCATGGCCACTTTTACCTAATGATCCCACCACTTCGACCCCATTTACACGGTCCTCCTTATTGGTTAAGACCAGATCTAAAATGGTTTTGCCTCTTGTTCCCTCCTCTACCTTCTGGACCATGAAATTGTCTGCAAGTGCAGTAAGGAATTTGTTAGACCTTGCATTCCTAGCTGAGTAGGACTGCCAGCATATATCAGGATAGTTAAAATCTCCCATTAGTACTACATCGCTCACTTAGATTAAGTGGGGCTCCAGAAGGGGAATGATTGGCACAACCAAAAACAATCAGGAAGCCAAGCTATATTTTGGCTTTAAAGAGAAATCATTTAGGAGAGGATTTAAGCATTACGGTATGAAATGTTCCTGATGTCAAGGAGTGAATGATTGGCACATAATGAAACCACCCCAAAAACAATCAGGAAGCCAAGCTATATTTTGGCTTTAAAGAGAAATCATTTAGGAGAGGATTTAAGCATTACGGTATGAAATGTTCCTGATGTCAAGGAGTGTAATTAATGGAATGGTTGAGTGTTGCACATAATGAAACCACCCTTCAAGAGAACTGTGTGATTTTGCTTAGCTCAGAAAAAATGTTTTTCAGGAAAGCCAAAAATCAGAAAACTGGAGGTCCCCGGCCTCCCCCCTCATCCCCCGTCCTCGGCTGCTCTGGTGGGACTCGCCGCAGGCTCGCAGCCAGCAAAAAGCCCAGTCGTCTCGCCGCCGGCCGCCGCAATTAAAGTGCAAGCAAGCGGCACGGACGGCACAGGAAAAAACATTAATTGGTCACTGGTTTGACCCACCCGGATGGACAAGCAGCGTAAGCAGTTTCTCCACTGGATTTTATCCAAATGCAATAAGTCACAATTGAAGTAACAGAAACACGCGAAAATTTATAAAAGCCAAAAGTTTTTTTCTGAGTTTTGTTTTTATTTTATTTACACCTGTGCAATGATGGGCTGGCCAAGTGGCCAGCCAAACACAAGTTCTTTTATAATATCTCCAGCAAGATAGGCCTTTTGCCCAAGCTGATGCTGTCATCTCTGTCAAGTCCGTAATTGTCATCACTATGCCCTTAGCAAGCTAAAAATCTAAATTTACAGATCCCAAATCAGAAATTAAGGCACACAGAACTGCTCAGGAGAAATGATGGTTACTCTTAGTACTGAGAGCCATGAAACAGAAGCTGTAGTTCAGTGTATGCTTTTGTGAGGTCAGAGGAAGCAGGAGCACAATAATTAAAATTAAACTTTGAGTGTGAAGGTTGAACTATCTTCTAAAAATTGTTATCTATTGCTGTATAATATGAAATAAAGTCAAATGTTGCACAATCATAGTATGTAGAAAATAGTGGGATACATGACTGCAATAAATAGGTAAATATACTCAAAAATCATAGTTTATTGTCATAAAATGACCTATTCACAAACTACAGATTCTTTAAGCCATATCCCAAGGATCACAGTTTGAAGCGGGTCCTTCAGGAAGATGGGAGTGAATTGATTGATCTGGGACAAGCTAAGAAACTGAGTGGTGGAATATATAATTATATATTACAGTATATAGATATATGAGGCAGACTGATGATTAACCGATTAAAAAATGACCGCAGTCATTTCATTAACTCACCTAGTGTACTGTGCCCAATTCTGGAAGACACACTTTAAGAAGGATCCAAAAAACTGGAACAAGTTCAGAGGAGGGCAACAAGGGGCGCTTTTACACGACCCCTAAAATCCGAGGCAAGGTGCTCCCAGATCCAGAGCTTTAAAAAGTTTTCCCACCAGCTCCGGACTTTAAAAAAAATTAAGTACGACCACGCCACACATAAGCGCGTCCGAGCTCCCTCGCCTTCTGTTTGTTTTTTTGTCCCCGCTTCCCCTTTAAGAGACAGGAATGACGAGGACGGGGCTGCTGGGGCTGCTTTGACTGGCAGATGGAGGTGAGCCTGCATTTTTTCTCCCTTTTTTTCCCTCCCCTCACGCAGACAGGAACAATGGAGTGCGGAGGGGTGGGAACATAGGAAGAGTGACAAACCCCCATGATCTCTGGTTCAAATTTAAGTTGACGCCAGATTTTAGAGGTCGTGTAAAAGCGCCCAAGGATAATCAGGGGACTGGAAAGCAAGCCGTATGAGGAAAGACAGAAAGAACTGGGCATGTTTAGCCTTAAGAAAAGAAGACTGAGGGGCGCTATGATAGCACTACTCAAATATTTGAAAGATAATAATAGAGAGGAGGGGAAGGACCTGTTCTTGATAATCCCAGTCTGCAGGACACATACTAATGGGTTCAAGTTAGAAGAGGGCAGATTTCAGCTGAATATAAGGAAAAATGTCTTGACAGGGCAGTACGGCAGTGGAACTGATTACCTCAGGAGGTTTTGAGTGCTCCAGCATCAGAGACATTCGAGAGAAAATTGACAACCACTGCACTGAACAAAGGGTGAACTCAAGGACCCCTTCCAACTTAGTACAATAGTTCTATTGTTTTATGAAAAACTACGGTTTCTCTCTGTTTTAGAAACCATGTTTGGTTTGTATTTGGAAGTTCAAACTATTATATGGTTTCCTAACTATAGAACCATATTTTTGTTCAGTGTTGCAAACCAAGCAGTGTCATAGTTATGTCATTCTGGGCGCCTTCATACAATATTCCTGGATCTTTCTGATACTTGGTGGTGGTGGAGAGAGGGGTGCTGTTAAAATGGCACCAGGAGTATAACTATTTAAGTAAGAGATACTTGTTTCTTTTCCTGCTCTGCAGATTTGCTCAGACGTGGCTTTTAGAAACTATACCCGTGACTGAAGTAGACTTCACCACTTTGCTGCCACGTTTCATATCTTTGTACATATTTTCCTTTCTTAATCCCAAAGATCTTTGCTCAGCAGCCCAGGTCAACTGGCACTGGAAGTTTTTAACTGAACAGGTAAGCTCCGGTTGTCTGTGATCCACACTATAACTAATATTGATTGTTACAAAAACAGGGCACCCTTGTTCTGTTATAGCCCCATTCAGGTACAGTGGTACCTTGTATAAAGGAATTAATTCGTTCCAGATGAAATTATGTTAAGCAAATTTTCCTTTATACAAATTACCCATAGGAATGCATTGAAAACAATAATCCCTAATCACAACAATTTTATGCCATACGGATTCACCGATTCTGTTAAGCCAATTTCCCCTATCTCTGGAATATTTTATGGTGTACAGATTTTATGTTATACAAACTGTTTGTTATATAAGGGTCCACTGTATAATTGTCCCAGCTTTGAGCAACATTGGTGCACGGAGTGGAGCCACAGTAAGTACATATACTTTTGGCATCATGCGCACACCACCAGAGAAAAAGCCTTGACTTTTAGACCGACATAATATAGACTTGCTCCCATACTGCTTTATATAGGATCAGTACTACCTGAATGGAAATGATGTTAACAAGCAAAACCTAGTTGTCCTAAGATATTTTGGATGCAACCCAGATTTTGCCTCCCACAAACATAAACACTGATTATTGTCACTGGACAAATTTTATCCAGCAGAAGAATCACTGGCAGACCAAATTAGTAGTTTGATCCTAGCAATTTCCCACTTTCCAATATGGTCTCTGAAAATCTGCTCTGGAGGGTTTGGGGCATCTCTGGGAGAGTGAATGGTTCTATGGCAATGAATAAGGAGTGACTGGAAGGGAGGAGGATACCTTTCTTTCTTCCAACCAATAGAATTATCCAAGCAGAAATTTTGTCAGGCTGCTCCTATCAGTAAGAGATAGGAGCAGCTAGAATCAACCAATTTGTACTGGAAATGATTTTTTTAAAAAGTCTGTGCTGCATCTCCCACCTCTATCATGGACATAAGAGAAAATTACTGAAAATAAATAAGTAAATACTGGAATTGATTAGCTTCTGGCTTTGGTCCCAAATCTTAAGTCAACCTGCCTTGAATGAAGAAGACAATTGGCTTTGAGGATCAGAAATCTCAATGCACTGTTCAAAACACCTTTCAGTCATAAGTTTCCATTAAGAGGACGTTACTCAGTTGATGTTTTGGGCAGCTGAATTGGGACAGAGAAGGCATTTTCCATAAAACCTCTTTCTCCTCTTCTTTCCCTTCCACATCCTCTACAGTGTAGAGTCTACACTGCCCACTGTCTGATGTGAAAGGGGGCTGGGGGAAAGTGGGGGTGGAAGTAACAAGAAATACCTTCTGTTTGCTTGTTTTGGTAGGAGATGTCACTGGAATGAAAGCCCTTTGATGAATGAACTGATCTTTTGTTGTTGTTCCTGGAAGAGATGATAACTATCCTAGTATGACTCCCACTGAACATTCAGTTAAGCCTACTTCTGAGTGGATAAGCAGAGTGATCATGATCCAACTCCGAGTTAAGTGTGTTGGAGTTCATTGACTAGCCTTTGGAGCAGCTTGAAGAACACTGCAATTCTAGCACTTTCCTAGGGATGACTCTCAGGATTTTTTGTACTATTATTTGTATTTATGAAATGTCTAGCTATGGTATTTCTGGGTAGACTTCTGCTGTTAAAATTGGAATGAGGGTAAAGGATTGAGATAGTTTTATGGTGTACTCAAAATAATCTTGAATTAAACACATGCAAAACTGTTGAAATGGTGATGGATTTTAGGAAGACTCGTTCTATACAGCCACCTCTTATGATATCAAATAACTTAGTGTCAATAGTGGAGTCCTTTAAATTTTTAGGTACTGTTATATCTCAAGATTTAAAATGGTCATCTAATATTGAAAGTATTATTAAGAAAGCACAACAAAGAATGTTTTTTCTGCGTCAACTTAGGAGGTTCAGACTGCCAAAAGAACTGTTGATTCAATTCTATAGAGGTGCTATTGAATCTATTATCTGTTCCTCTATAACTGTCTGGTTTAGTTCTGCGACTAAGCATGACAGATATAGACTTCAAAGGATAATTGGAACTGCAGATAAAATTATTGCTACTAATCTGCCATCTATTGTGGAATTGTATACCACACGAGCTAAAAAGAGGGCGATGAAAATATACACAGATTCCACACATCCTGGACATAACCTGTTTCAATTGTTACCCTCAGGGTGACGTTTTAGGGCATTGCATACTAGGACAACTAGATATAAAGATAGTTTCTTTCCAAGTGCTATCAAACTGTTTAATAATTAATTTTTTTCTTCTCTTCTTCCTTTTAAATAATAGGTTATATTGTATTGTTGTACTGTGTTTTTATTGTTGACTATCTGATTCTTATATTTCCTTTTATATCGAAAGCATATTTTACCAAAACAAATTCTGGGTGTGTCCAACCACACTTGGCCAATACAAGTATTCTGATTCTGATTCTGATAAGGCAGCACAGAATCACATGTTTTCTTCTGAATCTTGCTGCAGTATTAATCTCCTACTCACATGGTTAAGAATTACAATAGAAAGAATTAAGTGTTTCCCTTCACTGACCCTATCGTTTCATTCTCATCCCCTATGAAAATGAAACTAGTCAGATTCTTAAAGAACAGTGTGGCTGAGGGCCAGTTGAGCTGATGCCAGAACTGAAGCTGGGCTGAATCCAAACACTTCCTGAGCTTGAGATGTCAGAAATAGACTACCTTCATCTTGGCCTTTCTTAGTGCCAGTATAATGGCTGCTTCTCTAGGATGGAAGATATTTAGATCTGGTGCAAATCAGCCCCTTTCTCCTCCGCCTCTTTTATTTGCCAATCAGAGAAGATCTTACCCAGTAGGTCTCTGAGGTCAGCCATTAGAAAGGGGTTTTGATTGTCCACAAAAAGTGATTTCAGCCTACTTCTAATTTAGTACAGGTGGCACATATTTTAATTAAGATTTCAGTGTGGGATTCATAAGCTTTCAATCCCTGGTTCTCTGTCAGGGAAATCCTTATGTAAACATTTGCTTCCTCCAGAGGCTTTCAATGGGCTGAAACAGTTTTTGCTGGCATAACATCCCTTGGGTTGGCAGAACCCTCTCCTGCTAGCTGATCACAGAGATCTGCTGCCTGAAGGACCCACTGACACAGCTTCTGTACTGGCTGTGTTCAGCCACCTGAAGAGCTGAAAAGAGACTGAATATTTAGGGTATTCCATAGCCTTGGGACTGCTGCCAAAAAGGAAGGAATTACAGAGATCCAGACATCCTTGTTCAGGAACATACCTAGAATGCTAGCCTAAATGTAGGTCGAAGGGAAATCATCCAAAAACAATTTCCCCACATTCCTGATCTGTTAGGGATTTGGATTCAGCCACGTTTCAGTTGGCCATCAGCCATTTTGTCTTGTTAACATCATGCCCAAAGTAAGGAGCATAGAATATTTTTTACCATAACACTCAGCCAAGCCAAATCACAACAGTTCAGTTAATTTTAAAAGACGGTTTTGCTTTTATCCTTGCAATGCTTAGATGAGTTTCCATATGAAAACAAAATTACAATTTTTGCTTTCTTCCTCCAAAGGATTGTCTGTGGATGCCCAAATCTATGAAGTTGGGGTGGTTTCTTCCTTATACTCCTGAAAAAAATGAATATGGAGTTTGGAAGCAACATTATATTGCCTGTGCCACCAATCCAGATTACTTTGCTCCTGGGAAAACTGAGGAAGCATATGGAGCTCTTTGTCAACCTAATGAAGAAGAAGAAAAAGAAGAAGAAATGCATGAAAAATATCTACGAAAATCTATTAGAGAGACATGGGCATTGCACAAGAGTAAGTTGGTAGAAAGAAACTATGACTTGATGCAGTTATTGCTAAAGGACATAACTGGAGAACGTGTAATTGAATTGAGTGGGAATTAATTCTGTGTAGCAATATAGAACAGGGTTGGAGAGTATGTGGGCCTCCTGACATAGCCGGTGGGGAGGGATGGTGGAACTGCAGTCAGAGAACATTTGGAAGTGCAGATGGTGTCCAGCCCTAGTGTACGAGATGGCATTGAAACTCAAAAGACCCACATGCTGCTTCACTCCAGTAATGAGATCAAATGCAAACAGTTCAGAATTATATGGTGCGGATAAGTGGAGAACATGGGCGGATGGTACTACAGTTCTTTTTTTCTTCAAAGCAAAATGATAGGGGAAAAATTAGCACCATGATCTTCTAATAATTCCCCATTCATAAACTTCATGATAATTCTTGAACAGTTGCCATCATTTTATTTATTTTTCAATGGGATACTCATGGTAAATATTCTGGAACTTTTTTTGTAGAGTTGTTTGCATTTCCCCCCCTTTTCCGTTTCCTTTTTGCATCCCATGTTTCCCCCTCCCCCAGCCAGTAAATACAGGAGGTACCAGAAGGGTCATGAGGATTTTCACTTCCTGTCCTAGTTCAGGTGCATGGTGAGCCCACCAAGCCCACATACTCACAAGGTATCTCACCAGCCCCCAATCCTTGTCAGGCCAGAAAGTCTGACACCTTAACGTCTGCCAACACAACTTTTGTCAGCCACAAAATAAATTCCTTTGTGAGGCAATGTTGTATACTGACTCCCAATGTCACATTGCTGCAATGCATAAGGAAACATCTTCATAATGAGTTAGTAAGTCATAGGATTAACTGGGAAGAAATAGAGATGGAGCCCCAAAGCTTTAAAACCTTGCACAAAGAACAGAGTTCTTAGTCACCCTGCATGGAGTCCTGGAGAATCACAGCAAAACCCTGAGATAGCCTTCTAAGACCTGGTAGCCTTCATTAGAATAATTCAATTGCGGGTTGGAAAAAGACTTTCCAAACAGTTTTTAATATATTTTATTGGAAATTAATCATCACAATAATTTCCACTGTTATAAATCTTTTTGGGGGGGGCTTTATCCAGCCATCTTTATTAAACTGCCAGTCAATTTGTTTTTCTTAAGTCTATTCTAATATATATGTATATTAGAAGGTGGATAAGAGAAAACATTGTCAGTTTTATTTATATATCTATACACTGTATCTTTATCTATCTATATATCTAGCTAGCTAGCTAGCTAGCCAGCTAGCTATATAAAACTGACAATGTCTTCTCTTATCCACCTTCCAATCATATCTTTATATTCAGTTTCCATCTTTCCTCCAAAAAGTCTTTATAATTCCCACAGTCTTAAAAAAAACCCAATAAAAGTCCCCCCATTTAATTGGAGTGTTGACTTATCTATTAAAATAAATTATTGTAACTTCATCAGTCATTCATCAATTGAAAATTATTCTTTCCCTTTCCAGTGTCTTGCCACATAAATTCTTGCTGCTTTTATCATAAATAGAATGATTTTTGTTTCTTTTCTTTATTTTTGCTGGTTTTTCTGGTGTCATATACCATCTGTGTAAAACCTTTAAATAAGTCTCATTTTATTGCTTTTGATTATTTATGGGTCCTCCTTCCACATTTTGGACCGTTCGTCTAGTTGAATAGGTCTTCCAAAGTCTTGCCCCCGTTTTATCATCTAGTAGTCTTTCCCCCTTCTTGTTCCATTTCTCTTTGTAACAATAGTATGTATAATTTTGAAATCATATGTTCTTCTTCTCCCTACCATAATTAACGCAACAGGCATGGAAGAGATAATTGGATTGTGCGTAGTGATCTCTTGTATTTTATAAGAAAATAAATACAAGAACATTTATATTTCATTTTTGTACTTGTATATGAAATTTGAGTTGTACCACAAAGTGAAAAATATAGGTGTGTGATTCTGATAAGATATGCATAGTTGGCATGTTGGTTCCATATATGTACCATTTGTGGAACAGTCTTGTGTGCACAGCAGTTGAGTTCAGCTTGGTTTACTCCATCCCTAGCTTGAGCAAGACATGGTTTTGAATTATTATATCATACAGAAGCCACGGAGAGGTACAAGACATAATGAAGAATTAGCCCTGTTTCACACTTGTGGGATCAAACAGCAGTGTCTGTTTGTGCCTGTTTTTCAGAGAAATTGTTCAAAGCTCGCCCGCCTTGGTTAAGCGGAACACGGAACTCAGGATTTTACAGATATGGGTTTCAACCAAATTTGTCCCAGGCTGTCCATGGCCAGGCTAGATGGCCAGCAGTGACATTACTAATGAAGGTATTGCATTTTTTTCAAGTTATGCTATTCACTCATAACTAAATATCTAAGGTTGTAATGGACTAAAGGTGAATTTGAGTCTAATCTCTTTCTAAGGCAAGTATCCAGGATGACATTTTCAGAAGCACTAGAGTTTCTTCCATCACTGCTGGCCTTTCTGCCAAAAACATGTTGGATTCTATTTTTGTATGGGCAGACATCCAGGAATGCAGAAAGCCACAGGAAGTTTTGTTCAGTAACAAATATGAATGCTTAAAAGAGCAGGCATGTGTTCCCTATAACTCTGTGGGAAAATTTGGCCATCTTGCTGTGTCTACAGCTCCCCCAACCTGTCCCAAAATGTTTTTGTTGGGAGTATGGTAGTTTTGTGGGGTCGGTGCAGCTCTGGAAGCTGCCCAGAACTGTACAGTGATGTCAAGTGTGATATAAGGAGTGCTTTCCTTGTCCACGTGTTCTTCCCAGTACAAGGGTGCTGCTTTGTTTGAGGCCTACTCACTCAACAGCAATTTAATCTTTGTCAGGCAGACCTTTTAAACAATGAGAATTCACCATTCTTGCTGACACTATGTGAAGACGATTTGACTTCTAGGGCCTATACAGATTAGGAGTGTGGACTGATGTGGGTGGTAACTGTGGTTACTTTTCCTCATAAACCTGGAATCTCCAAATTTCTATACAGTACTTGTTTAGGGCACATCCAGATGGACATATAGTTTGTTGCTTGAACCACTTTTGGTGGTGTTTGATTCAAATTAAGCTTTAACTTCCACGTGTATTTTAGAGCAATTAATGTTGCCCCCTTTTGGAACTGTCTTATTTCTTTTCAGCACAATGCTAGGGCATCAGGTTTTTGGGTATAATTCTGAATGCTTACAGTTTTTAATCTTCTATTCTTAGTTTTTTTTCCTTTCACTTGTTCAGAGTCAGAAGAATGCAATCGGTTGAGTGTAAATATTTCCTCAGTAGATCACCTTGCTTCCTACCTTGTGTCCTACCTGTTGCTCTCATTTTCCAGTCACAAGCGCAGTGCCTCCTACAGCCCTTCTACTATTGACACATTTTAGAAAGTACCTGAGAGCTGCCTAGATGCCCTAAGCACATCTGATCTCATCTGATTTTGGAAACTAAGAGCCTTTTCACACGACCCCTAAGATCTGCTGGCCACTTAAATTCAGACCAGAGATCTTGGGGGTTTGTCGCTGTTCCTCTGTTCCCACCCCCTCCACATTCCTGGCTGCTGTCTGTGTGAGGGGAGGGAGAAAAAAAGGAAGAAAAGAATGCCGCTCACCTCCATTCTGCTGTCTCGCTCTTCTCCCGACAGCATTAGTATCTCTTAAAGGGGCGGGGGGCAAAAAAACCGAGGAGAGCCCGGCACTCACTACGTTACATCCGCATCAGGAATTTTCACCCCCGGAGAGCAGGTACTTGAAAAGTGCGCTGGGACGCGCTTAGGTGGGCGTGGTCGCACTTAATATTTTGTAAACTCCGGAGCTGGTGGGGAAACAATTTAAAGCTCCGGATCTGGGAGCCATTTGCCACGGATTTTAGGGGTCGTGTGAAAAGGCGCTAAGCAGGGTTGGCCCTGGTTAGTACTTGGATGGGAGACCACCAGGGAATAGGAATTGACAAACCACTCAGTATTCCTGCCAAGAAAACTCCATGGACGTGGAGTCACGAAGGGTCGGTCACAACTGTAATGACACAAAACACACACACACACACACACACACACACACACACACACAGTACACACACCATATCTTTCTTGGGTCTCAAGCACTTCACTCATTTTTTTCTCTCTCAATACATCAGAAAAGAAGGCCTTCCCATAAAGATTTACTTTCAAAATATTTTTCTGAAGAAGTTAAATCTGAACCAAAACCGAAGGTCCCCGTGGAAGCCAAGAAACAGCTTGTCTTGTCTTCTTTCAAATATTTACCCCAAAGGTAAGCAGGACCCTCGGTTTAATTCAAATTAAATTAAATTTAAATATAATGTAATACAAAAGAGGAAGGTTTTGAACGTGGAGTGCCTTTTCCTGTATGCCTTCCTCTTTGAATTATAACCAAAATTGCAAGGTCATCTGGTAACTGCCAGGCTTCCTTTCTGAGTATTTTGAACTGGAAATTATAACTCTCTGTGTTACATTTGTTGTGGGAATTTGGTAATTTGGAGTATAAGAAAAACAAAGGAATGGCAGCAGAAATAATTGTGAGAGAAAGAGATGTAGCTTAAATTCTTAGCATTTACCCTCTCATAATAACTAGCACTATGCATGAAAAAAAATAACTCTAAAACATTTTAAATAGGAAAAGGTACATGCACATACAGTTGTGATTTTCAGTTACAGTCAGAAGTATAAAAGAGAGGAAAAAGAAGAAAATGCAGTATCAGCAATGTGGGAGACTGAGTCTACAATGCACTTCTGTATGGTGAGAGGTTTGCTGTCGTTGGAGGTCAGAGAAGGAAGAAAGTAAACAAACAGCAGAAGCCAAGCGAACAAATGGCAAAAAAGGAGGGGCAAGTCAGAAGTGGGAAAAAGAACTTTGCTAATTGGCTAGTCACCTTAGTTTGTGAAAGTTCTCTCCTCCCATTTAAACCCAGTGTTAGGTTGTATGCTTGATTGTTTTCTCCAACAACTTTAATCCTAGATGTGCACTTTCACTCTTTCCTCACAGAAGTTGTCAAAATGTTTGCCAAACCTGCATGAATTCTCTCCTGCCACACCTGATCTTAATATCATCCCATGTTCCTGCTTATGAGGTACAATTGATTTAATGATATGTTAATTTCCTCCTTCCTTCAATTTGGTGTTATCTGCCTTTTTTGTTTCCAAAGTATTAGAATGAAATGGAGTTTGAGGGATTAACCCTTGGTGTGAGTGTTTTTGTTTCATCTGAGGTAGTTCCTCAAGGAGTGACCTGCTAAAGACAGGAGACAGATGAGAAAAAAGCAATGTCTTATTTAATACCTGTGGAGGCTTATCCATGACTGACACTGTAGGTCCAGTAAAGTCTTTAGCAAACATTGTTTTGACAGTTGTTGTGAGTTTTTTGGGCTGTTTGGCTGTGTTCTGGAAGTTTTTCTTCCTGAAGTTTTGCCAGACGCTATGACTGGCATCTTCAGACAGCGAGGAGCTCAGAGAACTAGGAGTTATCTTTGTGCTCTGGGTCTCTGGGTTATAAAGTGAGTGAGACTGAGGTTTATAAAGTTGTGGGAAAGAGGAAACTTGCCCTATGCAGGAAAAGAAGTGTTAGTCATTGTATTGTGATGTTTCATTCCAACAGTCTATTAAATCAGGTGGTCCATCTGAGGTGTTCAGCACAGGTACTTCCCAAAACACTCATGGTCCGTTGGATATCTGAGGGGTGGTCCCCCTCCAGAGCATATAGTCCCACAACAGGGATGTCTTGCCCATTCGAGCTTCTGGTCTCCTCCTCGCTTGTTTGCAGTAATCCATTTCCATGCTCCTCCTCCAAGGTCCCTTCCCTCCTCCTCTTCCTCCTCCTCTTGGAGATAGAGGGACCCTCGTGTAAGGGGCGCATGAGAGAGATGCGGACAGAGTGAGGGAAAATCTCATTGAAATCAACTTCTGGGCACCTTTAAAGTGTGTGTGTGTGTGTGTGTGTGTGTGTGTGTGTGTGTGTGTGTGTGTGTGTGTGTGTGTGTGTGTGTGTGTGTGTGTGTGTGTGTGAAAAAGAGGGGATTGTGAAAGAGCTTCTGTAATAATGTTTGACTTGTGGGTGCAGGAAGGAGACGACCTTGGCGTAGGGAATCTCGATGGTGTGGCCAAGGTGATTGAGTACATGTTGGGATTAATCTGGAGGACACCCCCTGAAGTGTTGGTGTGTTAGTTATGCAGGGAGAACAAAAGCATGAGGTTCATTCTGGATTATTACTTAGCGTCAGCCACCAATAACTGTTCTTGATGCTGAGAAAGAGGAGTCCACACCAGTGCCGCCCCCTGTCAGGTCCAGGCCAAGAACACGGGGGACAATCCATCCCTGATGGGCTCCTCTTTCTCAGCTTCCTTCACATTGATGCTGAGAAAAAGAAGACCATAGCAGTGCCTGCCTACCATGTATAAGATGACCATCAATTTTTAGCCTAACAATTTTAGGAAAAAAATCTTATAAATGGAAAATACACAGTATTTTACTTAGTAGGCATTGTTGGTTGTATTATTACTTGCTTTTGGACTAGATTGATTCTAAGTTACTTTGTGTCTTCTTTTGGGGGCAGTTTTTATGGGGTTTCAGCCTACTCCAATCCCCATTTCTAGCATCAGAAAAACAAATGTGGAAAAATGAAATGTCCACAAGAGGTAGTTCCTTTCAAGGTAAAAAAAATAAGGGAAAATGATAGAGGCGCCCGTTTAAAAACCTGAAATGAAACCAGGAGGAAAGTTCTCACCATGCTCATTCCTAGTAAAAATATTTTGGCTTGCTGGCAAAATGTCAGCAGGAAGGAGATCATCACAGCCGTTGGGAAGACGTTCTACAACCTGGAAAGAATCATAAAGGAGGAGCTCTCTCTCTCTTCTCCCTATCAAACACGTCTGACAAAATGGTAGGACTGAGAAGAGGCACACACAGCCCAAAGATCCAATAACTGCGCAGACTGACATGGAAGAATACAGTCATTCAGAGAGCCTCTGTCTAGTGGTATATATATAACTTTGGGCGTTTATACACGACCCCTAAGCTCCGCCGCAAATGGCTGCAAGCTCCGGACCTTAAAAATGTTTCCCCACCAGCTCCGGAGTTTGCAGACAATTAAGTGCGACCCCGCCCACCTAAGCGCGACCCAGCGCACTTTTCTTGTACCTGCTCTTTGATGGTGAAAAATATTTGATGCGGAGAGTGCCTGAGCTCTCCTCGCTTCTTTCTGTTGTTTTTCTTTTGCCTCCGCCCCTTAAAGAGGAACCAGGAAGTAAACGGAGGTCGGAGCAACTTCCCCCGGCACCGGAGGTAAGGCTTTATTCTTTTGTCCCTGTCTAAGGCTTTTTTTCCCTCCCTCCCCTCGCGCAGACAGAACAAAGAAGTGCGGAGCAGGTGGGGACGGAGGAACAGCAACGAACCCTCAAGATCTCTGGTCCAAATTTAAGGGACCAGCGGATCTTAGGGGTCGTGTAAAAAGGCCCTAAGATTGGACAAATTTCTGAGGTTAAACCAATGGTCTGGCATCATTAGGAAGTGAAGTATTTATTTTTGAGTGGTTTGTAAAAGGTGACTATTTCATATTTTAAATGTCATATAGGTAAAATCTTTGGCCACAATCCCATGGCCCTGATGTTTCAGAGCTTCTCAGGAAGGTATCAAGTAATCTCCTTGTGTAAGGATAAAACCCGTCGGCTTCCTAGGCCACCCGCTTGTGCCATGGCAGGCCAGAGACTGTGGAGCACACTGCAACCGAATCCTGGCCAGGATGTTTTCATCCATAATGCAAAAGGCATAACAGCAGGGACTATGCAATATGAGAGTGACACCGTGTATAACTATTAGTATCAATAATTGTTGAAGACTGGGCATAGGACCTTATTCATTGTGAGGGGAGCTTGGCATTCTGCTCTTGGAGTTCTCATGTTGAAAAGCCCTGGGTTGGTTATTGCATGGGAATGGGTGAGTGGCTGCATTTTTCTGCAAGCTTCACAATCGCGTAATGGAGCACTGTGTACAACAAAGGTGGATTCTAACTCGACTTCCTGTCCCTTTTTGCCTTTCATTGTACAAACAACGTGGCTTCTTTTATCATCATGTTCTTTTGTGTATGTGTTTTTCCTTTTAGATGGTTCTGGATAGTGTTAAGCCTGGTGTGGTCTCTGTAGCATATGAACCTAATGGCAACACACTGGAAAGTCTGCTTTATTATGTGCAAAAAGCTTTGGATGGCCGAACAGCAAAGAGTATTGGGATTGTTAGCGATGGAGATTCCAGAGGCATTGCCCTGCTTCAAGGTGGAGTTCCTGTAAACCAGTAGAATACTTGAAGAGGTGGCACGTTATTTTGTACTGCAGACAATGCTGCATGGAGTTAAATGGATTTACCAAGATTGCTTCTTCTAATAAGCGTTTGTCTGTAGGTCAGTGGCTCCCAACCTGGGGGTCGAGACCCCTTTGGGGGTAGAATGACCATTTCACAGGGGTCGCCATGAACCAGTGAAAACAAAGGCACAAACAGCTTAGGTCTGGAGGAGGGGGAGAGGAAGGGGGGAAAGAGTGAGTTATAGCTTGATAGGTTGGAGGGGATGTCAGTCAATGGCACCGGAGGCTGCAATTGGCTGAGGGTGCCTGTAGTAGAGGCAAGTTCTCTATGGCACCTGCGGTAGTGGCCTGCCAAAGGGGCCTTGTGGCCTCTTCCAAGCAGGGCAAGGGGTCACCACAACATGAGGAACTGTATTAAAGGGTCACGGCGTTAGGAAGGTTGGGAACCATTGCTGTAGGTTGATGGCCTTGCTTGGAGATAGGTTGCAGTCAGCAGCACAAACAGGGCCTATGATCTGATTCAACTCTTCTCCAGACAAATGTGTACAGAATAATTAATTTTAAGACATGGAAAACAAGAGAAGGTTATGAATTACAGCTTTAAAAAAGAACAACACAGTTATGTTATCTTTATTGACAAAAAAAGGTTGCTTCACACACAGAAAAGCTCCTGGTTGAGAGCGTTATGTTTTGAATTAAAATAGTAAGAGGTCAGGTTAACCTCCAAGCTTGGTTCATTGCAGTCCATCCCTACAAAGCCCTTTTTTAAAACAAGAAACAAAAGAGCACCAGGCATCTGTGATAACTGTCTTGAGAAAGGCTGAATACCTTGATTCTGCTTAAAACTTGGTAGAGAACAGTCCAAGGGAGATGAATTTGATCATAAGGAAAGAGAGACAAAATTAAAACAATTTAAAATCTTGTTCTTCTGACTGATATAATTTCTTTCAGGTGACAGAATCGATAGCAAGAACTTGCTTAAGCCTGACGTTAAAGGATTTTGGGAGAAATTAAGTTGCTGTGTTGAAACAGGTGGACACATAGACATCTTTCTTCCTCTGGCAGCATCAGGTCAGTTCTATTTTCTGGAGCACCGAACATATTTTGTTTGTTTGTAAGAGGTTTAATCTACCACCGTTGTGGATGCCAACTTTTTTCTAAATATCAGCCTGTCTGAAGTGAAGTTTAGGGCAAAGACAACTGGCTGAGAAAAAGAAGAATACGGTAATACATAAGAGGTCAAATATGATGCTTCTTATTACACAAGCATAACCACTGACTCATGTGATCAAGACATTGTCACGACATTCAAGGGCAGCCCACCCTCCAAACTGGTCAACGACTCTTATCAGATTTAGTCAGTAACGCCAATGGTTAGGAATGCAAGGATTTGGAGTCCAACAACATATAGAGAGGGATACATATAACCTTATTTTCTGTTACATATCTTTGACACTGAACTGCATTAACCAATCATTCTTTCCTCAGCATTTATGTACCACCATAGGATGTGTTACGTGTGATATATTTGAAGTATTGTTTATATGTCTTTTTTTTCCTTCTTGGAATTTTGAAATAATCTATCTTTCGTAACAGTGAAAATGTCTGCGAATTAAATTCCATCCCCTCCACCCCATGCCTCTACAAAGAAAGAAATATGTGATTTCTGTTTTCAGTCCTAAACAAGAAAAAGGAGATTGTTCACATTCTGTAGCATCAATTTAGTCTGCTAGCATTAGTGTGAATTTGTTTATTCATTTATTGCCTGGAAGGGCTACTGGAATGCCTTACATAAGACCCACACACACAAGGCAATCCTTAGACAGTGTTTGAATTTACTAATTGTATGATAGTTAGTAACATACCTTTGGATCCTGAGCTAATGTTGGTAAGCCACACTGGTCACTTGACTTGGACTCAACTTGGGTGTTTGTTTTTCTTCAACAACTTGGACTTGGCTGACAACTTAGGGCCTTTTCACACGACCCCTCAGATCTGCTGGTCCCTTAAATTCGGACCAGCGATCTTGAGGGTTCCTTGCTGTTCCTCCGTCCCCACCCCCTCCGCACTTCCTTGTTCTGTCTGCGGGAGGGGAGGGAGGGGGAAAAAGCCTTAGACACGGACAAAAGAAGAAACCCTTACCTCCCGTGCGTGGAAGCTTGCTCCGAGCCCCGGTTTTACTTCCTGGTTGCTCTTAAAGGGGCGGAGGCGAAATAAAAACAACAAAAAGAAGCAAGGAGAGCTCAGGCACTCTCCGCATCAAATATTTTTCACCTCCCAAAAGCAAGTACAAGAAAGTGCAGCTGGGTCGCGCTTAGGTGGGCGGGGTCGCACTTAATTGTCTGCAAACTCCGGACCTGGTGGGAAAACATTTTTAAGGTCCGGAGCTTGCAGCCCTTTGCCACGGAGCTTAGGGGTCGTGTATAAACGCCCCTAGACCTCACCCACCCTCCCTTTTTTCTGGGGAAAAGGGGTTGCTTTTATTTAGAGATGGGCACGACTTGAAAAAAAAAATTTCGAGTTGTCGTTAGTCGGGCCGGTCCCGTTTCGGCTCGTTTCCGGTTTTCGCGAAAATTCGCAAAAATTAGTCGGTTTGTTTTTTCGTTTTTTCGTTGTCGTTAGTACTGGTTTTGGGGGGGGGAGCGGGCTCCTGGAGGCACCTCTGTGGGGTGGGTGCCTCCTCTGGCCCGCTATAAAGGGAAAGTGGGCTCCTGGTGGCACCCGTGGGTGCCTCCTATCCTCACCCACTAGGAAGGGGAAGCAGGCTCCAAGAGACCCCTCTACATGGGGGTCTCCCCTCCTCACCTGCTGCTGCTGCAAAATGCTATGCAATAGCCATATGGATATTGCATAACAGAATGTGCAGACAGTGAGACCAGTGAGAGTGATAGCGTCATGCCCGCCCTTCACAAGGCTCTCGCACCACCATGTCTCACACAGAAGGGAATTGTACTTGCTGACTGTAGTGCAATGCAAGCAAGTAGATCTGGCTTTAAGGTGGCTTAGTGCAATGGCTAGGGTTAGGCTAGTGACGGGTAAGGTTACGGTGGGCTAGTGGGTTGCACCTCTGGGTGCCTCTCTGACCCACTAAGAAGACAGTCTGTGACGTATGGGTACGGAGTCAAGGGTTAGGGTTAGGGCTAGGGCAGGTTTTAGGGGGCTTTTTGGCACATCCCAGAAGTCTCCATGGCCAAGTGACCATGCGACTGGTGGGATGGCTCCAAAAATTTGCATGGTTGTCCACTCCCACATGGCTGGCCACTCGGCCAGCCCATCATTGCGCAGGTGTAAAAAAATAAAATAAAATAAAATCAATGGAGGACAGAGGAGGAGAGGAGAGACATTTTGTTGCAAGAAAAAAACCCACTGCTACTGTGAAAAATCTGGCAGTTTATAAATTTTTCGCGTGTTTCTGTTGTGCTTGTGTGTTTTTGGACCACGATTTCAAAAACAATATTGCGTTTGCCGCCCCATTTTGGATCCCCCGCCCGCACCGCATGGCATGGCGAAATGGCAACTCGAGTCCGGCTGCCCAGGACGGGGGGGAGGCGGGACCCCCGCTCCAGAAACCACCCCTCCGGTAGGTGCCCTGCGCCCTTAGTCAAGCAGGCATTTTTCCGCCTGCTTTTTTGGCCTGGGAATGGGTGGGGGGAGAGTTTAAAAGTTTTTTCCTGTGCCGTCCGTGCCGCTTGCTTGCGCTTTAATTGCGGGCGGCCGGCGGCGAGACTGCGCTTTTTGCTGGCTGCGAGACTGCGGCGAGTCCCACCAGAGCAGCCCAGGACGGGGGATGAGGGGGGAGGCCGGGGACCTCCAGAAACAACCCCTCTGGTAGGTGCCCTGAGGCACGGCAGGCATTTTTCCGCCTGCTTTTTGGCCGGGAACCGGGTTTTTTTAACTTTTAAAAACTTTTTTTCTGTGCCGCGTGGCATCGCGCAATCGCGCGATGCAAGGAACGAGCACGACAAATCAGACCAAAATTGTTCGTTCGTTGGTTCGAGCTCGAAGTCTGGCGGAGTAATTCCCGTTACCGTTTCCGTAGAGTAACGGAACCGAGTAACGGAAACGGAAACGGGAATACCGCTAAGTCGTGCCCATCTCTACTTTTATTAGGGACTCAGACTTGGGATTTGGATCCAAAGGCTGGCCATCATTGCTGCAATCATCTTGTTTTTTAAACATATATCATACAATTATTTAAGAAAACAGGTAACAAAATATTATCCTGGACTTGAACAGATATGTATAGTGCTCTTTTCCAAAATTCTAACAAATATTAGGCTGACATGGTGGCTGGGGCAAATACATTATAAGATACAAATCAAAATGTGTGATGCATTATATTTTAGCAACATGCCATTCTTATTACATTGTGTAAAAAAAGACTATAATTTTCCAGAAGTAGGCATGGAGCTTCTTTCCCAGCTGTCTCGTCTGACTGGGATATTATTTAGGACTCCCACAGGAATAGCGACTGGATCATACCATCACAGTAAGTGAAATATATTATACCTATTCAGATTGTGTTGTAAAAAAAAAGTCTGATTTCAAATGACTTGAGGAACTTGCTACAGCCAATCTTATTCTGCACTACAGCTGCTGGCCATTATAGAAGAAACACAGAAATCCTTGTCTAAGCAAGTATGGCAGAATTTCTGAACTGTAATCTTCTCTGCTACTAAAAGCACAATGTTGTTTAGTTTGGGGAAAGTAAGGGCCTCCATACCTAGTAGGACCAGAAAAGACCTCTCAGTGGAGAGCGGTTGCCAGTCAGATTCAACCGGTACAAAACATAGCCAGCCACTCAAGTAGTATTAGCTGCTAGGCTAATGGATCATATGCTACTTGCATTGTACCAACTGCCAGTGCAATCCCAGCCTCGGAATAATGTGCTTTTATTGACTTTTAAAGAACTAAACGGACTATTTTCGGGTTACTTGAAAGACTGCTATATAAACCATATGCCACCCTGCCTGCATTCTGAAGGCTGTAAAAGCAATGAGGCTGACAGGCATAGTGCCCTAGAACTACTTGTGGGATTATTTTCCAGTTGGTGCCTGCTAGTTGCCATGCTTACAGATGCTCAATTGATTCACTCTTCTGCCTCGGCCACTAATTTTATTAAATAATTTAACTAAGTATGAACAGGGCACTAATTTTTCAACTTGCCATCAGAGATCTCTGTAGGCTCTTTGAACTATATTGCTCCTGGAGAAGGCCCTGAAGTAGTCAATTGGCTGAACACAACAGGCTGGTTTTAGTGAACACAAGAGCTAATCTTTTTTTTTTTTTGCCTCTTGGGATCGCTTCTTTCCTTTATGTTGGGTTTCATTGGGAATTTCTGATTTCTTTTGCACTTGTTGGTACTGTCTGATTTTAGCTATTAACTTTCATTTTACAATTCTTATAATTTTTGTTATTGTTTTGGTTTCATTTTGGTTATTTGCTGCCTTATATGGTTTATCCTAAAAGGTGGCGTGTAAATCTTAAAATCAAATTAAACGGAATGAATTTTGACAAAGGTAAATTAAATTAAATTAAACTATGAAAGACAAAATTTAAGGAAGTCAGAGTCTGGCTTGGTGTGCATACTTACATAAAAATAGCCAAATAACGGCATATGCTCATTTTCTAATGGTCTGTCTGTCAAAGGGAATCCCACCTTTTTAGAAGAGAAAAAGCAAGATCTATTAATTAATGCCTTTTCTTTAGCAAGGGGAGAAGGACCATTATGCTTGACGGATTAATATCAAGTGGAATTTCTACCTTCCTATATGGAATTAGAGTATTTTTGTTTAGAAAGAATTTGGGGAGAAGTCAGGCATTCCAGAGCAAGGTTCTTATAAGTACTGTTGCTTTGGGTCCCAAGTACTACTGGATACACAATAGAACACAGTTATGTTTCAATACTTATAGTTGGGTAGTTTAATCTGGAGGCGTAGCTAGGGTTTTCATTGGCCAGGGACAAAATCAATATTTGCGTGCCCTCCTGCCCTTCCCCCAACCACTGGAAGAGGCCAGCCGGTCTCCTTCCACCTGGCCCGACCTCGCAGGGCTGTAAGGAGGAGAGGGCAGGGGAGTGGGAAAAGGCGCAGAGCCCCACTGAAGGGCTGGCAGGCAGCAGCGGGTGGAGGGGTGGGCATGTGCCTGCCTGCCTTGGCAAGCCCTTTCTGTGACAAGAGGAGGGAGGGAGGGAGGGAAGTTAGGGGGCCAGTGGGTGTTGGGGGAGACAGGGCCTGGGGCCCGCATCCTCCACCCTCGTGCACCAGCCAGCCAACTCGGTTGCCCGCCCACCTCCCAGGAGGCTTGAGGGATGGTGCCTTCAGACCCCAAGGGACGTACCTGCCCTCACCAGGCTACCGCCGTTCCCTTGCTGGTGCTAGCGCTGCTGGTGCAGCTTCCTGCCTCTGGACTCTGTCTCTGTACCGCCTGGCAGCCCAGCCCAACCTCAACTGGGCTCTCTCTGCGCCCTGGGGCTGGAGCCCTGTCTGCCCCCCCCAACCAATACGCCCCTGATTTAATCATATCTGGAAATCCCTTCATCAGGAAAGGGTGAACTGTGGTTATAAAAATGTTCTGGCTACTCTGTTATCTAGCTAGTTTAAAACTATTATTGGGAGTAAAGTCTGATACAATGGCACAAACAAAATTTATCTCCTTTTGCAAATTGTGTTTTTATTATACTTGATAACTGAAAAAAATGAAAAATGAAAAATAATCCAGTATTTGTCATTATAGTCCTCAGTGAATGGCTAGGAGATCAGAAAGATACTTGTCCTCCATTCCTTTACTTCACCGAAGCAAAACTACTGATCTGGCTGAGATTCACAGAGCTGTTGGATGATGCACTGAAAGCTGTCAGGAGAAACCTGAGACCATATATTTGTGATTTGCAGAAGAACGTGTCTGGCAGGATCATTGGTAACACTTTTCCCTGTTGCCTTCATAATACAGTCAAGGTGACTTACCATTTGCTGTATCTGTGGATAACCTGAACCACAGATTATATTCTTCATGTGAATTATACATTGAAAGATTTTGCACCTTTATGAGCTCACTGTCAGGTTCCTACATAAAGTAAAATTCTTCTCATTCAGTAAAATGCAGCAGCTTCCACTCCGAGATGCTACTGCCTTGGCTTCTTTCTTTCCCTTGTTGCACCAAGCTGTACATTTTGTTTCCAGAAGTAGGTTGGCTAGAATGCTTACTTTATGCTTACTACAGACTTGCAAACAGTTGCCTTTTTTTCCTTGTGAAATCTGAAACAGTGATCCAACTTTGAATGGGCTGGACACTATTTCTGTAATTTAAGTCTGATGTATTATGGAACCAAATAGTTGTTCTTGACTATTTGAGCCTCATGGTGCACTGGTTAAATGCCTGTACTGCAGGTAAAATTGTGCTCACAACCTGGGGTTCAATACCAGGTAGCAGGCTCATGGTTGACTCAGCCTTCCATCTTTGTTTGCATGTCTAATCATGGTTGGATCTACTAGCAGTTATGTATTGTTGATCAACCGTAGCAGTTTGTAATGATTTTGAGGAGCTTTAAGGAACCTTAACTCTGTTATGGCTCAAAATTATTATACAGTAATTGTTTTACAGTCTAACCCATAAAACAATCCAATCTGCTATTGATTCCCTTTTACTGTCATTTGATTACTCCATTCTTCGATAAGAAACCTGCTTTATTTGAACGTGCTTAACATTTCACTAATGGATTGCTGTATGCAGGTCAAATTGTGCTTGATACTCTAAGCTGGTCTGAAGTTCAGAACTATCAAGGGATTGCCCAGGCTTTAGCTGATGGATTAACTGAACTTTCAAGAGGAAAGCAGGTGAGCATGCAATGATTTTTTGGATTGCATGACCTAAAAGTTCAACTTGGTGGTGGTGCTTAACTTTTAGGTGTTGTTTAAGTTGGTTTTCATATGAGTGAGGCTACTATTAAGTTAATGCTCTTCAATGTTTGATAGGAAAGGCTATTCTCACTGTATGGGTACTAAGTTGAAGTCCACCAAAGCCTTGCACTTGTTCTTTAGCTGGTACCGATATTCCTGTGCATTGCCACCTTTTTACTTCTAGCACCATAGATGTACTACTGGGGGAAAGGCCGTGTGAATTGGCTTAGCCCAGACATCACTGTCCCATTATCCCTCCCAAAGTGTTGGCTTTGCCTGACACAACGGCTACAGTGGCTTCACCTTCTGACTCCAAGTACAAGACCTGGCAAGACTAAACACCCAATCAACATTGGTCATGGGACAGCATTCTCTGCCACATCTGAAGACTCTAGACTCTTATAACTCAACCGTTCCTTGTCTTCCAGCATCTGAGGGAGGTGCAACACTGTCCTTACTGGGATGGATGGCTATGTTTCAGAAGGTAGTAAAACAACCAAGAGTCTCATGGTTTAGACCGCAAGTGACCCGGGGGGGGGGGAGAACAGAGCTTTGAAAGATCACTTTGTTATACTGCAGCTCTCAGAAATCTCCACTTAGCATAGTTTGGTCTGGATGCCTTCAAAAGGGGATTGGACAAATTCCTGGAGGAAAAGTCCATCACAGGTTACAAACCATGATGGAGATGTGTAATCCCTAGGCTTAAAACCAGGGTATTTCAAGGGCCAGTTGCACGGGAGTAGTATCAGGAGACAGATATCTAGTCTTGTGCGCTCCCAGAGACATCTGATGGGGCTACTGTGAGATACAGGAAGCTGGACTAGATGGGTCTTTGGCCTGATCCAGCATGGCTCTTCTTATGTTCTTATGTTGAAAAAAAAAAAAGGAAGACAACCTTATTCAGGTTTTCCTAGAAGAACAGCATTGTCCTGCACTCCCATTCTCTACATCTACTTTGTATATATGGAAAGCCACTTAAATGCCTTTTAATTGTTTTTAACTTTGTTGTGGTTCAAAAGAGTGAGTGATAGCAAGCATTAATGTTCCTTTCCAATCATATAAGCAGCACTGGATTGTTAGAAATGAATAGGTTGGTGAAAAAAAATTCTTCTGCTAATATTTGCTGCTTAGGACTTGCAAGCATGTCAAATCTCAACTTTCAGCATCCCCTGTGGTACCCCACAATTATGGGGTACAGAACATGCTTCCAGCAAGGGTTTTGTCCCAAGTATAGAGGAAGCTTTGGAGAGGCTTCTGGAGAAGAGCACCCTTTTTGTGAAACATCAACCAAATTGTTTCTCTTCATGCCCTTGCCTTGTAAGTTAAAACCTATCAAAATCAAAAGGCTTTTGGCAAAGAGTTTTGCATGGCACAATGGAATGATTCTGGTGGCATTGGTTTGGAAGCTGCTCTCCCTCAATGATGGATCCAGTTCGTTTCTAACATCCACTGTTGCTCTCACTGCATGTGAGGTGATTGTCCAGGTGATGAACAGGCCTCAGAATTCATGTGGCTCACAATGAACTGCTACTTCAAAGGAAAAAAAAGTCCAGTGGTAGTGAAATAATTCTAAAACAGATTTTTTTAAAGCCCCAACAGGAATGGATTACTGAGGTGATGCTGGTGTAAATTTGACCAAAAAAAAAATCTTTCAAAGTTTCATGTAGTTTATTTTAATTGGGACTAACATTTTGATTCAGTCCTATAGGATCACATCCTTCATTCCTGCTACTGTGTGGTTTCCATTTGTTATCATGGCACTGGACCTTTTAGAAACTTAACTGAAATGACATATTCATAGAACTGTAGAACTGAAAGGAACTTGAAGGGCCATCAAGCCAAAGAGGGAAATCAAATTAAAGGAATTTGAATGAGTTATGGCTTCTCTGTCTCTCTTTTTGACTCACATTTGCTTAGGAAAGGGGCAGTGTGCATACTATGCTACTTAATTTTGTGGTTTCACAGGAAAACCCACTGGAATTTCTCTCACGCTTCCTGACGAAGAAATGTACGAAAAATGAGAAGTTCAGCGATCAAGTTGGCTTTACTGCTAGTACAACAGAAGCACACTGTGGAGTGTCAGTTAAGGTAAAAACAAACCATACTTGCTTTGGGCATGCACAAGTATCTCTGCATGCTGCAGCCTGATCAAAGAGCAGAGAAACTGAGGCTGAAATCCTCTTGTCCTTAGCATTGTGTAAAAGTATGCCTGCAGAGGTTCATGGGAAATCACATCCTAGCAGTCCACATTTCTCTTCGTGCAATGAACCACACAACAAATAGTGCAATGGACGATGCAACTGACAACACAGTTTGCAGCTGTAGAAGGGCTTCTCAGATAAGACTCACATCCTGGTACATATTTTGTAATATATTGTGCAACTTAAGTTACACAGGTGTAGCTATACAACAGGATTTCAGCCGACAGGTGTTAAATAGTTTAAATCCAAGTATCTAAATATTGTAACAGCTGCATTTATGCTTGTACAGAATTGACATGCTGTTCAGCTCTTCAAATCCCACAAAATATTTCCCTGTCCATCTCTCCACTCTGTAATCTGTACAAGGGTTATGTATAATATATGTAACTCCAACATGAACATTTCAAGTCAAGAGGGGCACTACTTGGGGAGTACAGTACAATTTAAGCCCATCATGACATCTAATGCAAACAATATTTGGAGCTCTATCACAACATTGTGGTGGGTTTTTTTTAAACAGTGGTTCCCAACCTGGGTTCCCCAGATGTTCTTGGACCACAAGAACATTTGCCCTTGCCAGCACAGCTAGTGATGAACTCTTCTGGGAGCTACAGTCCAGAAATATCAGGGAAAACCAGGTTAGGAACCACTGTTTTAGAAGAATGAGAGATCTGACATATTCCCTTTGTCCTCTGTGTACCAAAGTAAGATAAATGAATTATATCTATGTACCAAAGTAAGACAAATAATATACATATTATATTATGTATGAGATCCAAAGTAATTAACAATATTGTCTCTTCAAATGATCCATAGATTTTTATGGAACCTACTCCCAGGTAAGTGCATATAGGGTTGTATCCGTAGATACATAGCATCAATATCCTGGTCTGATTTCTGCATTTTATTGGTTAAATGTGCAGCCTCCCCTAAATGTGAGTGGGAAACTCCTAGTGATGCACTTTTGATTATAAATAAGTATCTCAGTCTGAATCTGGGCTGGTGAATATATAAGCTAACTGATATTTCTGTACTTTAACTTTTAGATTAATAAAATTCATGAAAATACTCCAGACAGGCGTGAAAGCTTTGCCAGAGAGCTCCTGTTAAGTGAAAGAACCTATGTGCACACTCTGGAAATCGTAAGAGATGTTTATGTTAAGCCCTTGAAGGCAGCATTAGCATCAAATCGAGCGATCCTTAGTGAAGTCAGTGTTCATCTCATCTTCACTGACATATTGTGCATATTACAACTGAACAGGTAATTTCCTGTGACTATTCTGATTCCTATTCCAATAAATTACTACAGTATCCCTAAATTAGTATCCTATTCTAAATGCAGTGAGTGTGGCTTGGACTGGCCCTGCAAGACTTCCAAAGCCACTATAGGTCAAACAGTACCTCATCCATGGTCATCAAAGGGGACATCACAAGCAGATTAGTGCTTAAAAATATTACTTTTTGGACTGCAGTTCCCACAATCCTCCTGGTAAGCAAAGGGGATTATGGGAACTGTACTCTTAAAAAAAGCAATGTTTTGACACTTTGATCTATACAGTACATATTGGTGGAACTGTCTGTGGTATTTGAGGGTTGAAAATGTTATGAATGAACAACCTGTCACAGAATGTACGAACCACTACTTAATCATTATTTCTCCATTTTCCCACTGGGTTGTTGATCTGCTAGCATGCGGCTAGACAGGAGCTGCATGGTTCACAGTAGGCAGTACATTTTTGAAACAAGCCCAAAATCATCACTCAAAATGGGAGAGAAGTTTCTCCTGAAACCTCCAGACATGCCATTATCATTTGTTTGAACATGCCTGTCTCCAGAGACAAAGAGAGAAACACACCCTTCTGTCTGTTTCATGCGCAGGTGGTTTCTAGGTGAGCTAACACAAAGGCTTAATGAATGGAGCCCAGCCCAGAACATAGGAGAGATATTCAGAAAATTTGCCCAGCAGATTCAAACATACACAAATTTTTTCAACAATTATGGTGTAATCCTGAAAACCATAGACAAGGTAAGAATGAACCATGGTCACCGGACTTGAAATTCAGTGTCCTTTGTAATATTCTACTTGTCTTATTCTTTGTACCTTGTTCTTATGGATTGAGAGAACGACCAACAAGGAGGTACCAAAGTGAATTAATATAGACTAAGATCATAAAACGCATGAAATGCAGAAATCTTGAATACTTAGATCACATAATGAATGGCCCCTCTTGACTAAAGAATTAAATCAAATACAGGTTAAAAGAGAAGATGTTTTTAGGACTAATTGATAAATTGAAGATTAACAAGTCCCCGGGCCCAGGTGGCATCCACCCAAGGGTTATTAGGGAACTGAGATATGAAATTGCAGATCTCTTAACGGTAATATGCAACTTGTCTCTTAAAACGGCCACAGTGCCGGGGGACTGAAGGATAGCAGATGTCACACCAATGTTTAAAAAAGGAAGGAGGGGGGGACTCAGGAAACTACAGGCCAGTTAGCCTTACATCTGTCCCAGGGAAGATGGTGGAAAGCCTCATCCAAGAGAAAATCTTAAAACACATAGAAGAACAAACTTTGCTGAGAGAAAATCAGCATGGCTTTTGCAAGGGTAAGTCTTGTCTGACAAATCTTGTAGAATTTTTTGAAAAGGTCAGCAGGCATATAGATTTGGGTGAACCGGTGGATATAGTCTATCTGGATTTTCAAAAGGCCTTTGACACAGTCCCTCACCAGAGGCTGCTGAGAAAATTGCACAGTCAGGGGATAAGAGGGCAGGTCCTCTTATGGATTGAGAACTGGTTGAGATCCAGGAAACAAAGAGTAGGTGTCAATGGGAAATTTTCACAATGGAGAGAGGTGAAAAGCGGTGTGCTCCAGGGCTCTGTCCTGGGACCGGTGCTTTTCAATCTGTTCATAAATGACTTGGAGACAGGGATAAGCAGTGAGGTGGCCAAGTTTGCAGATGACACAAAACTTTTCCGTGTGGTAAAAACCAGAGAAGATTGTGAAGAGCTCCAGAAGGATCTCTCCAAACTGGGGGAATGGGCTACGAAATGGCAAATGCGTTTTAATGTAGCCAAATGTAAAGTAATGCATATTGGGGCGAAAAATCAAAACTTTATCTATCAACTCATGGGCTCTGAGTTATCCGTGACAGATCAGGAAAGAGATCTTGGTGTGTTGGTGGACAGCTCCATGAAGGTGTCTCCCCAATGTGTGGCAGCGGTGAAGAAGGCCAATTCCATGCTAGGGATTATCAAAAAGGGGATTGAAAATAAAACAGCCAACATTATAATGCCATTATACAAAACAATAGTAAGGCCACATCTGGAGTATTGTGTACAATTCTGGTCACCGCATCTCAAGAAAGACATAGTGGAACTGGAAAAGGTGCAGAAGAGAGCGACCAAAATGATTACTGGGCTGGGGCACCTCCCTTATGAGGAAAGGCTAAAACATTTGGGGCTCTTTAGTTTGGAAAAAAGGCGCCTGAGGGGGGATATGATTGAGATGTACAAAATAATGCAGGGCATGAGTAAAGTGGATAGAGGGAAGCTCTTTTCCCTCTCACAAAATATCAGAACTAGGGGACATGCACTCAAATTGAGGGCTGGGAGAGTAAGAACAGACAAAAGAAAATATTTTTTCACCCAGCGCGTTGTTAGTCTATGGAACTCCCTGCCACAGGATGTGGTGATGGCATCTGGCTTGGATGCCTTCAAAAGGGGATTGGACAGATTCCTGGAGGAAAAGTCCATCACAGGTTACAAACCATGGTGGAGATGTGTAATCTCCAGGCTTAAAACCAGGGTACTTCAAGGGCCAGATGCAGGGGAGTGGTATCAGGAGACAGATATCTAGTCTCATGCGCTTCCAAAAGCATCTGGTGGGGCCACTGTGAGATACAGGAAGCTGGACTAGATGGGCCTTTGGCCTGATCCAGCATGGCTCTTCTTATGTTCTTATGTTCTTATGAGAAATGAAATCTGTGGATTGTTGTAGCTGATTATTAAAGATAAAATAAACGGGAAAAGACATACTGAAAAGGGAAGTGTTTGGCTGGAGACCTTGGAGGCGGTTTTGGATGCAACACATCATCATTTAGACTAGCTGCCAAACCCCAAGTCAAAGGAGCTATGATGACATCCACGTCTGGTAGGAAAGGAACAAGAAGAAGCAGATTCTAAATGTCTGTTTTGAAGCTCAGACACTCCCTACCAGATGGTGTTAAAACTGGTTGTGAGTGTTCCCTGTTTCTGGCTTGCCAGTTGTGGAAGCATGTTGTTTGTGTGCTCACATCTGTACAGCATGTTTCTTCAAAATCCTTTCTCTTAATCTCCCACAGCCATGGAGCCAAAAATGGGTTTTAGGTAGCTTTTGGTTGTGCTTAGAGGATTTTCAGTTTCCTCCTTGAGGCTGGTGTATGTTATTTTTGATTAACATCAAATGCCACTGGAGGCCGTCAGCTTTGGGAAGACTGCCCTAGATACCATGTCACCCACAAAAAAGAGGGTAAATTACAGCTGTAGCAAAATGCAAGAACAAGAAATACTGCTGTGTGAGTGGATTTAGTTAACTGCGGACTCTCAGAAAATTTACCAAGGAAAAAAGTCAGTGCCTCATAATGAAACACGGCACTGGAGTAGGTTTTCTGGGACAGCTCAACTCACCAGATCCTCAACACATGATTTATTTCCCTTTCAAGGAATGATTTTTCTCTTGATTGATGACATGCAAGTGTTCTTGTTCGTGGCAGATGCACAATCTTCGTATTAACACCACCAGCAGATTAATATCCTTAAGGCATGAAGGACTTCTCATTTACCCCTTTTGTCTGGTCCCCCCGTGCTTTTCCTGGCCCAAGCGATGAACATTTGTGCTGTGGTGAAATGTTACTAAACTGAGGTTCTTTGAAGCCATCTGCTTCTTTAGCAAAACAGAAAGGGGGTGAACTGGACGACCACAGCTGTGCTGTTATGTGCTGTCAAGTTGCCTCCAACTTATGGCGACCTGATGAATGAGCCATCTCCAAAATGTCCTCTCCTCAAGTGCCTTGCTCTGCTCTTGTAAACTCAAGCCTGTGGCTTCTTCCGGTCCGTTTCATCTTTGGTCTTGCTCCCTTCCTTCTGCCTTAAACAGTCATTACTCGGGCAAAAGCACAATCCATCTGGCAGGTTGCACGACGCTGTAATAATTTGTTCTCTCTTGTCCAAGGACTAGGACAATTCCGTTCTCAACGTAGTTTCAAGCAGAAGCCAGGAAAAAGTGCAGAAGAGATTTACAGAAATTGCATTTGTATAGGAAATACATACATGTGGCTATTTGGGCCATATGAGGGTACATTCAAAAATAAGCTACCTAAGTTATTAGCATTAGAAAATGCCAGTGTTTGTATGACTGTTTTCTTATACCCTAACAGTCTCTCCTCTCCCAACCCACCCTTCCACTGGGCTTTTATTCCTGGCCAGCGGACTGCGTTGAGGGGCACCCCACTTCCGCTTCTGCCAGCTACCACCACCCAGCAGCTTCCAGAGGCTGCACTGGCATCAACACAGCCCCCTGGTTAGCCAGAGCCCCATCCTTACTGTTTTCTTATCCTCATGCCCTACAGCAATCTCCCTTCTCCCAACCCACCCTTCTTCCAGTGTACTTTTCTAAAGTTTGTGCAAGGAAGCATCCAATACTGAGCAGAAGCCCCACTGCTTATGCTCTCTGGCTCATGTGACAGCATGCCAAAGGTCACAAGTCTTTTACCAGGAGAGACTTATCTTCCACCCACAGTGAGCAGAAGACTGGATCACAACCCCTACATTAACAGGACACAAACCATGGTGCCTGGTTCAAAGGCAATTCTAGTCTAGACATCTGGAAGGCTGCCCTCCATAGGTAGCTTTAACATGATTCACTTTCCATGAGAAACCTTGGCCATGTGCTTGTATCGTGTATTTCAATAGGCTTGTGGATATTTGAGTCCATAGATTTCTTTCAGCCTTTGTGCGGTAAACATGTGATCCGGGTAATCCTTTGGCTGCTCAGCCCAATGTTACCCATCAAACCTAGTATTACATCACTGTGGTTACATCAGTCAACAGACAAGATTCAGTGGAGAAGACAACCGTGCTAGGGAAAATGGAAACTTGAAAGAGAAGAGGAAGATGGAACATGACATGCCCTGGTTCGATAAAGGAAGCCGGGTCCTTGCGTTTCCAAGACCTGAGCAGGGCTGTTAACAGCAGTACATTCTGAAGGTCACTGATTCCTGGGCTTGCCATAATTCAAAAGCAAACCAATTACACACAACAGCTGCAGTCTCTGAGAGAGGAGAGAGGCACAGTTCAATTTACCTTTAAACCTTTGTCAAATATCCCTCACATCTGAATAAGCACACCTAATATATTAGCAGAAGGGAAATCTTAGCGTTGGAAGAAGGTCCACATCTGGCTAACAGCCTTTCTGGCCTGTCATCATTTTCTGGCTTGGACAAATTTACTAAGCGGCTTCTCATCCTCAGTAAGACCAGCAAGCCAGTCCGTGCTAGAGGTGCCATAAGACAGCAGCCCAAGCCTGCTGCACAGTGGCAGAAGGGGATCGACCCAGTGCTGCAGAACACAATCATACTAGAAGGTTATGGAAGCCCTATTGCTTGTTCTGTATTTGGTCTGCCGGTTTTTTAAAAAAATCAGCTTGTATTGACATGCTTTGTAACATCTCTTTGCTCTCACAGTGCAGAGAAACTATCCCACTATTCCGTGCTTTCTTGAAGAGGCATGATAAGACTGTCATTACCACTATGAGGAGGTAAGCCTGGTGACTGGAAATGCGCCACAACAGCCAAAATATAGTAAGCACCATTCTGGCAATTTGCACAGCTTTCTTACATGCTAGCTTTAAAATATTTTGCTGATAGCTCTTTCAAGTGGAACCAATGATGACCATGACATATGTGGAGGAAAACAAACTAGAGACATGCATGCCTCTTAAGCCATGGGGGTAGGACTTCAGCCATAACTGTATGCCCCAGGCTAGGTTATCCCATAAGGGAGACACCATTATAGCCTGTGTGATGTTGTAACTCTGTGAGCTGTTTTACTATCAACAAACTGCTAAAGGGGGAAGTAAAACTAGTTATGGAATAATCAGACTAGTTCTTCATGTTATTTCCACCATTTTAGCACTTCTTCGTGTTCACATGTTCAGAGCAAAGCCATCCTATTTCCCATCCCAGGACACAAGGTGGTGGGACACCTGGTCCTCAAACAGAGTACTGGCTGCTGAAGCTACAGGGAAGGATTCCACCATGGGCCTAATGACATGATCAGACATGCTCCCATTCTTGCAGCACTTGGGCTCTGTGGCTATATGGGTTAGGGACATCTCTCCCCCCTCACCTCTCCAAGGTTCCCCATCCTTGATGCCAACATTCTTACAATCCCTACTGTGATCCTTTGAAGGTGCTCATCATGATAGAGTTTATTGATTGTGATGGAAAATAAAACAACATATCCAGCCTGAAATAACAAAGTCCCTATATAACAGTGATCCCAGAGGAGAGAAGTGGGTATACAATAGATACGAAGAGATGTCTTAGCATAGCTTTTAATTTATGGAATGGTTTGTTGGCTTTGAAGAGTGAGACAGAGCAGTGATCTTAGCATAAAACATTTGAATACTTACGGCAAATATATATTTCCTTTTCTAATTACATTATTATGTTTGCACATAATGCCTGTAGTCTACAAGAACTTCTGTTATGCCCTTCTAAGAGGATTGAAGAGTACATAAACCTCTTGTATGCTCTGAAGCTTCATACTCCTGCAGAACACACTGACCGTGAAGATGTAACTGCTGCAATTAAGCAAATGAGACAATACAGGGATTATATAAATCAGGTCTGTCTGTTACATTGTATTCCTGTTGGTATGATGATCTCAAAATAATCACTGATACACTCAGGATTAACCACATCTTGCCTGGGGTATACGTGACTTGATCTCCCAGTGTGATGATCTTCTCAAGAAGACTGTGGTCCCCCTCAAATCTGGATTAGGAGGAGTAGAGTACAATGGGCGTAATCCTTTTCCCCCTATGTAGGTCCCAAGGGATGAGCAAGGTCACAGATCTGTCCACCATTTTTGCAGCTGCCCTGAGTCCCTGCCACTGCCAGAGAAATCCCAGAAGTTCTGCTTGATATCATGGTGTACAGTCTGAATATTCAGAGATCTAACTATGGCTTTCTCATATAACAGCTTTGACAGCTTCCCTTGGTTCTGCCACCATCCAGAGAGAGGTAGATGGCAATCAGGCAGAGGTTTTTCAAAGGGGAGTGCCAGTTTTGTGCATTTCCTAGTCCAAGCAGGAGTGCTTGATGCTACAATTATTTTCCTGTCGGTACCAGGCCTTTCAATTTATTATATATAATTTATTGTTTTTAATCCAGATTTGTAATCCTATGTATATGCATCTTTAAAGCAAATAAATATTAATATAAATTAGTTAGATCCTGAACATTAAAAAGAAAAAGAAACATATAGTTCCTGCTTCCACTGTTTGCCTGCAACTTTCTTGGGCCATTACTTCACGTCCCTCTCATCGCTCTTTGCTGTCCCGCTTGGGATCATTATGAAAAAAGGTTACTTCACATCCATTGCGTGAAGGTGGGAGTTTGTCCTGACCACGCCCCCTGAACCAGGAACAGAGCTTGATGAGACATACCTCTCCCTGACCTCGGGAATTGTCTTGTCTCGGTTCTTGTTTCGAGACAAGTGCCCATGAAGTAACGCTTGTCACACAACACATGCATTCTCCATCTAGTGGCAGGAGTGCGAAGTTGCATTCTCCAGTACAATCCCAATGGCATAAAAATGCATTGCAGAGAGGGAAGAAGGCATGAAACCGGGAGTTTTGCCACTTAAAGCATGAAATGCAAAGTTGCGGAGATTCGAAATATCGAAAAATGGAAGCCTGGGCCAAAAAAAAGGGTAAACGAAGCCAGGAAAATTCAGTAATTGTCACGAAACAAGGACGTGAGGTAACAGTTGTCACGTTAACGTTAATCACGCCCGTAGGTAAACTGAAACAGGGACAGAACTGGGACAAGACCATGTGACTACGAACAACGTTATCACAAAACAAATGTAATCTCGGAACGAGGAAGGCCGTGAAGTAACCGTCTTGGATTCTTGATGTTTAGATGGAATGCTGAGGGAAATTCTGTGCTTATGTTGAAAGGCTATGACTTTCAAGCAATATTTAGCTGCTAATTTATCAAGATGTTACACGCTTTTCAAGTAACCCGTTTCCGAATGGCAAGTCACTCACTAAAAATATTCTCCCATGGAAACATGGATAATTAAAATCATTATGTGAATTGCACGTCAAAGTAGTTTCAAACGGATGATTTCCCTTTCCCTCTCAGTGAGTGAATATCTCAGCAAGTGTTTTTGTAGGCTGGAAAACAAAAACCATCTTCTTTGAGGTGTAGCCCTAACTATTTAGGGACTAACCCAACCAGTTCTTCGTGTTACTTCCAGTGTGTTAGTGCTTCTTCATGTCTGCATTTTTAGAGCAGATCCTGCCTATTTTCCATCCTAGGTGGTGGGGAGTCAGATCCCTGAGCAGAGTCCCCAAGGTCCAACGAAGGATTCCACGATGGGCCTAATGACACCAGAGGACATGATCCCACCCATGCCCTTGTTCTGTACTTGAAAACCAAATCAAATTTGCTTGTGTTGTCATTTAAACTCTTCCTCCCTTTTGAGAAGGTATCCCCAAATGATGCATCAAACAACCTTTAATTGCACAGAAAAGAGGGAGACCACTGCTCGTGTGTTTACTGGAATGGTCTTTGGGTACAAGCATTACAGAAAGCTTCCCTTTGTGATGTTTGGAAAGCTTGCATTGTCTTACCTTTATTGTATTGAATTTCCAGCTGAAACAAAATGTGGGCAGAGACGAGCAGCTGTTAAGTGCACAAAATCTCATCCAAGGATGTCCTGTAAGTATCTGATAAGTCAAGGATGGGCCGCTGTGTCCCTCCAGATATTGTTGGACTGCTGTTCTCATTATTCAGCAAACATTTTCAGCAGCCAATGCTTAGGCTTGCACTGATGTATCACATGCGAGTCTGTGGAAATTGAATAAGAGACAAAGAAACTACTAGGGAAAAGAGAGATTGAATGTGCCCTATTGGAAAAAAGTGGTGCAGCAGGGTACAGGGAAGCTGGGGGGAAAGTGATGAATGAGAAACCGTGGTCACATTAAGTGCGTCTGAAAGAGGACAACATGAAACAAAGGAAAACGATGTCAGCCATACCAAAAGGACAAAAGGCAATTGGGGAATTTATGCTTGCACATGAAATCAGCAATCCTCTATGCTGTACACACTTTCTGGAAGAAAGCACAATTGAACAAAGGTGCTTATTTGTGAGTAGGAACATGCTGCTCATAATCCAAGATACACACACACACACACACACACACACACACACACACACACACACACACACACACACACACACACACACACACACACACACACACACACACACACACACACACACACACACACACACACACACACCGCACCCTGCAGTTTATTTTAAAATCAATACTTCTCTGTAGTCAGGCTGTCATAGATTTGGTGAGAACATATTGGTTTTCAGTTCTGTGCACCAAGTCCTAGTTGCAAAGGATTGTTGAACTTATGATTTAAAGAGAGCATGCATTTATGAAAATGTGAAAAACAATAACCTTTATCTTTATGTTCCAAAGTCTTTGAAGAATAATTGCTAAGCTATACTCAGCAATCAAGTATAAACTGTACAAAACTGACCTCAGTCTGCATAATGTTTAAACAATTCATGTTTAATGTTTAATTTACAGTCGTTACTGAAAGCCAGTAGGTACCTAATGAGGACACAAGAGGTAGTTCAGCTAAACTGCTGCTCTGAAAGAGTCAGTATGGCATACAGGTAAATGGATCAATGCAAACATAAAGTAAGCACAATTGGAGGTGGATTTGGAAGAATCTGTTTTGTCAGAGTTTGGTGTTTGTAGCCATAAATTGTCATCACTGTTGACTGCTTTCCTAATGAATTGTTCCCAAATGTTGAAGGATCTGCAGTCCATTTAGTGGTGATTTTTAGAGGTGTATATTTCCCCAGCCACAAACAGAAAGAAAATTCTTCTTGTGAGTGATCAAGTCTGAACGTTGGGCTCGGACAGTCTCTGTAGTTCAGGGATGGGCAAAATGCAGCAGCTCCCATCCAGTCTTACCAGGATAGTCATTAAATGAGGATGAGTTGACTTCCATGGCATCTGTGCTGATTTCTCAGGAGACTTAACATAAGAACATAAGAAGAGCCATGCTGGATCAGGCCAAAGGCCCATCTAGTCCAGCTTCCTGTACCTCACAGTGGCCCCACCAAATGCCTCTGGGAGCGTACAAGACTAGATATCTGTCTCCTGATACCATTCCTCTGAATCTGGTCCTTAAAGTACCCCGGTTTTAAGCCTGGAGATTACACATTTCCATCATGGTTTATAACTTGTGATGGATTTTTCCTCCAGGAATCTGTCCAATCCCCTTTTGAAGGCATCCAGGCTAGATGCCACCACCACTTCCTGTGGCAGGGAGTTCCACAGACTAAACAGCATGCTGGGTAAAAAAAGATTCTTTTGTCGGTTCTCACTCTCCCAGCGTTGCATTAACACTTTTTTATTTAAATAGATTGCAAGACTGACCCTTTTTCCTCTCAACTTTTACAGGTTGTATGAACACACCCATGATCTTAGCCTTTTCCTTTTCAATGATATACTTGTCATCTCACTACGCAGCATCTCTTACAAGCCTTTTGAACGGATCCCAAAGACGACACACCAGTTTTTGGCAGCCATGGCGCTCCATCAACTCCTTGTAGAAGATATTCCAGATTCCAAATGTTAGTTTTTCATTGTCCTAATGCAATATAAACTCATGATAGGCGTCCTTGCTGTATCTAAATGGCTAAGAGAGGTATCCCAATCGGACATTTGTTCACGGATTAGCTTTTAAAAACAAAATTGCCTAAAGAGGGCCAAGAATGCAACACTAAATACCTCATTTGTGTGAGAATTAAATTATTTCAGATCAGCCCTTTCAAGTATACTTTGTTCATATAAAGGGCACACATGAAAGTCTACAAGTGTGCAGTTTCAAATTGACTGTGTGAGGAGTGTGTTATAGATGGGCATTTGCCTTCTGTCATATCTAGAGGCAGAATTTGTCTACAGAAGTCAAGGGTGGGAATCATTTGGATTCTCAGATGTTGTTGGTTTTTACCTCTCATCAGGACTAGCCAGTGAAGCCAATGATTAGGGATGGTGGGATAGGTAGTCCAATAAGTAGACTTCAACACCTGCATTGTCCCAGGTATAGCTAGCTACACAGTGTGACTCAATTCCGTATAGCTGTTTTAAGAATATGTAGCAGCTCACAGCTCTAACAAGGACAATGTGTGGTGGAAATGGATGAGTTGATGTGATATGATCAACAAAACTGGTTAGCAGAGGCATAGGAATTTAGCCAATACTCTTTTCATATTTGTATTTCTCTGTTTTAGAAAGTCTGTATCACAACATATCAGTTCTTCAGTTTTGGGAACACATATTTTTATCTAATCTTTGGCTTTGTTGATGGGTATTCTTAGTATTAGAACTGGTCCTATCATTAAGGCATCCAAATTCCCCATCCTGAATGTCAGTTGACTATTTATTTTGCAGATATCAAGAATGCCTTCCTTCTAAAAGGACCCAAGCGTCACTGGATTTGCTCTACGGAGGAAGATAACAAGTTCACATGGCTCTCTGTATTGGAAAGAGCAATTAACTGCAGTCTTCAAGAGGATATAAACTTTCCTTGAAATTTCCTACATTGGTTACTTATTACCTCTATGCCACTGATAGGCGAGACCATCCCTTGCTTAAAACAACTTATTATAAACCCAATTAGCTTTAGGTAACAGGAGGAAGCCCCCCTCCCCCAAACAAGTTATACAACCCCCAGTATATGTACTGGATTTCATCATTTTTATTGTAAAAAAATTGAACCTGCAGAATTTAAAATTTGCTTTGGAAGGATGCTGGAACAGAACGAGAGTATTTCTCTCTCCCCTGCCCCTGACACTACCACTGTACCAACATCCATATTATGCCCCAGAATTTTGGGAAGTGCTGAAAGTAATTTGCAGTATGTTCACATGGCTGAGAGGAAGGTTGGGAATTTGTCCTAATGATGCATCTTAGGTTATAACAGCTGTAATATAACAGCTGTAATGCTGGCTCCATAAAATGGCCTAGATGAAGACAGTGGATTTTATATAGTCTACCATCATGCAGGTATGTGAAATAGCAATAAAGGACATTATAGACCTCCAGGTAAAAATCAAAAGCTTGTGTTTGTCACAGCTGGCATTTCTCCCAACAAGATTAATACCAGAATGAAATCAGACCATCACAATTTTATCAAAATTACATTCTAACAATGCAGGAGCTTAAAGCCTAAAAGGGCACTTAAAAAAAAGGCATAGCATACATCTCTAAAATATCCAAGTTACTAACAAAAACATTTAAAGAAAATGACTTTCTTAGCTTCTAAGCATATTAACAACAGAAAAAATAATTCCAAATGCTTAAACACACAGCCAAATCAGTTTGAAATCTGTAGATGATAATTCAGTATGACTGTGTTGCCATCTTGTGTTGATGTGTTGAATGTTGCTGGTCCTTCCCTAGATATCTTTTTTGGACACTTATCTCCCCGCCATCAGCTATCAACTATCATTTCTGCAGGACCTGGAGATCCAGGGCCTGGGGTATTAACAGAAGTGTTGTTGCACCTAGTGTATCTTCAAGGGCTTGCAACTCAGAATCTGGCAGGCTGCCACAATGATAATAAAACCCATTATCCTGCAAAGCCTGGAGGAATAAAGGTCTGTAACACAAAGCATCTGGTGCACTAGAGTCCTCTAGTGCAGTGATGGTGAACCTATGGCACGGGTGCCAAAGGTGGCACTTGGAGCTCTTCCTGTGGGCACCCGACATTGCCCCTTCATAGCCACCCATATACAGGTTAAATTACTGTATTGGCACTTTGCAAAAAAATTAGTGGGTTTTGAATTGCAGTTTTGGGCACTCGGTCTCTAAAAGGTTCGCCATCACTGCTCTAGTGCAAAGTAAACTTTCAATTTGTTCCTTTATTACTTTCATTTTTAAGCATGTTCAACTCTCAGGATTATTATTGTACAGTGACCTTGCTTGGCTAAAGAGTTGGTGAATTGTTTTTGCAATGACTTCATAAATTTTTAATTGTATTTTCCAAACAATCTTTAGAATCATAGAATTGTAGAACTGGAAGGGACCTCAAAAGTCATGCAGTCCAGCACTTTGCCAGTGCAGAAAATCAAAACTACAGTTGCATGATAGGTGGACACCCAACTTCTGCTTAAAAATCTCCAGTGAATCTACCAAATTTTGAGGTAGTCACTCCCTCTCCTTGTCGAATGGCTCTCAGAAAGGTCTAATATTCAGTCAAAATCCCCTTTCATATAACTTAAATCCATTACTTCTGGTGCTAGCATTGGCTGCAAAAAATGAATCCTTAAATATATCACATTGGAACTTCAGCATTTTCTTTTCCAGAGTAAAGATATCAATTTCCCCCAGCTTTCCCCCATAAGGCTTAGTTTCTTAACCTCTTACGCTTTTGGTTGCCCTCTTCTGGACACGTTCCAGCTTCTTCATATTCTTGCATTTTAAGATGCTGCTTATAATAAACACATGCTATGATGTTTCTTTTCATACATAGTTTACATGCATCCTATTCAATAGCATGACGCCGCAGAATGTTTGTTAGCTGTATAATCTGGTGCTCAGAAGCAATTGTCCTTTAAAACCGATATTGAGAAGTGATACATACAAGACTCAAAAGATCTTAAGAAGTACAGTGATGCCTTGAATTACAAAATTAGTCCATTCCAATGGATTTTTCGCAATTAAATTTTTTTATAATTCAAAACACGGTTTCCTATAGGAATTAAATTAATCCATTCCAGAGGTCGGAAAATAGGCAAAAATGGGAACGGATTAATTGGTTTTCAATGCATTCCTATGGGAAGCCTGCCCCAAGCCAACAAAGCAGGTGAAGAGCTTCTCCCCTTTGCTGGGTTGGTGGGAAACCCCCTCAATCAATCGGCAGTGGAGCTGTCAAAATCACCGGGCTGTCGGCGTGCCCCACAACCAGGTGATTTTGACAGCTCTGCAGCCTGGCGGATTTTGCTTCATAATTCAGGCTTTTTGCAGCTCAAGGCATTTCTAATTCAAGGCATCACTGTACAGAAAAATAAATGCCACAGGCTGAGAGCATAGCCTGAGAAAAATATTATCATTACTGGATGTCGACATCCAGTAATGGAGGCCAAAGAAACCAATAAATAATTCGTATTGTCATCCTGACTCCTGACTGGTGCCAGCCCGGGCTACCTCTCGGTTTTTGTAGTCATAAAAACTAGTAAGAAGGAAACTAATAAGAAGGATGACCTTGCCAAGTGAAAGGAACAGGATTTATCTGATGACAATCATATATTTTTTTAGAAGATACACTCATTGTTATTTGATATTGAACAAATTTAATCCTTTGAAAAAGAACTAGAGCTGAATTACCTCCAAATTACCCAGGGATGCTCAGTCAATCAATGCTCTAGTGCTTTAGTCATAATTATCTATAAGCTATCATAGTGGCCAAGATGGATCTACAGTGGCAACTCGATTTACATTTTTAATCCGTTCTGAAGGCATCTTCAGAAGTCGAACAACAGTTTCCCATAGGAATACATTGAAAAATAATTAGTCCGCTCTGGAGGGAACAGATTAATAGGTTTTCAATGCATTCCTATGGGAGGGCTTTCCCAACCCCTCTCAATCAAGGGCAATCGAAGGCTGCTTTCTGCTTTCCTGACTTTGACAGGTCCGATCTGTCAAAATCAGCTCAGGTGTGTGTGTGTGTGTGTGTGTGTGGAGAGCAGCCTTTGGTTGCCCTTGATTGAGAGAGAATCCTGAGCTGTTTGGAAGGGAAGCATGTCCCTTCCAAGCCGCCTGGGCTGTGGATGGGTCCATGCTCTGCTCACCAAATTGGTGGGCACAGCACAGACCCATTGATTTTCACCTAGCGAGGGAGGCTTGCAAGTGAAGTGGCGTTGGCAATCTGCCGCTGCTGCTTGCCTTGCAAGGTGTCCAGGCTGGGTGAACATGCATCCACCCTGGGAGATCCCTGGGGCAGATGAATGTTCACTCAGCCTGGGCACCTTGCAAGGAAAGTGCTTACCTTGAGTAAGCGCTTGCCTTGCAAGTCTCTGGGGCAGCCTTCAGCTTCTTTCTGCTTTTCCACCAGATAGATTACTTTGACAGGTTGGACCTGTCAGTCATATGTGTGGGAGGAAAGCAGAAAGCAGCCAAAGGCTGCTCTGGAGCCTTGGAAGGCAAGCGCTTACCTCCGGGTAAGCGCTTACTCAGATGTAAGCATCGTTCCCTGGGAATGATACAACTTTGGGCAGCCCGGGCGGTTTGGAAGGGAGATGCAATGGCCACCTCCTCCTTATTATTGGTTGCTTCGATCTCTTTTGCAGAGATGGAAGCAACCAAGGAGGAGGAGTTGATGATGGACAACAAACACTGCTCTCTGCTCCGCACGACAGGTTATTTTAATAGGTCGGACCTGTCATGCGCAGCACAGAGCAGTGTTCATAAGTTGAATTATTCGGTTGTTGAAACAACCGTAAATCGAGGTACCACTGTAGTTGCAAAAGTAAGTGTTCTATGTACCATCAACATCACATTTTTATTGTTCATGAAACGAGAAGGGGGAAGTGTGCTACGGAGGTGATGACTGGGAAAGAAACCCATCACCCGCTTGGCGCTATCCACCCTCTGTGTGGTTTGCACAGGAGAGCCTTAACTGGAAAGGAGACCCACAAAGAGGACATGAGGAGAGATCCTTTCTCCCCCCCCCCACTTTCCTCCAGGATCAGGCTTCCCTTGCTGGGTGGGTGAGACATGGTGTGTGTGTGGGGGGGGAGAGGGCACAAAAACTGACTTTGTCCCTGTGCGCTCCAAACTCTAGCTAAACCACTGCATGTTAGGTCCTGCACTTTTACTTCTGCCTTCCAATTTTGTCTGTTTCGGTATCATTGGCATTCTTCAGTCTTAAAAGACTATGGTATCATGCCTGGAGTAGAGATCCTAAAACAACACCTAGCTAGTGTGACTAAGGGCGCTTTTACACGACCCCTAAGATCCGCTGGCCACTTAAATTCGGACCAGAGATCTTAGGGGCTTGTCGCTCTTCCTGTGTCCCCACCCTGGCTGCTGGCTGCGTGAGGGGAGGGAGAAAAAAAAGGAAGAAAAGATCGTGGCTCACCTCCGTTCTGCCTCCGTTCTTGCCGCAGCAACATTCCTGTCACTGTAAAGTAGCTCTTAAAGGGGCGGGAGCCAAAAAAATAACAAACAGAAGCGAGGAGAGCCCCGCACTCACTATCGTTACACCGCATCAAGCAATTTTCACCCTGGAAGAGCAGGTACTTGAAAGGTGCGCTGGGACGCGCTAAAGTGGGCGTGGCCGCACTTAATTTCCTGTAAACTCCGGAGCTGGTGGGGAAACATTTTTAAGCTCCGAAGCTGGGAGCCATTTGCCCCGGAGTTTAGGGGTCGTGTATAAACGCCCTAAATAGACCAATCCAGGAATGGCAGTCTGTACGGCACTGGGGGTAGATATATCCTGTTTCTTGCCCAGTCCTCAGGTTTCGTTGTTTCCATGCCTGCCTCTTTTCCTCTGGCTGTTGGACAAATGCCTCTTCAAATTTATGTAGACCATGCTGTATCTTTTGCCTCCAGACAGTGCGATCAGAGGTCAGGGTTTCCCATCTGTTGAGGTCCATTCCCAAGGCCTTCAGGTCCCTCTTACATATATCCTTATACTGCAGCTGTGGTCTCCCTCTGGGACGCTTTCCCTGCGCTAGTTCTCCATACAGAAGATCTTTTGGGATCTGGCCATCATCCATTCTCACAACTTGTCCAAGCCAGCGTAGGTGTCGCTGTTTCAATAAAGTATACATGGTAAAGATTCCAGCTCGTTTCAGGACTATGCTATTTGGAACTTTGTCATGCCAGGTAATGTTGAATATTTGCCTAAGACAGCGCATATGGAAGATGTTCAGCTTTCTTCCCTGTCGGGCATGGAGGGTCCAAGACTCGCTGCAATACAAAAGTGTGCTCAGTACACAAGCTTTATAGACCTGTATCTTTGTATGTTCTGTCAGCTTCTTATTGAGCCATACCCTCTTTGTTAGTCTGGAAAACATAGTAGCTGCTTTACCTATGTGTTTATTCAGCTCAGTCTCTAGTGAGAGTGTATTTGAGATAGTTGAGCCAAGATACTCAAAGTCGTGGACAACCTCCAGTTCTTTTGCAGAAATTGTAATGCGAGGAGGAGAGTCCGCATTCTGGCCGATGATTTGTGTTTTTTTCAGGCTGGTTTCTAGCCCAAACTCTTTGCAAGCCTTACTAAAATGATCCTTAAGTTGTTGGAGATCTTCAGCAGAGTGAGCAGTAATGGCAGCGTCATCAGTGAAGAGGAGGTCCCGCAAACATTTCAGCTGTACCTTAGACTTTGCTCTCAATCTACAGAGATTGAAGAGGTTTCCATCTGATCTGGTCAGGAGATCGATACCCTCTGTTGCAGGTCCAAAAGCATACTTCAGCATGGTAGTGAAGAAGATCCCAAACAATGTTGGCGCAAGGACACAACCCTGCTTCACTCCGCTTCAGATGTCAAAGGGATCTGACATTAGGCCATCAAAAACTACATTGCCCTTCATATCCTTGTGAAAAGACCTAATGATGTTAAGGAGCTTGGGTGGGCATCCAACCCGGAGGAGTATTTTAAAGAGTCCGTCCCTACTAACCATATCAAGCGCCTTCGTAAGATCGATGAAGGCTACAAAAAGTGGCTGTCCTTGTTCCCTGCATTTCTCCTGCAACTGCCTGAGGGAAAATACCATATCAATAGTGGACCTGTTGAAGCCACACTGTGATTCTAGGTAGACTTTCTCTGCAAGTATCTGGAGCCTCTTCAGTGTAACATGTGCAAACAGCTTCCCGACAACGCTGAGAGATACCACGATCATTGTTACAGTTGCTCCTGTCGCCTTTGTTCTTATAAAGCGTTAACAATATTAGCGTCCTTCATATCCTGTGGTACTCCCCCTTCCCTCCAGCAAAGGCAGAGGATTTCGTACAGTTCAGTGGCAATGATCTCTTTGCAGCACTTCAGAACTTCAGCAGGGATGCTATCTTTCCCAGGTGCCTTGCCAGAGGCAAGTGAATCCAGAGCCACATTTAGTTCTTCTAGAGTTGGTTCATTGTCAAGCTCCTCCAAGACAGACAAGCACTCAATATTATTTGAGACTTCTTCGGTTATTGTGTTTTCTCTGGAATATAGTTCAGAGTAGTGCTGCACCCAGTGCCATCTGCTGCTCACGATCCTGGATGATCTCACCTGAAACAGTCTTTAAGGGTGCAGTTTTCTTATGTATTGGCCCTAAGGCCTGTTTAATTCCATCATAAATCTGTTTCAGTATGTCACAATATTTATACATACATTAACCTCAATTTATTATTTTTGGTTCTTGTGAATGCTGAAGTGATTTTTTCCCTGCCAATTTTATTGATGTCACAATTTCACATCTATACAGCACAACCAGGAATTCTACAATATAGATGAGCTTGGCCTTCATTTCCAGGGCCACCGCCTTACATTTAAGGATCTTTTCTGGTCCCTTCCTTACTACCCTTCCAAGCCTTAGGATTTTTTTCTAATTTCTTCCCCCCACTTCACTTTTCATTTTCCCTTCACATGAATCTCGTCCAACTTTTCAAACTTTATGTTCTGCATTCAAATGGATAAAGAAAAAGATAAAATATACCTTTGTTTGACACCTTTTCCTACTGGAAACCATTCTGTCCTAAAAGCAGTCTGTCTTCTGCAGAGTATAGGTCATATACTATATCAGGACATTTAAATGTACCACACTCATTTCTTTTAGAATGAGTCAGAGGTTTTATTGTAATTTATATAGTTCCTACTGATTTTCTGTTCAAATTGTTAAGTATGTTCCAGCAAACCAATTTGTATTTGCAAGTTGCTGTTTATCTGAATGCAACTTGAACATGTAGCACTTCTCACTCTATACATAGTAGAAATATTTTTTGTTCAATCTTGAAGTAATTATCTGAATAGGACCTTCAAGACTTCTTCCAGGCAACGTAGTTCATCCATGTGGATGGGCAAAGATTTGAAGCAACAGGGCGGATTAAACATGGATAAAACACATAGTAGCCCGACATATTTGCTTCCAGAATAAAATGATGGTTCTGAAAATGTTATTTTGGGGAAAAGATGCTTCTAGTAGTCATTAATCATGGCAGATAAGCCTTCATGTGTATCAAACTAGCCTGAAAAGGTGAGGTACACCCTATTAATGTTCTTTCAGCATAAACTGCTGTTGCTGAAATGCAGTGGTAGCAAAGGAAGAGAATTTAGTAAAGCCCTGGTTGCTTCACTGGGGGGGAAAAAACTTTTAGAGGACCCTTCACTCTTAAAACTCAGATGTGTCTTGTAATTGTGCCATTTTGAGGGGCAGTCAATTCCATCTGCTGGGATCAAGTCCAGTTCAAGAACAAAGCAGACATTGGTCACGTGATTCATGTGTACTCCTGCACAATATCAATACATAACCCATTTTATTTATTTTACAGTCTTCCACATCCCATTCAAGAAATGCCTCCCTACAACTATTCTTACATAGTTGCAAAAGATGACCGAATTCTGTGCACCGTTAAACCATATTAAAAAAAATTCACTCAAATTAAAATATTGTGCTGTTTTATTGGTGTAAAAATCACACAATTGCTAGTTCTGATTCTGCTGAGATACATCCATGCACTTTAACATCTATGATCCCACAGCCAGAATAAGCCATTAAATAGAATATCTGCTGTTAGTCAGCATTAATGCAAATTTACATATGAGATCAAAAGTTGTGTATTATACAATTTACAACAAATCCTAATACAGTACATCAACCTGAATAGCAGGATACACTCAGGAAAGTTTGTGTTAATAACAAAGCCTGTCCACAAGCCAAAAGAATAAGGCTTGAAGACATGGGAGAAAGAGTAACCCAACCCTTTAAAGAACAAAAACTAGATCTGTGAGGAGGGGCAGAGGAGAGGCTGGGAAAAAAGAGCTGAGGTACTGACACATTTCTTGACTGCAGAGTATGTTACAGTAAAGTCTGGTGGATGTGTCAGTTAATAAAGAGTAATGTGCAAAGCATGCAACTACAGGTGGTATTCAGGAGATGGTTGAGGCTGAGATGAATTCCCAGCCCTTTCACAGAAGGGATGCACTTACGTGCATGCTGCAGAATTCAGGTCATGATTGGAAACACTTTAACAACTGTCAAGCTGTGGTCACGTACAAAACACAAAGTACAGCCAAATTTATTTGGTATGGCAAGGTATTGAATTAATGTATGTGGCACTTAGAAGAATTTGAGTGTTACTCAAGAAGCGAGGTGGTCTCAAACTGTGGACGCCTTGCAAGGTTGCAAAGTGTGATTTGGAAATAGTTGATGACCACAGCTGTAAATCTTCTCTTACACAATCAGGAGATGTGTAACAGGCATTCATGATAAATAAATGTGCTTCTGTGTTCAAGGTAGATATCCACTTGCATATTTGGGATGTTTTTATTCATGATCTTTGACAAGAGAGATAGAAAATTCATTAGGTAATCAATGCCAGTTGGGGATATTATAGGCCACTGAAGTTGTATAAACCTTGCTCCAACTTAAAAATTGTGACCTCCCCCCAAATGGGAAGGTTGGCAGTGCCGCTATATAGAACATTCAAGGAAACATTTATTCCATTCTTGGTATTAAAATTATAAAAGTTACTTAAATACAACCGTGGACAGAGGACAAAACAATCACAAAAAAATGTTAAAAGAGTGCACTGAGCTGAACATATGGGTTTCTAATTAGGCCTTTTACCCAGTTTCCCCTTTCAGAGTTAATTAGTTCACAGTTAACGGCAATTGGCTTATAAGTGAGAGAAGGGTCGAAGCTGTTCCAGTTGAACCTCCAGTGAAATTCGCTCTTCGAGAACGTCCTGGAAAGGAAAAAGTTACATTATTCACCATACATGAAACTCACAACATATCATTTGAAACATTTTTAGCTGCAATGATAACAGTACATCTTTATAACAAACTAGCACTGAAGTTTGTAATATGCATAGAGGGCATCACATTCTAGATTAAGGGTGGAGAAAGGGTGGTCTTGGGACCACAGACTGCTCCCCCAATTTTGTTTTTGAAGACCCCGTCATCCCCAGGACACCTCCTTCTTTGGCATAAAATGTGAAGTGTCACTGTTGAAAGCTGCCAAGCCTTGGCGGTTCACCTTTAAGTATGTCAAATTCCTGCATCATTGATGCAAATACCAGACTCTCCAAAACTGGAAGTGGATTTTAGCCACTGTCATTATCTGTGTTTTGTGAGGTCTCTGTTCATCCCCAGAGGATCTTGGATTTGCCAGTTACCGAAACCTGTGGATAAGAGCAAATACAGTGGCACCTCGACTTACAAATTTAATCCGTTCCGAATGCATGCTCTTAAGTCGAACTACTCTTAAGTCGGGGTGCCTATCTAAAAAATTGAAAAAATAAGTTAAAAAAATAAAAAAATGGAAAAAATATTTGTAAGTTGAGCAGACCATATCTAAAATTTGTAAGGCAGCAGTTAAAATGTCAACAGTTTTCTGCTCTTAAGTCGAATTGCTCTTAAGCTGAGCTGCTCTTAAGTCGGGGTACCACTGTACTCTTATCCAGGGACGATGGTGATGACAGGGGTGGTGGCTTTTATCCCAACACCCCCAAACACCGAGCAGAACAAAGGGCTGCCAACCAGTGCAGCAGGAGTGGTGGGATGCCAGCGTGGCATTTTCCCCCTGCACTAGCCCAGTCCCATTGGGCAGGTTAGTGGACCGGGCAACAGGAGAGCATGCCTTCACTTCACCCGGTTTGCCTTGCTGATGCACCTTTGCGTGGACCGGGTGGCATGAGGGCACTCTTCTGCTGCCTGAAGGTGCTGCAGCTTGGCGGACTGGGTGGAGTGAAGGTGCGCCCTCCTGACACCCGGAGGTGCAGCAGCTTGGTGGACTGGTTGGAGTGAAGGTGTGCTTTCCCACCGCCCAGTCCAGGCAGCACCAAGATGCTCTCTCCTGCTGCCTGGTCTGCTGACCTGCCCAGCGGGAGTGGTGGGATGCTGGGGGCAAAAGAGACACCCAGTCTGCTGCCCAGGTGGCGCAGCACAGCTTTCGCCCCCGACATTCCACGACCCCTACTGCTCGCTGATTGCCAACCACGGATAACTGCATTTGTGGATGGTGAATCAGCAGATACCGGGGGGGGGGGGGGTGTGATACTGTATTCATCCCTGTCCTAGATATTATATAATTATATCATATAAGCCAAATTGTAGGTACTTCTGGGAAAAAAATACTGTAATAAACATTACTTGTTTCATGATGATGGTTTTATGGGAAGAAATACAGAACACCATGGAGTTTGTGTATGGCTGGGAAGAGATAAGCCATCTGGAATGTATCAGCACCCACCCCACGCTATATGAAGGAAGCATCAGAATATATTTTAAAAAGACTTAAAAATATATCTGTGTTGAAAACTGAAGTCATAATTGAGCAAGGTAAGCTAAGGACTGAAAAAAATGCAAGTTTGTACATTTCCTAGGTACAGGCTCCTTTAACGTCTTCTTGAACTATTACTTACCTTTAGCTGTTGCTGCAATTCACTATTCAATCTGGCCAAAACAGTGTTGGTCTCTTTATTCCGCCTGATTGATGCCTGAATAGCCTTCTTGTCTTTTCCTACCGATCTGAGGGGATATTCCATGAAAGAGGTTTCAGAAATTGCCATGTGGTTGGAAAACTAATTATTATTCAATGCCTTAGCTCTCATTAATATATGCAGTTGCATGGTTGTAAAAAAACAATGCATTTCATAGTTGTGTCATTCGGTCCAATCACTGGGCATACTCAACAGGGCTGCATTCAAAGCTTGTATTCACCTAACGAGAAAAAGCTCAACTGTTGTGTAATGTAAGTGAGGCTTGAATTTCCCTGTTTCAAAGCTGTTGGTAGTCAAGATAAAACTGCCTTTTGTCTTCATGCAGTTCTTTGGCTTGTAGCCTTTTTGTTTACCTCAGTTACTATTCAGAATTCTTGAGCATGTTTCTTGAAAGCTTGGTGGAGCTGAATTACCCTGTCATAAATGATGGCTGCCTGTATAATGAGCAAACAGCTTATACCTAGAGTTGTGTATTACTCTCTGCCACACAATAAGACACAATAGAAACAGAATAAAGCACCAATATTCAGCTTACATAGAGCAGATAGAGATATCTATTTACATAATCCATTGTATTTCCAACATTTAGGTTTTGTCAAAAATATTTTTCAACTGTGCCAAGCAGCAAAGCAAGGGGAAAGAAAATGTTCAGTAATTAGTATAGCAACAATTGCATTTTTGAAGTGGGGAGAATTGTGTATCTCATTCAGATCATATTCCTTGCCCACAAAAAGGGCCCAACTAATTTATTTTGCATTTCTTATAGGACTACCAAAATACATATTGGTGAATAGCTTTATAATTTGTACTGGGGTGTGTGTTAATGATTAATGGGTCCTTCCCAAACTGGGAGGACTTAATTAATAAGTGGGGTACACCAGGGCTCAGTTCTGGGTCCCGTGCTCTTCAACATTTTTATTAATGACTTGGATCAAGGAATATAGGGGATACTACTTAAATTTGTGGATGACACAAAATTGGGTGAGATAGCTAATACCCAGGAAGATAGAAACAAAATTCAAAATGATATATGAGCACTGGGCTGAAAGCAAGAAAATGAAACTCAACAAGGATATATGCAAAATACTGCACCTAGAAAAAGAAACCAAACGAAATTACAAAATGGGAGACACCTGCCTCAGCAACACTACAACTGAGAAGGATCTTCAAATATGAGCTGAATATGAGCCAATGGTATGATGCAGCTCTGTTGTCTTTCTGAGAACAGGCAAAGATTTTTCTCTTCAGGAAGCTTTCCCTGAATGATGGACTACCTATTATGTGTCTTTTATAGGAATCTACAGGATCACATAGACTTTGTGTTTATAACTACTTATAACCTTATGGTTTACATTGACACTATGTTTTCACTGTTAGTTTCCATCACTCATAACTTTACAAGGAACGTTACTCCCCTTTAACTGCTCGTATTCTCTTGTATCTTGAATAGGAATCTACAGGATCACATAGACTTTGTGTTTAAAACTACTTATAACCTTATGGGTTTACATTGACACTATGTTTTCACTGTTAGTTTCCATCACTCATAACTTTACATGGAACGTTACTCCCCTTTAACTGCTCGTGTTCTCTTGTATCTTTAATATAATGTTGTCTATTAATACTATAAGATGTCCCTCAATTCCCTGTTCTCAATACTTGAAATGTCTTAATTGTACTGGACTGCATATTATCCCTCATTCTGTAAGACACCGTGGGTCCTTTTTCCAAAGAGAATGGGGAGGTAAAAATGTTCTAAAATGAATGAATGAATGAATGAATGAATGAATGAATAAGGACAATGCTATTTTAGACTGCATTAACAGAAGCATAGTCTCCAGATCCTAGAAGGTGCTAGTTCCCTTATATTTGGCACTGATTAGGCCTCATATTGAGTAAAGTGGTGCCTCTAATTATGAAACTAATTCATTCCAAATGCATTTTTGTAACTCTAAACAGAGTTTCCCATAGAAATGCATTGGAAACAAATTAATCCATTCCAAGTGGGAAATCACTCCATCCCCAGAAAGCAAAAAGCAACAGATGAGCAACCTAACCACTTGAGAAATACACTAAAGAAGTCCCCAAAAGTCCACCAAATATTTAAAAAATGCGCAGTTTGAAAAGGTCAAAAAGAAAAAGCAGCAGCCCCAGTTCCCAGCTTTCCTTTTCAAAATGGCTACTTCTTCTTAATTGCAGCAATGGAGTCAGGTGGCCACAAGAAATCCACCAAAGAAGTCCTCAAAAGGGTGCCAAATATTTCCAAAATGGGCAGTTTGAAAAGGTCTTTAAAAAAAGAAGCCCCAGTTCTCAGCTTCCTTTTTCAAAATTGCAGCACTATAGTCGGGTGGCCACAATATGGCAGTATTGCTATTGCAAACAGGAAGCCATTTTGAAAAGGAATTTGTCCTTTCCTTTTGCCATTCATAACTTGAAAAAGGCTTTTTTTGTAACTTGAAATTTCCCTATATCTGTGGATTTCTATTCGTAACTTGAAATTTTCATAACTCAGGGTGTTCATAACTCAAGGTACCACTGTACTGTGTACTGTGTTCTGGACACCACATTTCAAGAAGGATGCTGAAAAATTGGAAGAAATTTAGAAAAGGGCAACAAGGATGATTAGGGGACTGGAAACCAAGTCTTTTGAGGAAAGGCTGAAATAACTAGACATGTTTAGCCTTGAGAAAAGAAGACTGAGGGGAAATATAATAGCACTTTTCAAATACTTGAAAAGCTGTGATACAGAGGAGGGGCAGGATCTGTTCTTCATCAACCCAGAATGGAGGACATGCAACAATGGGCTCAACTTACAGGAAGGCAGTTAAGGGTGAATATGAGGAAAATCTTCCTAACTGTTAGAGCAGTACCACAATGGAACAAATTTTCCTGAGAGGTGGTGAGTGCTCCAGTGCTTGAGGTTTTAAAGAGGGATTTAGACAACTACCTGGCAGATATCTGTTGATTTATATTTCTGTATTGAGCAAAGGTTGAACTCGATTGGCTTGTCGGCACTTTCCAACTTCACTATTCTATGAAAAACTGCATGCAGCCCTGCTTACAAGAACAAGGCAAGTGTGATATAATAGATTATATTTCTAATTAAAATTAGACTGTTGACATGATTACATTCTAACAAACTATCTTTATCAACTGTTACCGCTTTCTACATATTTTTCATTTTGTCTGCCAAAGAGTCTAGACTTCTGTGTGTAGGATTCAAGCTTGCTTACATTCTTTTTATTTAGGATTTCAACAATTCAAGTATCACTGAACATTTGCATTTCTCTTTAATGCAATCTAATAGATAGTTGGTCTTAAAAGTGAAAATGTCTCAGTATCAGAGAGTTATACACATCTTGGGTTACCTAGGAATAGATGGCTGTGAAGCAAGAACAGCAGCTATGACACCTGTTTTCTGGGTATGTTCCTCTGCTTCAGGTCTCAGTTCATCCTCTGATTTTGGCCTTCTTCGTATAGGCTTTGGTGGTGGTGCTAAAGGGGTAGTGCCTTTGCCCTGAAAGAATAGGCGCAATGATTGATACATACTAAAGTAAACTTCTTTCAGTCCTCAGAATTAACCAAGTGTTAGTTTAATGTTTTGCCAGCAGTAAACAGTAATCTTTGTGAACCTGGATTGCTAGTCGTACTTTCCCCAATGCATTTTCATAGCCCCATTTAAAGTGTCATCAGGCAGTTCCTGGGAAAGTGGAACAAATGCCTCTAGGTCTCCACCATATCCCATTGAAAGGATGAATAAGGCTGCAATTGCACTCACATTTATCTTAGATTAAGCCACACTGAACATATTTGTAAGACTAGAAGAAAATACTGTATAAGATGATTGGTGAACAACATGGATTTTAAAAACTACATGGATTTTAAAATCTCCTTGGTAGTACAGTGGTCCCCTGCCATTTCAGGGTTCATATACCACAGTCCCAGTGTATCATCGGACCGCAGTATGTGAAAGGAAAGCCCCCTCCCCGGTAAGCTGCTTGGGCCTGTTTGAGACCTCCTGCACTTACCCCAAGCCTGGTGCTGTCCCAAATGGGCCTCCGATGGGCTTCCCAGGCCTGTCAGAGGCCTCAGAAGTTGTTTCCCACGAACCGGAAATGACTTCCGGATTACCGGAAACCACTTCTGGGGCTTCCAAGAGGCCTGGAAATCCCGCTGGAGGCCTGTTCGGGGCAGCATCAGGTCTCAGGTAAGTGTAGGAGCCCCCAGATAGGCCCCCCAGGTCCTGACCCGACCCAGCATCTGCATATTGTGGATTTTCCATTATCGTGGATCGGGTCCCTAACCCTCGCGATAGGCGGGGGATTACTTTATTACTAACCCAATATTCTGCAACATGGTGTCCTCCACTAGCTTTGGATTTCAGCTGCCCATAGCCTTTCAAAAGTGACCATGTAAGCTGCAGTTGGTGGGGGTTTCAGAATATATGGAGGGAACCAGGACAGGGAATGCTGCATTAGACAAGGTTAGATCTGGATTAAAAATCAGACGAAGTGGGGGAAATGTTGCACCTATGTGGATTTCCACTAGGCTGCCTTGCATTTAGAAGCAAAGTTACCCAACAAAATATTCATATCAAATCTGGATGTCTGCAAGGATGTGCTAACACTACCTGGCTATTTTAATTATGCACCCATATTCCTCAGTTCCTTCATATTACTGGTTCTCTGGAACTGTGTCTAGTATTGTGATTCCCTGCTCCTTAATATTATATAGATTTTCTGCTGTATGAGATTTCAGAGAAGCAGATTAAAGTTTAAGCCAAGATTGCATAATAAGTCAGGCCAAATCTGTATAACTGAGAGTTGTACTGAACTATTCGTATTATGATGCACTTCAGCAAAAATGGGATCAACAGCTGGTTTGGCAGGTGTCAGGACCTGAATATGTAAAGACAGTGCCATTCCATCCTCAAAACAATTTCTGCATAATGTGGAATGTCATCTGATGGTGAGAAAGGAACCAAGTCTCCTAACTGTGATTCAGGAGAAGAGAGGAGTGTAGAATGAGATCATGATCAAGGTTCAATGCCTTAGTCAGAATCACTTGATTCTGACTTTATGACATGGAGAAGCTAAATCTCTTGATTTCTTTTGAGATTTGCTCACGATTTCTTAGAAGCTTTAGTAGTTGATTTTGTATGGAGATGAACCATATCAAAAGCATTCCCCTATGATTATGTTATAATGGGTCTAGGAAATTTGTGCTGGACAAGGTGAAAGAGATGCCACTATATATGAATGAGAAGGAGTGGTTGAATGAATTTGAATATTTTGTGCATGAAATTTGCTGCCAGAAATAATAGATTCTTCCCATAACGTTGTAAGATGATAGAGAAAAATATGTTGTATTAGGTAAAATAGGTTTGTCTACAGGTGTTCATATGTATATTTAATTGATTTGTTAAAATGGAGTCCAGTATATAATACTGAGTCACTATAACACAGGTGTACAGGTTTTTCTAGTTACTGCCAGGTGTACAGAATAAGATATAATGGGCAAAGTTGATGCAATATAGGTGAAATAGCATGATGTAGCCAGATTTCTGATTGGTTGTCATGAGTATAAAAGTGCACCAGAAACCAGTAGTCACTGGACCTTTGGTAAGAAGGTACCATGCTGCCATGCCCGTATTATTGTATGCTGATATGCTGTCTCTATACACTCTGTAATGTGATGAAACTCAGTTATATCTTGTATATATGTAATATACAGTAACTATTTTTAAGAAACTCTGGCTGCTTCACATAGATTTTTGTCCATGTGAAGTGTCTGAAGGAGTGTCTGTTTCAAGAAACAAGGCAGAGTCATTGCAACCAATGGTGAAATTTGAGCACTACATAAAGGTGTGCACTGCAATTCATCTTTTAATATTAAGTGAAGGTACAGTACTTTATCTGCATTCTGAAATGCCATAGATGGTAATATTGGAATATATAAATGCAATCTAGCATGTACAGTATGTGCATTTATGTAAGAATGCCTGGGTTTCATAATTTACACATTATAACTAGAAATGGGTACAAAATGGAAAAATAGTGTTTCATTGCTCATTGTTTCGTAATTAATGAATTTAAAAAAAATTGTAACAAAACGGAATGAAACTAAATGATTCAGAAGTTGCTGCCACCCAGCTGGTTTTGACAGCTCCGGCCGTGGGGAGAGGAGGCCCTGGCTTTAAGAGTAAAGCTGAGCAACCCCCACCCCACAGCCCAAGATGTCAAAACCAGGTGTGTGTGGGTGTGTGAGAGAGGAGCAGGGTTTTAAATTTAGTGCCACTTGCTTTGTTGTCCCATTGCCGCCACTGGTACTCAGCTGATTTTTTTGACAGGTCGGGCTGTGCGGAGGGAGGCTCGCCCCCATTCCCCACAGCCCAAGCTGTCAAAAAAAAAAACCTTGGGTGGCAGTGGCGACAACAGGACAGCGAAGCAAGTGGCACCAAATTTAAAACCCTGCTGCTCCTCTCTCCCATTCTCACCCAGACAAGGGTCAAGTAAGTGCATTCTCTCCCCCCCCCCGGCCCGTTGCCTGGCTGAGAAGGGGCGAGCCAAGCAGGTTTTTCAATTTCACACCACAGCTTGAGCTGTCAAAACCAGCTGGGTGGTGGTGACCAGAACAAGAGAGCCGAGCAGGGAAATTTACGAATCATTTCATTTCCACAGTAAAAAGTGGCTTTGTTTCATAACAAAAACACTGTCTGCCGTTTCGTTATGTTACAAAATGTTTTGTAACCTTACAATATGACAAAATAGTGTGTCAATTTTCATTTTGTGCTCATCTCTGATTAGAACTCCTGTACCCAATCAGATTCTGTCTGATGGTAGACAACAGGTATTAACTAGGTTAACTGCCAGGTAGATAGAAAATGGAAGGAGTATGCTAAGTTACTTAGAAGTCTGTTTCCTGACAGTCTTTGCAACTGTAGTCCCTGAGTCTCTACATCTCTCTTAGATTTTGAAGCAGACCTCAGATTAAGAAAACCTTCTGATGGCCTGAGTTAACTTTGGTTAGGTTGTGAATCACACCAGGCATTCTCTTTGGGGTGTCTGAAAGTCATTCCAGCTCTTGATGGCTGCATAAGAGAAAAATGATCTGGAGCTGGTTTAGTGGTCACTTGAGTCCAATTTCTGATTGGACTTTTTCCACACCTAAGAGTTAAAACTGTGACTGCCTTTTTTTAAATGCATCTTTGGTAAAGGTGTTGCCAATAGAACAATTTGGGATAAATGAGTCTCTCTCCCAAAACAGTAGAGACAGAGTGGTAGTTGTTGGGTGGTGGTGGACTTTAGCTCAGTGTACTTTGAGAAGTGCCAGAGAAATCAGATACTTTGATGGAGAAAAGAAATGGGTAAGAATCGTGTGTGAGGAAGGATCCACAAGAAACTGGGAATCACTGACTCTACATTCATAGGCTTATAATGGAAGGAGAGCAAAGGAAAAATAACATAATTTACAGCAGGAGCAAGTTAAAAAAATTGCAGTCTGGAACACTCCCTCAGGGCTATCATTCACATGGTGGATGGAGAGAGACTGAAAACAGTCACTGGTGGCTTGGGGTATGAACAACAAGAAGAAAATCTTTTAGTTTTCAGATGTGCATTCTGGAATATTCTGAGCAGGCTTTTGAGCAGGTGCAGAAACCAGACTGTGTGCTTCATGGAGACCATAAAGAAGAGTATTATTCACAGTCCTTAAAACATCACTATGAAAAGTTGCAAGTAGAGTGGTTTTGTTCTGTTAATCCAGCAGCTTATTCATAGCAGAATGCCCAGAAAGAACAGAACTCTAACATCTGCTGTTTCCTGCATGTGGCAAGTGGAAACAGGTTTATAGTTGTTTTGATTCTGTTGTGCAGGACCATTTCTACATGCTGGATAAAATCCAGTAGGTGTAACTCTACCCATAAATGAACAGAAACTGCAAAATTAGGGAGCCTTTAATATTAAAATATTGCCCCCAGTTATCCACCAGAAATTTCCCAGTACAGTAATACCTTGGTTTATGAATACCATGGTTTATGAGTGTTTTGCAAAACAAGCAAACATTTCTAATCAAATTTGCCACAATCGACAAGCAATGTCTGGAACGTTCCCTCTCAGGCAAGCTTCAAAAGCAGAGGGAGGAGAGAGGAACAGAGCCAGCCATAAAAGTTTTCAAAGGAGAGTGAAGGTTTTTCTTTCTATTTACTGCATATACTCGAACATAAGTCTAGTTTTTCAGCCCTAATTTTGGGCTGAAAAAAGGGGCCCTTGACTTATATTCAGATCAATACTTTTAGCTACTGAGGCAAGTCCTTGAGTCGGTGGCTAAAAGTCATTTTAAACATCATGCACCGCTTCTCCTGACCCCCCTCTGCATCACAGGGGAGTGGTGTGTGATGTTTAAAATGACTTTTAGCCACTGAGGCAAGTGCTTGCCTTGGTGGCTAAAAGTCATTTTAAACATCACACACCACTCCCCCAGCTCACAAAGGAGGAGGAGCCAGGCCCTGATTCATTTCCCACCTGATATGAATTTATAAGCATGAGAGAAGTAAAAAAATTATTATAAGCATTAAAATATTATAAGCAGACCCAAATGTGCCGACAAAACATAAGGTCTCAGTGACCCAGCTAAGATTTGGCATGATCTTACATTGCGGGGGTGTCATTTTGCATAGAACAACATTTGGCGGTTAGCCAGGAATAAGGAACCAACTTGAACTATCAAACAAACTGGGTCAGGTCATTCTGGCTTTGATGGCCAAGTGGCTATGAGCTAATGAACAGGCACGTGTAGGTACTTGTGGGCACGTGTAGGGGCGTACAAGATAACGTAAGTCTGAGATCATATAGACCATACAGAAGGGTATATAACCATCATGGGAAGCCATTTGGGCTTTGTCCAGACCAGCAGGGCGTGATCCATGCAACCCAGGCAGCTCTGAACCCTTAAGCAAAGGCTTAAGAATTCATACTAACCATATCTATGTTTTGTGTACTGCTGGCTTACTATATACTTTCTGTATTTCTGTATTCCTGTGAATGCCTAATAAAACCCTTGCTATATAACTAACTCTCAGTGTGGCAAGTTTTGAGGAACCACCTGAACTTATCACACCCTAGACTTATACTTGAGTCAAAAAGTTCCCCCAGTTTTGGGGGGTTAAATTAGGGGCCTCGACTTATACTTGGGTTGACTTATACTCAAGTATATACAGTAATTTGTTTTCAACATTCCTTTTTATTTTTCAAACCATTTCTAGTCATAGGGCAGCTAGTCAAGGGCGTTATATGGCTGCAAGTTGCATTTTATTATTGTCATATTAAAAACACAGAGTAAAATACAGTTGTTAGTCCCAAACAGAACAGATTCCAGAGCCAGGTACTTAAACCATGGTGTGGATGTGGACTTCTTGCAAACTTCTTTTGTGAGTTTTGGCATGTTGTGTGTACAAGTATGTGGTCTATGTTTCTGGAATAAATTATGCTCCTAAACCAAGGAATTACTGTATTAATCTCCCTATGTGGATTTCAAGTTCCCCAGAGTCTTCCCCAGGTCAAAAGGGATCTTTAGAGAGCCCCAAAACATGAAAAGGAGGAATAGGAGGTTTAAAAATAAATATAATGAGTGATGTTACTGGTTGATGACATTGTCATCATTTCTGCCTGGCAGAGCTGTGCTACAGAATTTCAGCCACTATAAGCCATTTTCAATGGATGCCATGTCCCCCCTGGCACATTTGAAGTGGGGTACAGACTGGAAACAATTATTCAAACATCACTGTATAAGGTTAACCAGGCATTTTATAGAATCATGATTCAGCCTATATTTCTTTTATATTGTGATTTTTGGCCTTTGTAAAAAAAAAGTTGACAAATGACTGCACTGACAACCACTCAAGTTAAACCACACACTATATAGTAAGCAAGCATTCTTGCTCAAGTCTGACTACTTATATAAAATGTTCTGTTTAACAGGAATGACTTGAATTTCCTGTGATATCTGTAACAATACCAAGCTGTTTGTAATACATCAGCACTTGAAAAGATACACAGTTGTATAACTTACATACCACATTTGCAGGGGTACTGGAAACTGCTTTATCTTCAACTCTTCCATCTGCTTTGGCAACTCTTAGAGGTCCCGCAGAATCAGAAGATTTTTCTACCTAGAGAAAAATAACCCAGGAATGCACCATGGAAGCAGGGAATGGTGCATTGCTTATTAAAATAGCATCCATGTAGAAAAACAAAGCAAAATGAAAATATACTAGGCAAAAGACTATTCAATGTTTTTTTTTAATTGGATCTCCCAATGTTGATGAATTTCACCTTCTAAAAGCCCTAGATATCATGGTCAGTAGTCAAGGATTCTGAGACTTTGAGGCCAATACTATAGTCCAAATAATGGTCAAAATTGTGTTGCATAAAGTTATGCAACAGAATTTTGGGTCTGGCATCATAAATAATTCAGTTTAACAAAATGAACCTTTCCTATGTCCCCTCCCCACTTCAGTTTCTGAGGCGCTCTTTTACTCTGGAGAATCCCCTGGAAGCTTCAAGACAGGAAAAAGGAGTGTGAAGAAATAGTGAAAAATCATTGCTGGATCGCCCTACGTTTTAGTACTACAATGGACCCTTGTATAACAAGCGGTTTGTTTAACAGAAAATCTCCTTAAAGGAAAAAAATTCTGGAGATAGGGGGAAAGCACTTAACAGAATCGCCTATGGGGCAAAACCGTACAACAGAAAAATGATTGCGATTAGGGATTAATCCATTTTCAATGCATTCCTATGGGAAATTTGTACAAAGGAAAATTTGCTTAACAGAATTTCATTTGGGACGAATTAATTTCTTTATACAAGATACCAGTGTAATTTAATTTGTACTATCAGTTTAATTAGCACAACAGCTATTAAAAGGCACTTTTTTGCTTTATAGTAGAATAAGTAATTGTACAGATATCAACCTGCAAAACCTCTGGGCGCTTCTCTACTTCTTCTCCGTCCTCCTCATTTACACCCGATGCAGCAAAAACCTCAAAATGGCTAAAATCTGCAAAATTTGGTTGTTCTGGTATTTGCTGAGGAGAGGTGCTGGTATGAGCTATGATGCCTTCTGCTTCTGCTGAACGATGAACATGACCCCCTGCCTAGAATAAAAAAAGGAATAAAACTTAATTTAGTAGTTCTGAAGTTTAGCAATGTAAAACTCACAGAATTTAACTTGCTTGAATGATAAACATGAAAACATTTTTTCAACTTCAAAATGTGATACTAAATGACCTCCACTGACAAGATAGCTATATTAATTAACATTTTAAACCACTGTAAATTAGGCAACCATCTGGAGAAAGGGAGACATTCTGAATAATTCATAAATTTGTGAGTGGCACATGCTGATTTTGTCAAAGTTCTGTTTTTCTATATAAAACAATTTAAAAGCTTGAAGAAAAATATTTGTATGCTGTCAAATCAATTCTGACGTATGATGACCCTCTCTAGGGTTTTCTAGGCTCAGACGTGATGCATCAGTCCCTTCTTCTGGGGGCACCATTGAGCTTTGCAACTTGCCCAAGGCTACTCAGGCTGGCTCTACTCTTAGAGGGCAGGGTGGAGAATCCAACTCCTAACCTGTGGCTCCATGGCCACATACCTAACTTTTTTTAAGCCCATAAAAGAATGATGAAAAAGAAAGCAAAAGAGAGCAGTCACTATTCAGCTAACATAAGAGAGACAGGATTCCAAACATTGCTGCCTTGGAAGCAGGAAAAATGGAAGAGAGAGATTTGGGCTGACACATGCTGAGGCACGTGGAAGGGGTGGTTTGAGTTTGCTTCCCATGCTCCTCAGCTCTACATGATTCCAATGTGGCTCTGCACAAGCACAACCAGCTCTGTATGCGTTAGAGAAACCATCAAGGAGGAGAGCTTACCTAACTCTACTATTAGTTGGGTGGTAATCCATGGGTGGATGCAACCTATTTCCACCCACCCCAACCCCAGTGTATCACACTAAACTTCCTATGCTGGTGGCAGACTGGAACTACCAAACAACTATAAGGGATTGAGGTACACAGTAGGAGTTAGGGACAGGGTTCCTGCTGAAAGCTACTTAACTCCAGAAGATTCTGATCAAGACTGCAAAGGAACAAGATGCATATATGTGAATTCAGAGAAACTGTGATGAATTGTATTTCAAAGAACCTCAACGTCAGCTCAACTACATTTTAGGAGTACACACAAGAATCCCATAACATTTGTACTTGTACTGTATACCTGTGTTGGCAGAGGTCTGGGAGGCACTGCAGGGGGATAGGTAATCACTCCAGCTTGCTGCTGACCTACAGAATTTGCAAGATCAATATGGAAACGTTAAACTGACTCCTGGGTTTTCAGATATGCAACCTATATTGCAGTATAATTTTCTAATCTATTCTTAAAATAGCTTCAATGCAGGCCATTGATTAGGACTATCTTCAGTTTGAGAAACACAAAACTGAGTGCATGTAAAACCCTGAGCCACAAGGCAAGATTCTTTACTCATAACCTCCTAGACTATAGAAGCTGCATTCCTATGCACATTTTCTAGGGCAGTGCTCCCCAACCTTTTTGTCCCCGCGGACCGGGATATTTTTGATAATTTTTCTGTGGCCCGGGGGTGGGGGTGGGGAGGGGGGGGAGAATGCGAAAGGGGGGGTCCGGCAGGGAGGCAAAAGGGGGGGGGTGAAAGCAAAGGATGGGAGGGAAGGAGGAGGGAGAGGCACGAGAGCGGCGGCAGCGGCACTCACCGGCCTGGGGCGGCGGGCGTGCCACTCCCCCCCCACACACGGGCGGGGTGGGGGGAAACCCGGGGCTCCTGGGCAGGCGGGCCCCCACCTCCTCCTCCGGCGCCGGGGCCAGGAGCCGCGTGCGGGTCTCGCTGCTGGCGCCCCGCTTGCTCCTGCTGCCGCTGCCGCTGCCGCCGCCGCCGTGGGCCTCCTCCTCCGCCGGGGAAAGCAAGCGGGGCGCCAGCAGCGAGACCCACGCGCAGCTCCTGGCCCCGGCGCCCCGCGCGCGGCACCCGCCCTGCCGCGCCGGGAAGCGCCCTCGCGGCACCAACGAGCCGCCGCCGCCGCCTCCTGCTCCTGCTCTGGTTCCTCCTCCTCCTCCTCCTCCTCCTCCTCCTCCCGCCGCCGCTGCCGGAGGAGCAGCAGCAGCCACCCCCCCGCAATCGCCCCCCGTCGCCGCCGCAATCGCCCCCGTCCCGCCGCCACCGCCGCCACCCCTCCGCAATTGCCCTCGCTGCTGCTGCTGCTGCTGCTCCTTCGGCGGCGGCGGCGGCGGGAGGAGGAGGAGAAACCGGAGCAGGAGCAGGAGGAGGCGGCGGCGGCTCGTCGGTGCCGTGAGGGCGCTTCCCGGCGCGGCAGGGCGGGTGCCGCGTGCGGGGCGCTGGGGCCAGGAGGGGAGGAGGGAGGCAAAGGCAAAGGCGGCGGCTCCTCCTGCGCTCCTCCAGCCTTCCTCCTCCACCGGCCGCCCGCGGGAGAGAAGAGGAGGAGGAGGAGGGCGGCGGAAGAAAAGGGGAGGAGCCTCCCTGGCCTCCCCAGGCGGCCCGGTGCCGACCGGTCCACGGACCGGCACCGGTCCGCGGACCGGGGGTTGGGGACCACCGTTCTAGGGAATAATCCCCCACTGAACTCAATGGACTCCACCAGCAGCGCCATCATAAACACGTAAGAAAAACTAGGTAAATGCTTGCAGAACACACTGCTCCGGGTGAATCCAGCAAACTTAACAAGCCACACTCTACGGGAGCTTTCCCCACCCAGCAGCTGCCAGATGTGTTGTTGCCTCATAACTCTATCATACTTAACCTGCATGACAACTGACTAGCTAGAAATGATCAGGTTGTTTTTTTTCTTGCTTTCTTTTTTTTTAAAAAGGAAAGTGTGCTGCTTCTTTACAGCCCCATAGAGCCTAAAGCACACTCCAGGAGGTTTACAAGTTACCGTATTTTCCCGTGTATAAGATGCCCACCTCCACTTTCCCAACCCAAAATTATAGTTTTGCAACCACATGGTTCTCGTTGGCTTCAAATTTTAATCTAACAAATTTAGACAAAAATATAGTCTTATACATAGAAGAAACACTGTAATTATGCATTGGCTCCTCCTCCAATGAGCTGGGTACTCAATTTACCAATGTCAGAAGAATGTAAAACAGAGTCAGCCTGGAGCTGGCTACTTCAGATTCAACCCCAGGTGATGAGATGAGTTTGGCTGAAGTACAGAAGTTTAACCACTGTGCCACAAGGCTCATTCATCAATTGTACACCAACACATCTGAGCTGCGCCAGGTTGACAACCACTCACTACTCTATAGAAAATGTTTTATGTAAATCATTTGTAGGCCACCTTTCACCTAATGAGGGCACTTAAGGTGCCTCACAACATTAAAACAAGTAGAATAAAAACAATATAAATTATACATTAAAATAAATTAAACTATAGTAACAAATAAAAACATTAAATGATTTGAAACTTTTTTTTAAAAAAATAGAACTGCTCATTCATATAATAGGTTCTTTTCATGCCAAATTCTCAAATTGTGGAATTTTTTAAAAAAAAAATATGTATTCATAATTGTATTTGAGAGCACAAGACCCTTGCACTCTGCCCATTAATCAAAATGAACAAACTATAATAAACTATAAGGATACCAAGAAAGGTCCACCCCCACCCTCCTACATAACGAGAAGGCATATGGACATTCAAAAACTGCAGAGCAGGATTGCAACCACCAGGTAATATTCCTTTTTCTGATCCCCACTGGCTATGCCTAATGGATTTACTAAATTATACCCCAATCCCCAAATGGAAGACATGGTTTTTTGGCATCAACCTCACCCCTCACTGGCTAACAGAAACAGGTATGCTTTGAAGAAGAGCCAAATGGTAAGAAAGTGTGGGTGGGTGTGCATGAGCTATGACTCTTTGTTTGAAGGACCGGGATCTGAAACTCAATCCTCTGCTTCAGATACAGCTTCACAGCTGTCCTGCTGCTTCACGTCTCATCTAAGACATGTATGCCTGGAGAAAATAATCTTGCCAAGAACGTTAATTCTAAGATTAATCTCCTGGGAACAGCTTCTTGCCATTTTTGGACTTTCTGCACTTGCTTTGAAGAAGTGGATCTTGTTCACAAAAGTTTGCAGTGATTTTTTATTTTTTCATTAGAGGCCTATAAAGGTATTGTCTGTAGTCAAGTCTTGCATTTGTATTTTGTAACAGCTGCATTGCTCTCCACTGTTTTTTCCTAATGAATAAACAGATACCTTTCCCAAAGCGCCTCACAGTTCAAGCCCTCAAAATCATTCAAAACAGGCAAATGGACTATACAAATGGACACTGAAACAAAGTGTTAGGTGCCTTTTCTGCTATAAAATCAAGATACAAACCAACATGCAACCCAGATAAATATACCGCACTAACAAACTCTCCACCCAATCTACACATACATTTTACGTAGAAAGTTTAGTAATATCTCAACATTTTAGAGGGTTTTTTTTAAAAAAAGAAGCAAAAAAGTGGCCCATTCAGCCTTACAATATGATTTAACTACAATAGTATAGTGCAATGTTATTGTATGGATATATGGCTCAATACTTCACCAGTTGTTTTGAAGCATGATTTAAGTGCTAAAGTCCTAAGATTACATCTTTAAGGAGTAAATCCTAAATCCTACTACAGCCCATAAATTGGATAAAAAAGATTATACATGTTCAGTAAACAGGGAAGTTCTTTATTAACATTATCCATGGTTAAGGATTTTACCCCATAACATCCACTGCAAAGTCCAGAATGTACAACCTGGAGGTGGAGAGGAGATGCTAAATATAACCACAAAATATGTAGTTCAAGAAAGGCCAAAATATCTTCAATCCCAGAAAAGTTGTCACGTTTGCCTGCTGTAGCAAAAAAGCCCTGTAAGATTCAGGAAACCACATTTGGTACAGACCAAATTTACTCTAACAGTCTTGCAATATTCTGGAAGTTGATGTGGGGACACCGTTTTGGAAATTCTTGAAGGAAAAATAATTTTAACTCTTATGAGTCAAAGCCGTGCATGAATTTGTGGAACACATATACATTAAAACTAAGTTGACTTTTGAAGATGTTAAAACAAGAGTTTGAACTATACCTACCTGGAGTAATAGTGAAGGTCCTGTTCATGTCTAAAGATGATGATCGGGAATGTGAGGGATGAGGCCTTGGTGGTGGTGGAGGTGGAGGAGCACTATCTGGAGAGGTCCCTGAATGTGACCTGAAAAACAATGGATCTACAGAAATTCTATTGCAAACTGTAACTAACACACCCTGAGACAACTGAAAAGCAGTATTATGGAGATGCTTGCACATCAGGACTAAAATCAATTACACAGGGGAAATTATCCTACAGGGAGTATTTTTAATGGGTCTAATATATACAAGTATATTAGGACAGTGTGTTTTCTTTTCAGAGAACATCAAGAACTGTAAGAAAGTTTTTTTCATCAACTAGTGTGAAGATAAACAATGTATGAAAACAATTATGGGAGTATCAGCTGCTCCTTTTGAGTGCTGTGCCTTTTTTATGTCCTGCCACTACATTACAATGTTTACAGACCACCCCTTCTATGTAAGTTGCCCACTGTCCTTTCTGGCTGCAGCATGGATGATTCTACTGGCTGGGAGTTATGGCAATTGTAGATCAACACATCTAGAAATCCCATGTTGGAAAGGCTGTATCAAAGACTACAACAGAGATTGATGGGGTTACAAAAGGTCTCTACTGGGTTTCTGCCAAGAGACCAGCTCCTCAAATGTTATCTATTCAATGCCATCCCATTAAGGTACAGCAGAGGGCAAAATGGAACCACACGGCTCTTCTATCACCTCTGGGAGAATTGCATTAGGTTCCTTCTCTCCTTTAAGCCCTTCAGTACAAGCCATTCACTGTCAGAACCTTCTGTCTTTAAGACCTGGTGCCTAAATTTGCTTCCCTTTTGCTTTCCGAGTTGTGCCTGGTCAACTGTAAGCCTATGGACAGGGACTCTCTTGTTTGGTCTTGATCTTATGCATGCTGCTCTGTTAGTCTTTTTTGGCTAAAGTAAAGAACAAAAATGCTTTTATATCTAAGGAACAGGGAGGTCTCTAGATGTTGTTGGATTGGAATTCCTAACACCTTGGCTAACTTGGCTAGGATAGCTGGGAGGTGCAGAACATCCAGAGGGCCGTAAAGTATCCTGACTTTAACTAACTAGCACATAGGTCTACTGTTAGTGAATGTAATTGACAAGAGTATTCAAATATTGTGAGGCTACTCTCTTTAGAAACAGAAAGGCCACTGCCATGGTAGTTTAGACAGAAGTCACCATGGACATGTTTCATGTGTAACAAAAGTAATCAATAATTTAAATGATACCATCATTGGAATGTGCCTCTGTACTCCATTTATTGAATTCTGTTCCTCATGGAAATTTAATGACCAGGTTTAACTGCTCTGAACCTTTATACCATAAAGAAAAACCTTAGGAAAACACCACCTCTAGTCTCCCCTCCCATAGATCAAGGCATGTCACTTGACCAAATAGCTACATACCCAAGTTCCCTTGAACTGCCACCGCACAATGAGAGGACGGGATGCTGCACTGATATGTGCTGGGCAGGGGAGGAAGAGGGGTAAAGGCTACAGGACAGGGTCCAGGAAAGGGTGTGTTACTTCAAGATCCTTAAAATTTAAGGAACTAATTACCGTTGTCTTGTTACAGTGCTTCCAATATGTTCTGGGTCTGACGTAAAGGAATCTGAGCTGCTGTAACCATCTGCTGGCATAAGAAAAATAAAGTCTCACACTGCTTGTTGATCAATAGCATTTTAATTATTCTACAGAACTATAAACCATTAATGCTTTCTCATTTAAAAGGAGTATGATGGGCATAAATGACACAAAATCAGCAAAACATGTTCCCACACTTGCACTTTTTCATGCAGTGTGCCTGCAAGAACTCCTTTTCTTTGGACTAAAAAAAAACAAGGCTATATTCCAGGCCTGCCCAAAGTCCGGCCCGGGGGCCAAATCCGGCCCGTCAGGCCATTCTGAGTGGCCCGCGGCTGGCTGGCCCGCCCCTCCCTCCCCCTCCTTTGCCCCATTTTTTTTTGTAAAAAAAAAAAAATCTTCTGCCAACACTGACACCACTGGGAAGCTTGGGTGGACGGGTGGACGGTGGTCTGCTGCCACCGGCACCACAGGGGAAAGTGTGGGGGTGGGCAGGCCAGCAGGCCTCTGCCACTGGTGGGCTGGCGGGTGAGCCATCGCCACCGCTGGGGAGCTTAGGGGGTTGCAAGGTTGCACAGATCACCTCTTCCAAGGGGCGACCTGTGGCCACGGCTCCCTGTGCTTCCTTTGGTCCCCACCTTCCTTCTTTTTCCTCCCTCCCTTGGTCCCCAACTTCCTTCCTTCCTCCCCCTCCCTTGGTCCCCACCTCCCTCCCTCCCTCCTTCCCTTCCTTGTTCCCCACCTTCCTTTCTTCCTCTCTTGGTTTCCACCTTCCTCCCTCCCTCCCTTGGTCCCCGCCTTCCTTCCTGTGGGTGGGGTTGGAATGGGGTCAGTGGGTGGGGCTTATGGGTCAGTGGGTGGGGCTTGCAGTGGGGTGGCAGGGTCGGGGAGCAACCAGCCCCTGACACATTCTCAGCCACCAAATCTGGCCCTCTTTACAAAAAGTTTGGGCACCCCTGCTATAATCTCACGATCAGTAACTGAACCTGAAAATCCTACTTCATCTACAGCTGTACAATGGAAGAATAACAATAAAAAAGTAGTTAGCTATTTTGAGCAGACAGATCTTTTCTTCCCATCTACTGTATATACTCGAATATAAGCCTAGTTTTTCAGCCCTAATTTTGGGCTGAAAAAAGGGGCCCTCAGCTTATATTCGGGTCAATACTTTTATCCACTGAGGCAAGTCAACTGTGGCTAAAAGTCATTTTAAGCATTGCATGCCACTTCTCATGACCCCCCTCTGCATCACATGGGAGCAGCACAGGATGTTTAAAATGACTTTTAGCCACTGACCCAAGCACTTGCATCAGTGGCTAAATTTAAACATCACACACTACTCCCCCCCAGCTCACAAAGGAGGAGCTGTCAGGCCCTGCTGCATTTCCCACCCTAGACTTATACGCGAGTCAATACATTTCCCCAGTTTCTTTGGGGGGGGGTGTTAAATTAGGGGCCTCGGCTTATACTCGGGTCGACTTATACTCGAGTATATACGGTACTTTGGTAGAACAGCTCCTTTTCTTGCTTGTCGGTATTTTATGCAATGACTTCCAGTTTTGTGACTCTCGACGGAGCATTCAGCATACTTCATAATGCTACTGCATACAGAAGCACTGCCAGCGTCAAGAGGATCCTGAGTAACGAGCCCTTTTTGTCCCCAGAACATGGGGTAAGATGCTCTGCCTCCTTCGCTCATTTTTGCTCCTGCACCAGCTATCACCTTACTTCCTCCATATACAGCTATGGTAAGTTCACGATATTCTCCACACTGCACTGTTCAAGGGAATAGATCCTTTCCCTTTTAATATACGTTAAATAAGTTGGCACACAGACAATCCCCAGCAAAGCCTGCCATGTATGTTTACTCTCTAAAACCTCAGAGCAAGTTGTTCTCCATGTACTCCTTAATTAAAAAATATTTTTTTAAAAAAAGAAACAGAATGTCCATGTCAGGGATGCAGGCAAGGAAAACTTGCTGCTGTACAGCCTCCTCCATAAATTGCTTCTGGCAATTATCTGCTCCTTAGGCCTGTGAATTCTGCTAAAGTCCGTCCCTCCAAGCACTACTAATGGTGGACTTTAGACTAGCTATATCAGTGGAAAAGCAGAACTCGTACAGTTTTGGGGAGGAATACAGCCTCAGAATGTGCCAAAATGTACTAAGAAAATAAATCATTTGTACCCCAAAGGAAGCTTCACACATTTTTCTAACCCATCTTCACTGCAAAACATGCGCAATTTGCAAAGTTGAAACACAGTTTCCCCTGCCATGTATGTGGAAGGAATAGCTGTAATGTACACTGCTTTCTAGGATCATGCATCAATGCTATTAAAAACATGAACAATGTAAACATCTATAAACTTATTTAAAATACTGGAAAAACACTACTGCTTGTTCTGTGAAGTAAGATTTCCAGAATAATATCTGTTTAGTCTAAATTATTGTCCAGGCTATTGGTAGAAAACCTTGATTGTAAGAAAACACATTTTAGACAAATTGGTATAGCTATTTCCTAAGGGAACAATAGACAAAAGCAGACAAGATACTGTAAGAATGAAATAATAATTTCAAAGAACTGGAACACGGTCACATCCTAGCGGGGGAAGTAAACACTGATACTTGCCAACTGCATTTCCTCCTACAAATTTTACAGATGAACTCATTTTACTTTCTTCTGCAAGATCAGGTGACTTCACAAGTAAAGGACTTGTGGGGTTCGTGTGATCTGAAGAGGAATAAAAACACATACACACACACATATATTAAATGTGCTTATTTTTACTGTGAAAACATTTTTTTTGCCAATACCTGTACTGGAAATCTGATATACAGCATAATGCTACATTTCCTCTGTGTGTGATTTCTACTAAGTCCTTCCCCTGCATTGTCAACTACCTGTATTACATCTCTCCATTGCATAGAGCTGTAGAAGGAAGCCTGGAAAGCCCCATTATCCAATTGTGAAGCCTGTTCTATTCATAGAAAGAACATTAGGATCCGACCCTTTGTTTTCTTGAAGCCTGTCAAGGTATTATAGAAACACTGTTTTAAATCCAATAGTCTTTGTAAACTACAGCTGACACAATGGTTGAAATTCAATAGTAAGTTGCAACTAGAATAGGCCTGATGAATCAATGGAACTTATGGATTTCAGCCAACGAATCAATAGAATTTATGTAAGTGTTGACATGATACAACCATTCATTCAACTGGTTTATTCTAGCTGGAAAGTAACAGTTGGATTTAATTCCATTATTGCAAGCAAAAACAAAATAGCTTTGCGGTAATGCTGCCATATTTTTCATTCAAACAAAATCCACTGAAATGCCAATGTAGATATTTCCAACTCACAATACACAATAGTTCAACAGAGTGGTGTTCTAATGAAAATCATTATATTACAGTTATATTACTTTCTCTACTCTAAACCAATTTATTATCATATCTATATCCTAAGCTACGGTTAGTCTTAACTATGATTTAGGGAACAGATCTACAACATAAACTAAAGCTTGTCTGAGGATGACTTCAACAATAAACTGCAGTTACTTGTAAGCCACCTTGGGTCCTATTTGAAGGAGAAAGGTGGGGGTAAAAATATTCTAATTAAATAAATAAAATAAAGCGCTCCTCCCGCAGCAATGCCTACATCCCTGAAAATGTTATGTGATGGTCAGGAGACTGAGCCAAAGTAGAGGAGCGAGCCCCCATCCCCATCAAAGGAATACACTTTCCATCAATATAAGAGGGATCCTGGGAACAACTCCCAGTATAAACAGGGAAAATGTAACACTGTTTTTAGATGTAGAAAGAGACTAGGAAGATACTGACACTTATCTGAAACTTCAACATCTTCTAGGTTTTAGGAACTAATTCTAACAATTTAGTAAAATTTTAAAGTGAAATGTTGGTAGTAACTGGACTCTACAGCCTCTTTTATATTTAATCAAAAGCTTCAGGGCAGATTTGCTCTTTACTTGTAACATTTTCTTAAAAACCTTAAGAACCACCACCAAACAAGAGAAAAAGGTAAGAGAGTCAACAAAAAAGTGAGTAAAAATGATGGCTCCAGCCGAGCTGTTGTTGAACGCTAGGTCAGTCAAAATTAAAACCCCTCTCATTCATTATTTAATTGTTGTTTATAGGGCTGGCCTGAGACACATTACTGAAACTTGCATGGGAATACTGGGAAATCTCTTCTCTCTCAGCTGTGGTCTTTTTAACAATTACTGTATATACTCGAATATAAGCCTAGTTTTTCAGCCCTAATTTTGGGCTGAAAAACGGGGTCCTCGGCTTATATTCGGGTCAATACTTTTAGCCACTGAGGAAAGTTTGGGTCGGTGGCTAAAAGACATTTTAAACATTGTGCGCCACTTCTCCTGACCCCCCCCCCAATGTTTAAAATGACTTTTTAAAAAGTCATTTTAAAACAATGTTTAAAATGACTTTTAGCCCCCAACTCAAGCACTTGCCTCGGTGGCTAAAAGTCATTTTAAACATCACACACACACCCAGCTCACAAAGGAGGAGTTGCCATGCCCTGCTGCATTTCCCACCCTAGGCTTATACTTGAGTCAATAAATTTCCCCCATTTTTTGGGTTTAAATTAGGGGCCCCGACTTATACTCGGGTCAACTTATACCCGAGTATAGTCCAAAAGTAAACCAGGTCAGGGAAGTGGAGCTGATACGGCTTATAAAAATTATGTTCCCCTTCCATTCTTGGCCATCCAAATGGGAATCCTCACTGTTTAGTACCTTGCATGGATACTCAGGGTGGATGAGATATTCCACAATTGTGATTATGTAAATATCACTCTCTGCCTCAACTGACAGAGGTGTTCTCTCAGTTGGTGATGGTCCTAGGTATATCAATTTCTATGCCAATACTGCTGAATAAGTGGTGGTGCGGGCCACAGTTCATACAAGCCTCTTGTATGCTTCTATCAACTAGGTCAGTGGTGGCAAACCTTCGGTACTCCAGATGTTTTGGACCACAACTCCCAGAATTCTAAGCATGTCCTGCCATTGACAAAGGACTATGGGAGTTATGGTCCAATCATCTGGAGTGCAGAAGGTTCGCCACCACTGAACTAGGTGATGTGTAACTGGGGAAATTAATATCTATTCACTTTATGGGTGCATCACTTCCTGTTGAGGTTCGAAGTCCTGGCAGCCTTTCCACTCCATATGAGTGAGGAACCCTATTTTTAGAAGACGTTGCCAAGGGTTAGCCATTAGTTATAACTTTGAGATCTTCCTCTATCTTTAAGGCTTGTATGGGGCTCAAGACAGCCAATAATATAGATTTATAAAGAACATGTACATATCTGTCTTTTCCAAGATTGTAAATCTAGACACCTTGAACTTGGCTTGCATAATAAAGAGAACCCTAGGGCTGTACTCTTCACAGTGATTTTGTTTTTTTGTTTAAGGATTAATTGCTGTTGGTTAGTTTTTATCTTCCTGTCGCAAGCAGTATAATCTTCTGTTACTAGGCAGCAAAAGCATGTGTGAGAGAATAGGTTCTTGTGTGTGCAAGGGGAGAGAAAGCATTCCCTCTCAGGGGAAAGAAAAAGAACCAGAATATGAAATGGGTCTCAACTGTGTACTTTCTCTACTAGGTTTGAAAGAACATAATAAAATAGAAAGCTATAACCAGATAAAAACAGAAAGGATAAGAAAACCTTAAAATTAAACTCCATGCTTGAAAGAAAAATTCTTTACCACTCTAAATATTCATGGGGGAAGGGCACACATGCTGCAACAAAGAACACCTTCATTCCAGTCAACTTCGTGGCAAATGGATCAAGAACAAAGTCTTGGGCTAAGTAAGCACGATGGGGCATAACATCTTCAAGATAATTTGAAATATATCCCAAGCAATGACTGCATTTTAAAATCTGTACCAAAATCTGCCAAAGGAGGTTCCCCAGATTCTTCCACTTACGAAAGAGAAGCATACCATGACGCTTACAATTCAATCTGCCCAATGGGAAAAGAGTGTTATTTGCTAAGAAACATTTCTGTCTACTTCAAAGAACAAAAATGTATACATTTTTAGTTTATTCGGCTTTTAACAGTTTAACTTGTAAAAACAAATGCTCAGCTTTTTACTTATCTTTTTAAAGGCACCATTGTAAGAACTGCTGCTTACCAGTCCCAGTTCTTTTAAGTTCCATTTCCTGCATGTGAATTTTGCTTGGCGTCATTCGAATAGGAACAGGATGAACAATAGCAGTATCCTGAAAGATGGACACAACTTATTTGGTTTAAATCAATCATTCTAAACTGAGCAGATTGTATATTATTTTACAACACTTTCACTTAAATGCTGGAATATTGAAAAGAAACTATCACTTATCATTTAATTGTTATTTGGATAACTTGCCCAAGTGCAGTATGTTACCAACTTAAACTTCCTTTCCCCCTTACCTAGCTTGTGTATTTTCAGGCTGTACAGTATCATCTACATGGATTATAAACTGTGGTAATTATCTTAAGGGCCTTTACATTTGCCTTCCTAATTATGTCTGTGGAGTGCTCTCAACATGTAAACAGGAAAATATACAAACCATATTTCACTAGTATGCCTGTACAGAGTAGATATCCTCCAAGAGGCATGCAGACTATATAATATGGCCTCAACCCTCCAGTCCTCAAGTTACTCCAAGGAAGCTTAGACTTCCATGACTGGGAACTCTAATAAAGAAGGTTTTCTGATCGTCTGAATACTTCTACTTACATCTAAGCAAGCAAATAGAAGAGGTCCAAACAGATTCCCCTACTCCAGGGCTGTCCAACTTTGAACAGGTCGAGGTCTACTTTTTCGGGCCCAAAGTGCCTGAGGGCTACTACACTACTACCTCTACTTATGAATGTTATCAATTCCAAGCACATGCTCGTAAGTAAAAAAAATTGTAAGAAGAGCAGCGGTTTCCTATAGGCATGCATTGAAATCTGTTCCCTCTGGAAGGGATTGATTTTCAATGCATTCGTATGGGAAGGCTGACCATACACACGCTTCCCTTGCACCCACTCGATCATCTGGCCAGTGGGGAGGAGCAGGGGATCACACCATGGCCCTTGAACTGCCCCACTCAGCTGAGACAATGGGCTGGCAGACCCAGAACTTTGCTGGGGCAGTGGTGGTCCTTGGAATGGGGGAGGGATAGGTGGAGAACTTATCCCCTCACTTTTTATTGGTGGCTGGCGGATCTACTTTTAAACCCTTCGCGGGCTACCGGTAGCCCGCGGTCTACCTGTTGGGCAGGCCTGCCCTACTCTACCCAATAGAGTCAGCGATAGTAAAGGAAGGACTGGGAATACAGATAAAAATTTGTGAGGTGAAGCACTAATCCTATGCTAATGTCAGAAGGGAACCAAAAAAGGGTTCTCATTAAATCTATCAAGGAAAAATTCAGGAAGCAAAATAGTTGCAGTGGCTAGATGGTCCTATATCTTCTTTGGCTTGCTGTAGCTTCTACAATTTGTACATTCAACTTGCTGTGAGTCAAGTGATTCAACATGCTCTGAATTTATCTGGCTAGAACTCTGCACCCTACCTCCACTCCCAATGTACTGTGCCTTCTCCAGTAAAGGTCTTTGAGTATTTGCTCAAGCCACAAGTATCTGGAAGCTACACCTAAATCTTTCAGCTATGTTACCTAGTTTCAAATGTAGACAGCCACTAACAATTGCAATTGCTTTAAAAAACATATATATTTATTTTCTTCCTACACTTTCCAGCAGATAAACTTTTTAAAAAGACTGATGGAAAATGTGTGACTCCATCACTAGAGACACCAACATTCGTATTCCCCATGTATAACTTTGATTTGAACCTTCCTTGTCTATAATATATTATTTTTAGTTGCCAATCTTCTTTAACTTTTGGATCAGTGTCTGGCTTTGGAAGATGCATATCTATAGTCTCAGGTGACAGTAAGGAGGTAAAAGAAGCAAATGTTTTACTACCATCTCTGATGTTGAAAACTGGCCCAAATGTCTTTTTCCACCATATAGTGAGAATTGTGTGTGAAATGGCCTATGTTTTGAATCTCAGAAAGCTACTGTTCAATCATATTACAAAGCCTGGGGGCTGGGAGAACTGGAAGGCAGAATATTGCAGGTAAACCCAATTGGTAAAACACTGTGTAAAAAACACTGTGTATGATGGGAAGGGGTGCACAAATTTATGAGACAAAGTTCTCATGGCCAGTTATTCACATATAAATGAGTATCTCTAAGGTCAACATGACATGTTCCCAAAATGAACAGTGTTCTGTCCCATTCTATTCTTGCAGAAATGTAGAATACAAACTATTCTACATTTTAATTTGGTGGTGTAGAAATAACAATAATCCTCCAGTATATTATAAAGCAAGTAAGATGATCAATTCTGCCACCACTCCTGCAAGCGCTGTTAAGTGGCAAAATACAATTAATGAAAATTCAGAGTTAATAAAATTAATAATTTCAAACAAGCAGGCTAAGTGATTGACTTACAGGATCGGCTGGTGCAATGTTAGAATCAAATTGGGTCAGAGTTTGTGAGCTTGAGGAACGTTCACTAAATGTCTCCCACTGCTGAACAGACAGAGGAGAGACAAGTCAGCATGACAGGAAGAGGAAGGGTTCCCTGAATATTTAGTGTAGTTCAGAGGTTGCATTGGCTCTGGATCTTTTTATAAATGTTGTCAATATACAATTTCAAAAAGAATAACTGAGTTTCCATTTTTTACAAATTTTCTGCACATCCAGGATTATTCATCTGCCTCAAGAACTATATGGGCTAAACAGAATACTATGAAGCAAAACTTGATTTTTCTTAACATGAAAGAAAGCATATATGTTTACCATCAAACTCAAAATGATCATAAACTGTAACCTTTTAAAATTATCTGGCCAAAATCAAATTGTGTATGTCTGTAGTGTCCACTGGGATTAATACTTCCCAACCTTCTTCCCACAGCCATGTAACTATAAAAAACTAACAGGGGAGGCTGGGAAACCCTCTGAAGTGTGTTGTTTGTTTGCTTTTGTTTGTTCATTGGTTGTTTTTTTGCACGATTCAACGAAAAACTGCATTTTCTTTAATCATACAACGGCTCAATTTTCATACACTTTTCATACCCTTGAGTCTTTTCAGTTAAATAATGTCCTTTTCATGCTGATTCTAACATTTGTCTGTAATTTTCTCAGTGTATTCTTTACACTATTATGTGTGAAACTTTGCATCTTCAAGGAAACAGAGAACATATTTTACCTGTTGTTTTTTTAAGTAACGCAACAGAAATCTAATCCAGTGTATACCAGATATCAAATCTTAGCATTGGATTGTGGCCATGGATTACTACACTCAATATACAACCATATTATGAAATGTCTTGTTTGCCTAGAGTGTTGGTTTTTTTAAAAAAAAAAACACATTAGTTTTTGTTATAAAATATTAGAAAATACTTGCAGAATCATATTCATTTTGCCAATGCAATCCCTGAAATGTTTCTTAGTACATTTTATACAGAAATATTAATTTATAATTTAAACAACAATATAATTTAAAGGACAATTTTGAACTTTGTTGGTAATGAAGAAAATTTGCCATGGCAATCAATTCAACACAATTAAGATATGTTCTATTATAATGCATAAGCTAAAAAAGAGACAGGCACAACAGGAATCATAAAGCATCAAAGCAATTATGGATTTAGATTGAAAGTTAGATGAATTCTGAAGAGGAATGTTAATGTGCTTCAGTTAGTTGAGTGGTGAGTAATTATTAGTCAAATCAAAATGCTGTAAACCTATTTTAAATGACCTTTTTGGAGAGCGCCCAACAAGCCACCTTGGGCCTTTTTCCCCCAAGGAGAAAGGTGAGGTAAAAATATTCGAACCTTTTTTAAACACGGCCTTTTGGGGGAGCACCCAACAAGCCACCTCGGGTTCTTTTCCGTGGAGAAAGGTAAGGTAAAAATATTCAAAATAAATAAGCAAACACTGGAACTGGTTCCTCATGAATATCTGCCACATGGTTGGAGAATGTTTGACTCACCAACCATATGAGTATAGCCTGATTACAGGAACAGCTGTTCAGAGAAACAGTTCAAGTGTGGCTGGGAAAATGTATAAGAGACACATTAGATAATGAATTAGAAAAAAAAACTTTTATATTTCAATCTGCAATCAGTGACAGCTCTAAAAATCAACTATGCCCTTCGCTGTGAATAAATACTTCCTGCTTTGTATAGAAAAACAGATGGGCTAAAATTCTATTGCTTAGTGTAGTGTAGTATGTGTTGAATGCATTTTGGTGTTGCTTATGCTTTTCAATGTACAGTATTGTTGTACCTTACTGCTTTGAATGTGTTTTGATGCAGCTAATGATATTTCTTATGATATTTGTTTGTTCTTTTTGTATTTGTATACCCAACAGTAGCATTAAATAATATCTTTTAATCAACCTTGGGTCCTTTTTAAGGAGAAAGACACGGTAAAATGTTTTATTCAAACAAATATATGTTTCAGTTAGAGCAGGCCTAGTGAATCTGTGGAATGTCTGGAGGAGCCGAACCACTAAATTCCACTGATTCATTGGGGCAAATCCTGAAAATGCTATGCTTTTCGGGATTCCGGCCATTGGGGGATTTTTATGTATCTGTAAAATCTAAAATAGTAAATATAATGACCAGAATCTGATAACCAGTTCAGTGAAATCTAAATGGGTTTCAAACTGATATTTCTTTGGCAATGGCAGGGGTCTGCAACCTTTAAGACATAAAGAGCCACTTTGACCCGTTTCCGACGGGAAAAAAAAACTGGGAGCCGCAAAACCATTGCGACATTTAAAATCAAATATATACAACCGCCGCCGCTGTTCTCGCTGTTCCACCTCAGCAACCGGGCACCTGGCCAGCCGCCGTTCGACGCTCCATGAGGTGATGACCCGCGCTCCGGGCCTACCAGCGCCGCCCCCGCCACCACGGTCCCGCAGCCGGAGGCGAGGGAGCGGCGCCCGCCTCAGCGGTTGAAAGGACGGGCCTGCGACCCCGCGGCTGGTCCCTTTTTTTGGAAGCGGGTGAGCGGCGACCTCTCCCCCCCCCACACACACACTTCTTGCAGCCGTGGTGTGTGTGCGTGTGTGGGCAAAGTTTGGCTTGTTGAAGGAGACAGAAGGAAGGGGCGGGTGATGCGACACACACACACACACACACACACACACACACACACACACACACACACACACACACACACTTCTTGCAGCCGTGGTGTGTGTGCGTGTGTGGGCAAAGTTTGGCTTGTGAAGGAGACGGAGGGAAGGGGCGGGTGATGCCACACACACACACACACACACACACACACACACACACACACACACACACACACACACACACACACACCCTTCTTGCAGCCGTGGTGTGTGTTCGTGTGTGGGCAAAGTTTGGCTTGTGAAGGAGACGGAGGGAAGGGGCGGGTGATGCCACACACACACACACACACACACACACACACACACACACACACACACACTTCTTGCAGCCGTGGTGTGTGTGCGTGTGTGGGCAAAGTTTGGCTTGTGAAGGAGACGGAGGGAAGGGGCGGGTGAGGCTGAAAGAAGCGGGAGGGCGAGTGGCACGCTGGGCCACCGTGGATCTCCCCGGTCCGCTCCTCCATTCTGTTTTCGGACCCCCTTTTTGTCCGTCCAGGCCGCTGCCGCCGCCTCCGCCTCCGCCACCACCACCACCACCACGAACCGACCGGCTGCTTGGGCCTGGCCGCCGCCGCCTCCCCTCGCCCTTTCCCTGGCCGGGCGCTTCCCCCTCGCCGCCGCCGCCTCCGCCTCCTCCACTGCCGGCGGTGGCGGGAGGAGGGGGAGGAGGAGGAGGAGGAGGATTACCAACACACGTGGCTTCCTGCTGCTGCTGCTGAGCGGCCCCTGACCCCCATGGTGGGAGGAGACCCCGGCGCCCACCGATGCCACCCCCACCACCCCTCCAACGCCGCCGACGCCGCCATCCTGGCCTTGGCCGGCCCAGGAGCCTTCGCCACGGCCGAGGAGGCGGCGGCGCACCGGCGGCGGCAGCAGCGGCTGCAGCAGCACCAGGAGGAGGAGGAGGAGGAAGATGAAGACGAGGAGGATGGCGGCGGCGGCGGCGAGCTGGAGTTTCCCCCGCGGTCCTAGTTTAAATGCCGCGGGACCCCTTCCACGAGGGGAACCTCCCGGAGCCGCAGCAAAGGTTCCAAAGAGCCGCATGCGGCTCCGGAGCCGCGGGTTGCAGACCCCCGGGCAATGGTAACCCATACTTCATGTAGAGAGTGATAAGGTATGTAGGTTAAAAGAACTCACCCACACAACCTCTGGCACAAGTCTAAGCAGCAATTTAAATAATGCACAAAATAATGCCTGAAACCAAGGTTCCCATTAAGGTGTGTGTGCCTCAACCCCTGACGCCCATAGCAATCATTTGGTGTGATTACAAGGGGGAGGGCTGAAAAACAGAGGGGATGTTGCCTGAAACTTTAAGTGTTTTCACCTTAAGACTTTTTATGAGGTGTCCTAACTGCACGAAAACAGGCTGCATTAGATTTATGTCAATTATATCTGAAGATCATACCAGGCACTTAGAGGAGTCAGTACTCTGCTAACTGCTGACAAACAAAAGCCAGTGAGAACATACTTCCTGGAGTTGTCCAAATGTGGTGCTGCTTATGCCAATGGTGATTATCCCTGACTGATCCCGATGAACATTTATTTTCATGCCTATACATTACAAATCTGCCTGTTATTCTCTTCAAGATTTAAACATTGAGCAATCTTGTCACATTTGCTGCACAAACTGCTGGGGTTCACATTTTACCTTTTTCTTCTAAAACTTATAATTCTTTTCTGCCACAATTCAATTACCTTGCATTTAACTCAAGAATCAAGAATGCAGTTACAGTCATTGGTTCTAATGCAGCAAAGAGTGATCATCCCACTTAGAAAAGCACTTTACATATCCAGTATTTATATCCAGTGACAATTAAGATACTCTCAATATTAACATTTACCTCTTTATAAATGGATTATCCAAATTACTTTTAAACAATAACCACAAAAAATGGAAAAGCAACATAGCAAAAAGGTCTAACAGAAAATTCTGAAATAACATCTCACTTCAATTGAGCCTGCTCTTCTGGGAATTTTAGATCTCTTTACTTCTAGTGGCTGATTCACAATAATTTCATTTGATTAATCTAATTAACAAAACGTGTGACATTTTGAGTTATATATCTATTATGAGAACTAAATACAATTTAGAAAAAAATGCCAACTAGAGGAACAGCTCAATGTGAAAAAAATATTTCTCACACTGATAGTATTCCCAATAAAAGATGTCAGATTTTCTTAAATGGATCTCAATTGGCAAAACACTTTGAAAAGGCAAGTATAAGTCTACTTTACTTCTGCATTTAAGTAGGTGATTGCCTACTTTGAGGAAAAGAACTCTAATAAGAATTTTAATTTAGTGTTTAACAAGTATTTGAATCACAAATACATTTTTAAAATTTACATTAAAATCCATCTACTGTAATTCTCTTTGGGGATCACAATTTGGCTTCACCGTCTAAGCTGGCCCCTACAATTATATCAATCCTAGTCAATATAAAGATGATCTGATCACTTACTGCTTTTCAGTGACAAAGGAACTTTCAAGAAAGATGCAGACTGTTCTAAATTTGTGTATTGCTTTTCTTCCTCCTTAAAAGTCAATCTGGGTAAACTCCAAAGCCCTCATAATTTCCTGATTAGAACATCATATTTAAGATTGATCTTAAATTATTCATATTTCTACCATGCCAGCATTTTTGGCTACAGCTTGCTTAATAAAGCAGATTTTTGGTTGACCTAATTATTCCACTGTCGTCTTTCAACTTATCTCCCTGCAAGTTGAGCATCTGTGTTTTAGAGCATCTGTGCTTTACATTCCTCAACTATGAACTTCCAGTGTTCGAGGTTCTCTATCATTCATCTTATTAATTTCTGCTATTGTAACGATGCTAGAGAATTTCAGAATTGCTTGCAGCTCATCAAAAGGGTATGAACCTCATTACCATCCATTACTGTGGCATCTCAGAATTAGAGAAATGCTGACTCTGAAAGCAACCTCTAAAAGCAGCTACCTTGGCTAATAACTGTCAGAATAGGCACCCCTCTATAAATTGGGTGGCTCACCAACAAAGTATTAAATGACATGCACTGTTTCTCAGTATCCCTTCAAATGAGCCATACCAGAGGTACATTTACCCACCAGAGTCCACTATGATACTGGATCATATCTGGAATCAGAATTTTTGTGGAATTATCTAGGGCTATTCGGTTAAGTCATTTACAGAGATTTAACTAAAGAACTAATATGACTGCCATAACAGAATATCTGTTTCTTGTAAATTAGAAAAATATTTGGCTTAAGCTTTATTCGAAGAAATGTTTCTTTAAACAGCAGCCTGGTTACTAGCACACATTCAATTAACATAATGGAAGGCTTGCATATATTTGTTAAGGCCCAGGGATCAAAAAGGCAGTACTGTACTACAATCTACTCAGAACCTGTATCTCTTGCACAGGCAGTATTATTGTCAGGTCTCTGACTTCTACATCACAGTCCACTGTCACACCATGGCTTCTATAGATGGATGCAGACAGAAATCACACACACCTGAACTAATGAAAGGCATAATGCCAGATCCAGAAGATAACAGAAGTCACCAGCTGACACAACAACCTTCCTTTAAAAACCAATGAGGCAAACAAGAAAAATAAGCATTCTGATTTTTTTGATCAAACTCATAATTGAACATTTATTTACAATCCCAAGATATCTTCTTAACTTATCACTTGAGAGCAAGGCTATAAATACTTGTTGGTTATTTCAGCAAACTCTCAAAATGAGACACATGATGTAGGTTCTCTTATGCATCTAGGCTATTTTGGGCCATGCATTAGCAAAGGAAATAATTTCCATAAACAAGAAGACATTTTTGCTAACCTCACTGCTTTGATTCAGTTCAGGCCATGTCTGATTTAGGGATGGCATTGATGGTGATTTGCTTGGAGGTGCTTCTGCTGGTGAACTTGCATAACCTACCTCACCAGACTGATCCCCCACTTCTGAAACAGGAACCACTATGAAAGCCAAACAATAGTGTGTTAATGTCTTACTAAGGACTGTCATTCACTCTTTACATTATTTCTTCAATAATCATAGAAGGTGGGTAGTTTACATAAAATGTTAATACTGTATACATAAATTGGCTTCAGTCCATAGAAGTCCTTTGTGACAAAGAAAGACGCCTGTGCTTTGCCTCCACTGAACTGTCCCAATTCGCCTTTCCACCGCTGGCCATTGCATTCCCTCACGAACCATTCTACAAGCTCTCAGAAACTTCTAGAATGGCTTGGGGGCATAGGGGGCTGTGGTGGGAAAAATGAAAGACAAAAAAACCCCACATCACACAAGCAGAGATCTATTCAGCTTGTACGGGATCTAACATACTACATTAAAGCTTCGAAATTAATGGGGACAAGCCCTGATAGTATTGTTTTAAAAGTTTAAAATGTCAAAGAAAATGAAAAACTAGATGCTTCCTATTCGCATGCCCTCTACAAGTACCAAGCCATAACTCATGAGCACTCTAACTTCACAGGCAGAGATCCAGAAATATCAGCTAAGGCAAGACTTCCAGACTGTATCTAGAAGACTGCAGATGACATCTGCTTGCTCTTTTATCAGGACCCATCATAGAAGCCAGATCCAAAGAATTTCAATCTCCCGCAGTTGTCATTACTTGTCAGCCCATCCCTCACATAAGAAGCAGGAACAAGATTTCCCCCCCTCTGAACTTCTTTATGGCATCAGAAAATTATCTATTATGAGATGTTCCACAGAAAACCTCTCTGAAAATGGCTCCCGCTATCCATAGAAACAATTCTCTTGGACTGCCAACAGAAAACCCACATGTCACCTTGAATTGTCAGGTGTGCAATCTTACTGATTACATGATTCATCCTTAATCTGGTTCACGCCACTGCTAGTACAGCTTCAGTAATTTGTTTGTAACAATAACACAGGTACACCCAATCACACTGAGAATAAGAAACAGATCTTTCTTATTAAAGCCAGAACACATTGTTCAAAGAAATAATGGATTTTCTCTCAAACAGGCTGAATCACAGCTTTTCAGTTACTGTATGTCTCAGGGTTTTACTTAAATCTGGGTTTTTGCTAAGGCTATGGCGAACGCAAATAAATAAATGATTGATACTTAAATCTGGGTTTCTGCAAAATTCTTGTCAGGCTCAAAGCTCAATCTCCTCTGTTCCACTGGCACAAAGGAACATGGCAGAGAACAGAAACTTTAAACACACCTCCCATGCCACAATCCAGGACTAAAAGCACATATAACACACATGGTAAAGACAGTGATGTCTGGATGGAATCAGAAGAGGATAATGCAGATGACCTATTTCCTTTTATAGCTCCTTAAGCTGTCTATAGGAAGCCTATAGGAGCAGGGAACTGAGAAACAACTTATTTTCTAGATATAAGAAGGTAGTCCATTGGGTAACTGCTCACAGAGCTAGAGCTGGGAGTTTGATTCCTGGGAGAAGAACTAACCTGCATAGCCTTGGGCAATCAACACAGTCTTACAGCACCCTCAGAAGAAGGGAATAGTAAAGTGTTTCTGAGTACTGTATTCTATATCTAGAAAATCCTGGAAAGAGGCACCTTAAGTGAAACTATTGACAGTCTGTTAAGTTAAATGAAATGCACTTAAATATACATGTGAATGTAAAACTAATAAAACTGAAACAATTACAGTAGGGCCCCTGTATCCACTGATTCATTATCCACTGATTCAGTTATCCATGGTTCGCAGAGGAAAAGAATTAAATGATTCAGCAGCCACAAAGCAAGCTGTAAAGCAAGCTGTTGTCACAAACAGCAGCTGTAAAGCAAGCTATTGTCACAAATAGCATCTGTAAAGCAAGCTACTGTCATAAACAGCAGCCAAAAAGCAAGCTACTGTCAGGAAGCAGCAGTTTGTGGGCGGGCGGGCAGGTGTTCTCTCTTATCCACGGTTTTCATTATCCACGGGAAGGCCTGCAACCAATCCCCAGCGGATACCGGGGTCCTACTGTACAATATTTTTAATTATCTGAACATGTCCATACACTTCTTTCAATTTTTTTCAAAGTAATAAAAATATTTGAAGTAAAAATACCTGCTGAGTCTTCCAAATCAATCAACTTGGGCATTAGACTTTCAGGTAGTTTCTCGGGTAAATCATAGCCATTCTTCCTAGCAACTACTAGATGGAAAGCAGCACAGAATTCATCCAGTGTTAATGCACCATCTTTATCAAAATCTGAAAGCTCCCTGAAAGATAAAATGTATTGCGTCTAAATTATGATTTTTTAAATTGCACTTCTTGAAAATGAGTGTTTAAAGTAATTCCATGTCATACTTTAAAACACTGGGCTCACCACATTGCATGTGTAGTTCTACAATGTTTTGGTTTGCATAGGGAGATGCCAAAATAGCCCATGGGATATTCCTGCTGGCCAAAGGGGATTATTGTTTGTCCTGCAAATTTTCTCTAGGGAACTATGGAGCATTCTAGGTCAGTGAGGATATGATGCCAGGGCATGGCAGTTTGGGAGTTACAGATAAAGGGGTGGGGGAAGAGAATGGTAAGAATTCCTTCTGCTGGAAAAGCACTTTCATTCATAAAAATGCAAGTCATGATAAAAAAGTACCATGTGCATTCTTGTAGATATACAGCTGGGGACCCAAATATTAACCACTCTTCTATATAATGAAAGCCAGTATTACGAGAGAGGAAGCCTAGACTTTCAACATGCTGCTGTCATGTGTACTATTCTTTTAACACCCAAGAAATTTCAGGAAGCAATACGCTCTAGAATTTAAATAATTATGGTCCGCTGCTAATATGGTTTGCCACAGTTAACTCACTGCACAGTCAATGGAACTCAGGTGAGCATGTACATCTCATTCATATCTTACTTCATGGGTAAAAAGGCTTCTAACACTTTATTGACTCAGTAAGTAATGGGCAGCACAAACCCTGGCTTACTCCTCAGTAAACTTCCCGTGCTACACAGGAATCTAATCCTATAAATTAGGGGCCAGTCATTTGTCTTCTGAAGTATGACTCTATTTGAAGAAGTAATTCACCACAAACCATGAAATCACTTCATTTCCATCACAGAATATACCCTTGGCAAACACATTATCCCTAAAAGGCAACTGACTTGAGGGCTTCTGTTAAGTATCTGGGATGCATTTGGTGGTGGTGGGGAACCCATAATAATAATAATAATAATAATAATAATAATAATAATAATAATAATAATAATAATAATAATAATAATAATAATAATAATAATAATAATAATAATAATAATAAAATAAAAAAACCAACAACAACAAAAAAAACCAACCCCAAGTTTCTGTACTTGTACTTTTTTGCCTTCCAGGTAGATGGTGCTGGATTGGGCACAGGAGAAAGCAGCATTTGTGAGAGCCGTCAATGGCGGGGCCGAAGAGGCCATCGGTATCAATGGTTCAACTCTGTATTGATGCATGATCCGGAAGAATTATCTGAGGAGCCTGGACAAATAGTTCTTTTAGGACCAAAAGATCCGTCGGAGGCCATCAATGAATCCGAAACTGAATCTGAGGCCTCGGAAAGAAGCAATGGAGCGAATGGTGGGCGCTCGGTACCAGAAGTGGTCGATCCCATTGGGTAGTTGTAATCAGAAATTACGAAGCTGAATTTTTGGGCTTCTTTGCCAATAATGGCAAATGTTTGGAGTTTTTTTTGTTGTTGTTTTATTTCAAGATGGTCTGCTTGTCTTTATTAGGCAACTCAGTCTTAGGAGACGAGGATTGATAAATCCTATCTTTCTCCATAATATCAGGATGTAAATATTTTTTCAATAAGATAAGTATTCAGTCTATGTCTCTGACGTTTTACTGCCTGGGCGCTGAACTTCTTCCAAAAGACACAAGAGTCAGAATGATGGTTTTCCCCAAGGCAGTAAAGGCACTTGGAGTGCCCATTGGAGAGGGGGGTCTTCCCCGCACAGTCAACACACTTTTTAAAAGTTGGCAGAAAGGCCATAGAACGAAGTTAGAAAAATTCCTGAGGAGACTAACAAAACGGAAGCGTCTAACGCGGCGGTTAGAGGGAACTGAGAGTTTAGGCGGGAAGGCTCCCAAGCATGTGCAGTGGGAGGGGAGGAGACTAACGGGCTTTTCTCTTTGCTAGAAAAATCCAGGAGCCTTGTGTGTGTGTACTTACAACCCCATCTGTGTGGCTTCATGAAGGCCATGAAGAATAATAATTGTGTATTCACCTGTAAATTTCTAATCTCCTTGAGAGAATCTAGCCATCCTAGTTTGCCCTCGCGCTTGGGCTGTGCTAAAAACTTCTCTAGCAATTCTGATCATTTCTCAGAGAAGAATCTCAGATGAGACATTTCAAACAAATATTCATGGCTGAAGTTCAGATATTACTTATGAAATAGGTGAGGGATATGAACAATGAAAAAACAAGATATGCCCACCACCTCTGTAGTTCCTGACAGACACCCTCCTCCGACAAAAACTTCCCACTTTATTTATACCTGGGGAAAACTGGAGGACAAATTATGCTACAGGATCTGGAAGTTGAGTCATGACAACTGGACTTCTTTCCTTGTGAGATTGAAATATTTCGCTAAATCATCCAAGTAGCTTTGTCAATCTGATAAAAGTTGTCCAAGGCTTTCAATTTATAGTTCACTTTGGTTTCAAACCACCCTGATCTGAATAAGCTTCTTAGGTGGACAGTGGTCTAAGTAGACATGTTAGGTGGACAATGACCTGAGTAGGTTCGTTAGATGTACAATGGCCTGAGGTGTGTGAAAGTCACACCAATGCAACCCTTCCCAACACCCCTTCAGCATGGGTTGTTAGTAGTGACCTTGCTGGTTGGTGGAGGTATGAAGTGCTTTTGATTTGTCTGGGGATCAATGAAAGGGCAGCATGATAAGTGAGAGACAGATTGTGCCTAAACCCCCCACTCCTATTGAGACAAGGATTTTCAATACACACATGAATGGCTTCCCTGACTCTTCTCTTGAACCACATATATTCTCTGCCTAATATGTGTACATCCTAGTCTTTGAATGAGTGCCCTTTGGGCTTCAAATGAGGGTACACTGCTGTTTTTCGCCCGGCGTGGTTGCCCTTTCTGTGCTAGGCCATCCTTCTGTTTAGTGGCTGTTTGGTTTCTCAAATGTAGAGCTCACTGCCTTGGATCACATATACTATATTGCTCCTCATTTGGTGTCAGGTCTTTTGGATGGACAAGTCTCTGCCTTAGTGTGTTTGAAGTAAACCGGGATGTGGTGTTTGCCAAAAACTTCCTTTCAACTTTTCAGACAAACCAGCCATGTAAGGAATGACCAGGTTCTTCCATCCGTTCTGGGTCTCAGGCTGATCCATTGTTCTTCTGGGTTGGGATACTGCCTTGTTGTCCAGGGCTTCCCAGAAGTCTCATTTTCAATGTAGCAAGTTATTGTTTTTTATTGTCTAGTCTACCATGCTTACTAAGTATCTTTTGTTTTGTTTTTTGTAAATTATGCTTCTAAATTAGGCAAGTAGTAAAAATGTTTGGAAAATAAACTGGATCAAAACTCAGTTGCTAGCTCTTACTTCCCAATGAAATCAATGGGAAAACTGCACTAGTTTATCCCAGTTTAACAAGCAAAAATGCCTACAAAATGCTATCTTGTATGCTTGAAAATCTGCTAATTACAAAGCGAAATATTAATCAATTTAGATGGAAGTCTACTATTGGCTTAAATGAGAACAGGTTAAACCTTCTTGAAAATAAACGAGATGTTTCAAAGCAAATTACAAAATGTCACCAGGCACTTCAGTCCATTATGAAAGAACTGCAATGCTTTAAGCAACTACCGCAACCTAGTTATACTTCACACTTACCAAATGTGAGAAAGTTCAAGAATAGGAAGTTTTGATTTTGTAAAAAATTCTTTAGCTGCAGACCCTGAAAGTATTAAAACAAGAATGTTTAATTTTGATTCTAGAATTATAATCTTAAGGTCCACAAAGAGACACAAGACACTGGCTGCTAAAAGTAGTTTTAAAATTTCTCAGGAGCCCTAATGTGTCCAAAAAAATAAAGTGTAATAATAATAAAAAATGTAAAATCCCAGCAAAAATCTACAAACTTAGTAAAATAAAATCTACCAAATTAGTAATGTATACTCAGGTGCCTATCCATGAACAGAAAGGCACCTTCCATTTTCAGGTCATCTGGTCTATGATAGTCACTGCTAACAGAAAGCAGATGACAATTATTATTTATTTTTCCTTTTCTCCACAGACTCCCACTGTTACAAAGTACTGGATCCTCTTGTCTACATAATAGACTTTTGTAGGACAGGGGGAACTATAGGAAAGATGACAACTACCTGCCCCCATTCAAAGATACTGGGAGCACTTTTTGTAAATGGAGCTCTCCTGGTAGTACTTAGAAATCAGGCCAATACTTTTATTAGTAGGAAAAAACCCTGAAATGAGGACCTATCATATATATGATTGTGTTTACAAAACTCACCTGGGATATATCCATTTAGATCTGGTTGAATGGTTTTAAACTGATTTATATAATACTGCCTTTGTTCATCTGTTATTTTCCAAGGATCGTCATAACTACTTGACTGCCTACGAATTTCATTCGTTGTTGTAGCTGATGCTACGGTTCGTACTGTAGTCTGGTCCTGTAATGAAATATTTTCTTCAGCATTACCTACATTCATCATGGCCTAGAATGTCCTACATTATTGCCTATAAAAGAAAACAGCCACTATTTACTGAAGCATCTTTGAAAATCTTCTGATCAGCACTAACTGGTTGCAGCTATTAGGAAAATGTTCTGAATGCTGAAGTAGGTAGCAATGGCAACATCCATGTAAGCAACAGAAAAGTATGAGAAATATGCAAAGTACTGCTAAAAAAATTCTAAGCACACATAAAAGGCTGAAAGCTCATTTTGCAAATGTTGGCCAACTTTTCAGTTTAAAGATTCTTTGACAAAGAATCGGTGATATTCACTCAGTGGCAAATGTATTTTAGATAAAGAAAAAAAAATGGAGCAAAGCTTTATTTCACACACACATTCGAGTCACAGCATGATTTTTTTTGGCAACAGCATGAAAATGGTTGACATTAATTGGGATGAAGCAAATAAAAATAATACCAATAAAATGTCACACCTGGACAGAAGCAGGATGTATGGCTAAAATAGTACTGGTTGGTGTGTTATCAGCAAAACTGACCCAGTTTTCTTGATGTGGTGGTGGTGAATGGCCAGACCACATTGGATCGCCAGCATTACAGGAGCCTGAAAATCAGAACACAATTCACTTTCAAGATTGCTGAACAACTTGCTAAAGAAAATTCTGTCTTGAAACATTCCTGCTAGGCATATTATGACATTTGTCTGAATTCTCATGGCCAGGAACATTTGAACAAATACTGTGGGATCATAGGATTTTAGATTAATTTCTCCTTGTGCCACACTGTACATTGTTCTGAAATTGAGGGAATGTGGTATGGGAGGTTGTATTGAGAAACAGACACACACCAGTTCCAGCATCTATGTTATTGCAGTAGCTAAGGGACATTTGAGACTTTTTCTTATTTCATTCACTAATATTTTTGATTTCAAGGCCAAATTGCCATTGGTTACTAGAAAAGCAATTGAGGAATAAAATTCTAATTTCCTCTCCTACCTCCAAGCTTGATTCATAATCCACTGCAATAATATCTCAATGGGATAAACTTTATATACCACAATCCATACATTATTTCAATTACTTTCAAAAAATTATCTTTCAAGATTTACTTAGAAGCCAATTACAGTGGACCCTCATATAACAAACAGTGTGTATCACATAAAATCTGTACAACATAAAAAAATCCGGAGTTAGGAATTTTTAGGGGAAATTTGCTTAACAGAATCGTCTACGGGGCGAATCCATACAACATAAAAATGGTCGTGATTAGGGATTACTCTGTTTTCAATGCATTCCTATGGGAAATTTGTATAAAGGAAAATTTGCTTAACATAATTTCATTTGGAATGAATTAATTCCTTTATACAAGGTACCACTGTATAGGGTAAGAGCCATGTTACTGCAAACTAACAAAATATTAAATTGGTCATCATGATCAAGTAGTAAACTTTACATCTTATCACAACCATTTTTGATAGAGGCCATGTGGCTCCCTGGAGAACCCTGGTACATTTGAAAAGGGCCAGAGACTGGAAACAATTCTTCACATAACACCTTATAAGGGTTGCCTCATAGCACAGGGAGTTACACTGCTGTACTGCAGCAAAAACTGTGCTCAAGAACAGGGGCTCAATCCCAGGTAGCCATCTCATGGATGACTCAGCCTTCTATCCTTCTGCAGTCAGTAAAATGAGTACCCAACCTGCGGGGGGGGGGAGAGGAGGATGTATAGTCTGCATAATTAAATTGTAAACTGCCCAGAGAGAGCTTTAAGCACAATGGGGCAGTATATAAGCAGAACACTTTGATTGTTATGTGACCTAGGCAATCCTGATTCAGCCTATATTTCTTTCAAACTGTTATGGCCATGCCCCTCCCCCGCCAAGTATGAGAATGGCTTATGTAAAGAAATGGTTTTGAATATGCAAGGTATTGCAAAGCACAGTACTGATACTTAAAACCACTATGGCCATGAAGTCACAACCTTGTCACTATATATAATGTGGCCAGCCAACCCGAAGTGAAAATGGTTGCAGATTCTGAGACATTCAGATTGAAACTGAAGAGCCAGCAAGCCTGATTAGAACTAGCTTCTGAAGAAGGGTCCTGCTGGACTCAAGATCGTCCAGTCCAACATTCTGGTCACACAGTGCTCAATCCGATGCCTATCAGAAGCCTATCACAAAGACACTGTTGTAAACAAACAAAAAACTGCACCACCAATCCTGGATTTTGCAGCAACTGACCCACAGGGGAATACTGTACTAGATATTGGAATAAAAAGATCAAATCCTCTTTTAATCAAAACATAAGAACATTCTTCACTGCCACGGTTAACTGCTTTTTTTAGCTTAGATGGGATGCTAAAAGTAGCACAGGATAGTGCTTTGAGTTTGAACTTTTGATATTCTTGCAAAAGGAAGACCTACCAGCTTACCCCAAAGACTGTGTTTCTTAATGTTTTGGCCTCAACAACAAAAGCAGCCTGCCAAATACATGGTGACTTGCAGCAGGGATTTTTTAAAGCAATTTTTTTGTACGTTGACAAGATATTTTGGAAAGAAATTAAAAACGAATCTCTTATGTTTTACACGTCTCAGGACTACTGTTCTTTTGACAGGAAACATCATGTTTCAGAACAAAGGAAATGCCTCTATTGCCTGAGAACTGACTATATCTTAATAAAGGAAGGAAAAGATGTGAAACTCTCTAGAACAAAGGAAAAAAAACCTGGAAAATCTATCATGCAAATGCCCTTGCATTAGTCAGAGAAAAAAAGAGTGCTAGAATTTTAAGGATTGTGGGTTTATAACGTAGACACAACTCCAAGAGCAAAGTTATTTCCAATGATCATGGATCCATTGCAATTCCTGGAATTTCACTTCCACTAAAGTGCATTAAGAGCACTAATATAAAATTCAGGGAATGTGTCTTCATCTAATTTTCAAGGAACACAGTCCCCAGTCCCAAACACAACTTGATCATTCAGCAGGGCCCTCAAACTCTTTTTGTGCATTTATTTGTGGGTGGGGGAGTACTGTAGGAACTACTATCAAGGAGGTAAATGAAGAAGTAATTTAATATATCCCAAATATTAATGTTTTGCCATCTGTCAAATAGAAGCACTCAATTTTAATCTGATGAAATCTTAATCTAGGAGCCAAGTAAGGTACAGTAATTAATTTTCCATAAAGGTCTATTTCCTGTTGCTTCAAATATGAAAGTATTAATCACTGCTTTCCATCTAGCCTGTCCCTCCCAAAAGCTTCTGAATTATAATTACTGATATGAAACAGAGCAGGTATTACAGCTCACATATCCATTGGAAGGGGAAACATGCAATGCCTGGTGAGGCCAAAGGCAAGGAAAGGCAGAGCCATTCTTCCTTCCCCACCATATCTCTCCTTTGTCACATGGACTCCCTAGGGAACCGCTCATTCTAGACAGATACTGAATCTGAATTTAACATTTGCATAAGGATTTTGACTGGGAGAGGTGATGTATCCATAGAGTCTCAAGTACAGTGGCACCTTGGTTTAGAAGTACATTGGTTTAGGAGTATTTTGATCAATGAGCAAAATTTTGGGGTGATTTTTGCCTTGGAAAACAAGCAATGGGGCCATCAGCTTCCGGCTGCTGTGGCCAGAGTATTGAAGTGGCAGCTCTGCTGCTCCAGGAACCACCGCTCGCCAGGTTGGGGCCACCAGCTTTATACCAGCAGAGGTGCAGGTGCTTGCCCCAACATAGGCTTTCCCTCTCTTTGGTTGGTTGTGGTGGCTTTTCCCCAGGTGATCCATGGATGCCCACCCCAACACAGGATTTGCCCCGCTTGGTGGTGGTGGTGGTGGGTGGGGTTGCTAGCTGAGGTGAAGGTGCCTGCTCCAACAAAGGTTTTGCCCCTCTTGGGTGGTGGTGGCTTTTCCCCAATTGATCCATGGACGTCTCCAGCACAGGCTTTCCCTGCTTTGGTGGTGGTGGGGTTGCCAGCCGAGCTGCAGGTGCCTGCCCCAACACAGGCTTTCCCCCTGTTTGGTTGTGGCAGCTTTCCCCCAGATGATCCATGAGTGCCCGCCCCAACGCAGGCTTTTCCGCACCAGCACCAAAAAGGGGGAAAGCTTATATTGGGGTGGGCACAAGCCCTTGGCAAGTTCTTCCAGGCCGCACTCAGTCAGGTCCAATGTCTTCAGTGGCTGGGAGGAGGACTTGGGCTCTGACTTGGCCACCTCCAGGCCACTCTCCTCCCAGGCAGCCCTGTCACTCCGCACCTGGAAGCTGCTCCCCAGCTTTCCAGAACGCAAGGCTGCATCTTGCCATAGCTGGGCCACCTCTCCAGGATGCTCAGTTTCAACCATGGAGTACCAGCTGCATTGGTCCTAAAGGGCAGTGGGGCTGGAGCTCAGATGGGCCTGGAGATTGTCGCATTGCCACCTCCAGGCATCCTTCTCAATGCCAGGCCACTCCACTCAAACCCAGCCGGAGATGCCATCGCTGTTCTAGCCACCCCCGCCACACTCACCATGGAATAGGTGAGCTGGGGGATGAGAAAGGGAGGAAGAATAGGGACCCCTGGCACCCCACTGAGGCTGAAGCCCTGGGCAGATGCACCTGGCCCATGTGGCTGGCAGCCCCTCACTGCCACGGCCACCAGCCCTTCGCTGCAGTCATGGTACTGGTGGCCTCTGGCCTAAGCCATGGCCACAGTCCCAGCCTCTGGCCCTCACTGCGGGTCCTGGCTGCTGCAGCTGATAGCTCCCAGCCAAAGCAATTTTCCCATAGGACATAATAGAAACTTGAGCCCCAGAATGAATAATCTGTATTTCCATTATATCTTATGGGGAAGTTTTCTTTGATATACAAGTATTTTGGTTTACGAGCATGCTTCTGCAATAGATTATGCTCTTAAACCAAGGTACCACTGTAGTGCATTCTCTGTCGCAGAATCCCTCTCCTCGCTCTCTCTTTCACCTGCACACCCATACACTCACATTCATATGATAGGCTCAGAGAAACAGAGGTGATAAAGACCAAGATGAAACAAGTAATGGAGTTACAGAAATACTCTCAAGAAACAGAGATACCAGTGGTATTTTCCTTAAACAATTTATGTCTTAATATGTTCCACAAGTTTTATTTCCAAAAAACTAACACTTCTCCAACAAAAATATCATTAGGTTTTATATCCTTTCCTGCTGTGTTTATTTTGATTTTTTTTTTTGCTTTAAATTTTGTTGTAGAGTATTTCACAGATTTTTTAGTGATATACTATTTCTGATGGTAGTGGCCATAAACTGCAAATCCTTTTTTTTAAATAAAGCAAGGATAATGGATGCTTCCCACACTTCTAACTATAGGGCATCCCTCTTCTGTCAGAAATTTGAGTTCAGAAAACTCAAATCTAAGTCTTTGTGACATGCATGTGGATTTTCCAAAGGTGACATCAGAATAAGGCTCCCTGAAGAGGTAATGGTGTCTCTTCCAGGAGTGCATAGCACATGAAATCTGCGTTACTTTCGAGAACTACATCAGGCATTTGCTGTTGCTTTTGTTTTTTAAGAAAGCAGAAATTCTGGCTTATGAAAAAGTAAGCAAAGGTTAGCTGGAAGTTGGGGGTATGTGTGACTGCACCACTGTTGGTTGAGGGATATCTCTGGAAGGAGTATCCTTTTAACTCTGAAAAATCAGGTATAGACAACACTGATGTGTCAATAATGCATAAGAACAAGTTATTCCTGAGGTCCTTGCTGCTGCCCAAAGCAAGATGTGATATGGCAAAGTATTTTCTTGATTAATGTTCCTAAAGTCACATTATTTCCAATAGAATTTTCTCAACTGAAAACCCTCAAAGTGGAGGTGTAACACATATAGCTAATACAGAATTTAAAATACTAACCTAATATATAACAAAAACAGGAAAGCCAACAAATTTAAGATTTTCTTTATCTGCCTGGTAACACTTATTGTTTTATTAACATGGTGAGACAGGAAAAGAAGTCAGTGACTAGTGAATTTTATATACAAATAATATTTTATATTCCACCAGAGAAAACATAGCACTCCATAACTCGCTGCTATAAGCTATAAAATAAATTCTCCTGCATTAAAGATAATAGGATGATAAATCTGTTTATCAAGCTTTTTAACAGTACAAAACCTGAACCCAAAATGGCTTTTTCTAAGATATAGGCATAGAGCAACAAAAAGCAGGGCTATGCTTTGACTCTAAAATAGAGTAATAAGAGAACTGAGATTGAGCAGGACAACTGGAACCTCAAACAAAACCCAAAAAGGTTCAAGACCATGGTCCTGATACTTATAGCAGGCTTGGAAAATATAGAAGTTTTTCATCACCAAATATGTTTATGGCATGACTCGATGAGAACATAAAACCCCTATTTAGGCATGGAAGTACACCAACTAAGTCAGTGATGTCCAAACTTCAGCCCTCCAGATATATTGGGCCACAATTCAAATATAAGCTTTGAATTCTGCAAATTGTGGTCCAAAACATCTGGAAGGGTGAAGTTTGGACACCTCTGAACTAAGACTTTGCTATAATTCCCATGGCCTTCCACGCAGAGAGCAATGTTCAAAAAAAGAAAAAGAGGTATTTTAATGTATGGAGCAAGGTTCCTCAGGGGTGTGTGTGTTCACACCTCTGCTCCCCTCCATGGAGGGCTTTCCCATCCCTCAGGCACCTGTCCTGGCGATTTTGGTTCCTGTTGTGATGGAACCCTATATGGCAATGGGGGAGACATGCACACACTTGTGACCAAGTCCCAAACAGGGAGACCCAAAATTAGAGAGTAAGCTGGCATGGAGGCTTCTCATGCTGGAACTGCATTGGATGGAGCATCTTTACACACAGAGGAGCTTCTCTTTGGAAAGTTACATTCTACCTGAGGGTTTCAGCAGATATATAGATATTGAGCAGGATTTACCTTAATTAAGGATTTAAAATGCCACAGCACTACATCTTAAAGAACCACCATGCCCATATATAGAGAAAGAAGGGGAAAAGTGGAGAAGGTTGCTGCTGGAGACTACTATATGTAAGAGGCAACAATTAAGATTCCAGGGGGCTAGATGTATTCATGGGCCTAAAACATATGGCGCAAGGCAAAACTGTCCCTTGCAAAGGGGGCCAGATGGCTTTTAAGGATACAATGTAAAAGGGTGTCTGTGTCAGATCCAAGGGGACGCACAGCAAACACCTTCTGCACCTCTTGTCTAGAGCTTTAGTTTGAAAATTAATTTGACTACTACTAAATCAGTTCACCCTCCTACCCCCTACAAAAAAGAAAGAGTCTGGGATTCCTCACATGCACACAAGAAGAAAGAAGAATGCACAGCTGTACTCATGGTATGAATCTTTTTAAAAAAATCAAGGAAACATTAGAGGGCCAGATGCCATGAAAGTCTAAAAAAACCAGCCAACCAAAAACAAAATGATTTTTCCAAATAACTATGAAGAACTGAAGTTACAACAAGAGAGTGAGTGGCTATGCTACCACAGAACAAGTTGACAGTGAACATTTCAAAGTCCCTTGACTAGAATACTGGAAAAGCTGGAGGTTTATGAAAGGCACACTGGGATCAGCTGCAATGGCACTTGTGACTCCTTCAGATGCAAGTCTGCGCCTCCCTGGTGATGATGAGCATCACCTTATACACACATTACCTCACATAGCAGAAATCACTGGCCTGCAGTAAAAGGTTCATTAAAAAAATAATTCCAGAACTTTAGACAACACTTGGAAGCACCACACAAAATGTTTCTTTGTACCTGGTTGTGCTTCAGTGAAAGGAGCCCAGAAAGGCCCCGGTCCAGCAAGGGGTCGCTCGTTATTTCCTCCACTGGGATGGCGACTGTGCTTCCTCCAGGTATGCGGAGAGGTTGGTGGGGACTGCTGTGGTGAAACAACTGGAGATGTGGACTCCTAATAAAACAAAGCAACTTTTAAAAAACCTGTTCAATTTGAAGGCGAGGTGTTGGTTTTTTGCTGTCATTTGGGTGGTTATTTAGGAATCACTGGCCAGAATCCTGTTGCTCAAATATGCTAGGGTTAAGTACAATGGTGAAAAATTCAATGGTAAATTGCTTCTAGTTAAGGAGTTGCACCTCACAATCCTCATTAGATAGAAAATATTTAATATGGTCAAAAATCACAGTCGATATTCCTCATTACATGAGAATGCAAGAGACTGGCGCCAAGCAAGAAATACAAGCAGTGACTATTAACTTGCTGCAATTCACACTGTAAATTATACAACACGCACATTGACATAAAAGCAACCGCATTCTAGCTACAGTACTGAAAAATAATTATAGCGTAACACTGAAAATGAATAGAAAAACTGCATGAACATTCACTTTGTGTAATTTAGTCTCATCAAGTCACTTAATGACATACATTTACTTGTTATGCATTATCAGAACCCATATCTAAATGCCGGAAATTCTTTTGTACAATGCATTGGTCCACCTTCCAATTTGTTTGATCTTTTTAAAAATTGTTTTGAGATGTAAAATTTCCTGATTTTTTTTTCTGGGGGGAACCCCCAACTTTCTCCAAAGGTTTTTCCATGGCTTTAAAATTTCTGGTAATTTTACATCTCCAATAATTGTTTAATTTATTTAAGCAAAATCCTGTCACACAGCATAATAAATTTCACTAGAGAAGGCCGACTGAATGAAAAAATACTTGGTGAGTCAATACCTTCTCACATTCCATTTATTAAAATAAAGCAGGCCCATTTGAATCAATGGAACTTAAGAGGTGTCTGGAAGTTGAGTCATAGCAACTGGACTTCTTTTCTTGAGAGATTGAAACGTTTCGCTGCTCATCCAAGCAGCTTTGTCACTCTGGGGAAAGCTAATTATGAGTCCTCCATTTTACAGTTCACTCTGACATCATGTCACCCTGGTAATAGTAATAGGTTCATAAGATGGACAATGGCCTGAATAGGCTCACTAGGTGGACAATGGTCTAAGGCAGTGTTCCCCAACCCCCGGTCCGCGGACCGGTGCCGGTCCGTGGATGAATCGGCACCGGGCTGCCGCAGCGCCACCCCCCCAATCGCCCCCCGCCGCAATCGCCCCCGTTCCGCCGCCGCCGCAATCGCCCCCGTTCCGCCGCCGCCGCCGCGACCCCCCGCAATCGCCCCCGCCCCGCCGCCGCCGCCACGACCCCCCGCAATCGCCCCCGCCCCGCCGCCGCGACCCCCCCGCCGCCGCAATCGCCCCGCAATCGCCCCCGCCCCGCCGCCGCCGCAATCGCCCCCGTTCCGCCGCCGCCGCCATCGCCCCCGCCCCGCCGCCGCCGCCGCGACCCCCCGCAATCGCCCCCGCCCCGCCGCCGCCGCGACCCCCCGCAATCGCCCCCGCCCCGCCGCCGCCGCGACCCCCTGCAATCGCCCCCATCCCGCCACCGCCGCCGTGACCCCCCGCAATCGCCCCCATCCCGCCGCCGCCGCCGCGACCCCCCGCAATCGCCCCCGCCCCGCCGCCGCCGCCGCGACCCCGCCCCGCCGCCGCAATCGCCCCGCAATCGCCCCCGTTCCGCCGCCGCTATCGCCCCCGCCCCGCCCCCGCGACCCCCCGCAATCGCTCCCGCCCCGCCGCCGCCGCGACCCCCCCAATCGTCCCCGTCCCGCCGCCGCCGCGACCCCCCCAATCGTCCCCGTCCCGCCGCCGCCGCGACCCCCCTGCAATCGCCCCCGTTCACCTTAAGGCTATTGAGACTGCTGTCTACCTAAGGAGCCTATTCAAGCCATTGTTCATCTAATGTGTCTATTTCAGACCAGGGTGACAAGAGGTCAAAGTGAACTATAACAGTATTATTTCAGACAACTGTCCCCAGGAAGCCAGTACTGGGCTTTGGTACAATAGTAATTGCCACACTTTCATTTTATTGATATAGAAAAGTGATGGCAAACCTTTTAGAGATCGAGTGCCCAAACTGCAAAAAAAACCCCATTTTTTGCAAAGCGCCAATACGGCAAAATTTAACCTGTATACAGTTTTACCATGGGTTACAAATGCTTTGAGTGCTACCCTTCGGGAAAGCAAGGATTGAAGAGTAGGCTTTTGAATTTCCTGCGACTACAGCACCCTCGCTGTGGCTGTGGGAAATTTAAAAACCCGCTTTTTGATCCTTGCGTTCCCGAAGGGTGCTACTTTTCGAGACCACTGAAATGGCTCCATGCAGAGAGCCGGGTGAAAGTGAGGAAGAGGTTTGTGGGCTGCTTTGTAGTCCCAGTTTACTTTCTAGCTACACTCGTTTTGAGATGCCCAGAGTGGTGTGGCTGGAGAGTAAACTGGGGCTACAAACAAGCCCACAAGCAACTGCCTCCCCTTCAACCAGCTCTCTGCACAGAGCACAGTGGCATGCTCCAAGTGAAGGGGGAAGTGCCATCGGTGTGAGGGGGCAATGTCGAATGTCCACAGAAAGGGCTCCACGTGCCACTTTTGGCACCCATGTCACAATTTGCCAACACTGACAAAGAATTACTTGATTCAATGAGACACCTTCAGGCAGAAATTTCAAGCTGTGAAAGGTTCTTTTGTCCCAGGCAAGTGTAGGAAAAATACATTTTGCTTATATGGACAAGGTTTCCATAATTTTGCACAGAACTAGTATCCTTTGAAAATCAAAACACACAAACACAACAAACACAGGACTGTGCTTCTGATTTGTAAAAATCAATGCATCACCCAAACAATCACTATCACTTTATGCAATTAGCATTATTTGTCTAATACATTACATGTGAGGCAGAGAATGATTTTTCAGCACAAATTAAGGAAATGTACCCTATATAAATGAATTTCCTTAATTTGAGCAGAAAAATCATCCTTAGCCTCATTGTCCTGTTTTTGAGAACATCCTAGAAAAACTCACTCTCACACACAATAAGAATGATTTTAAGTCTTCAAGCTAGGATTCAAATTCTGGTCTTTGTGGATGTTAGTGTACACAAGCTGTTTGGATGAGCAGTGAATGAAGTCCAGTAGCCATGACTCAACTTCCAGATAAACGCACCTGGATAACTGTGTGGTACCGTGTGGTAAAAACCGGAGAAGATTGCGAAGAGCTCCAGAAGGATCTCTCCAAACTGGGGGAATGGGCTGCCAAATGGCAAATGTGTTTCAATGTAGTCAAATGTAAAGTAATGCATATTGGGGCAAAAAATCCAAACTTTATCTATCAACTGATGGGCTCTGAGTTATCCGTGACGGCTCAGGAAAGAGATCTTGGTTTGTTGGTGGACAGCCCCATGAAGGTGTCTACCCAATGTGTGGCAGTGGTGAAAAAGGCCAATTCCATGCTAGGGATTATTAAAAAGGGAATTGAAAATAAAACAGCCAACATTATAATGACATTATACAAAACGACAGTAAGGCCCCACCTAGAGTATTGTGTACAATTCTGGTCTCTGCATCTCAAAAAAGACATAGTGGAACTGGAAAAGGTGCAGAAGAGAGCGACTAAAATGATTACTGGGCTGGGGTACCTCCCTTATGAGGAAAGGCTAAAACATTTGGGACTTTAGTCTGGAAAAAAGGCGCCTGAGGGGGGATATGATTGAAACGTACAAAATAATGCAGGGCATGAGTAAAGTGGACAGAGGGATGTTCTTCTCCCTCTCACAATATACCAGAACTAGGGGACATACACTCAAATTGAGGGCTGGGAGAGTAAGAACAGACAAAAGAAAATATTTTTTCACCCAGCGCGTTGTTAGTCTGTGGAACTCCCTGCCACAGGATGTGGTGATGGCATCTGACCTGGATGCCTTCAAAAGGGGATTGGACAGATTCCTGGAGGAAAAGTCCATCACTGTTTACAAACCATCAGGGAGATGTATCATCTCCAAGCTTAAAACCAGGGTACTTCAAGGACCAGATGCAGGGGAGTGGTATCAGATATCTAGTCTTGTGCACTCCCAGACACATCTGGTGCGGCCACTGTGAGTTACAGGACGCTGGACTAGCATAGCTCTTCTTATGTTCTTATGACTGAGAATCTTCGCAGACATATTGTACTCCTCTAGTAACAATCTTTATATTTAATTACCTGTTGATCTGTAGTTGGACGCTGCTGGGCCACATCATGGCTCACAGAACCTTTTTTAACTTGTATTCTACCTGGTGGGGGAGGAATTGCACCTGAATAGGTAGATGAGTTATCAGCATCTGAAGAATACAAGGATGAATGCCTCAATTCTTGTTCATTCTTTGAAAGAGCAAATCTGGGCAGGGGGAGGTCCTTGACTGTTGAAAAAAAGAGACAGACTTGTGATTATTGTTAAATATTCTGAGTTACAAACAGCCCTGATTACCTTAATTCTACACCAGAGATTTCAGGAGCAGGCCTTCAGGCTATTAATGATCAAGCATTCTCAATATTTTTCAAATAGCATTTTTCAAGACAGCAGTGAAAGCTTTCCAACAAGGCAACTCTAACTTCTATAGATGTCACAGAAATATTATATCCTCTTCCTTTCTTCAGAAATCCCACAGACTTCCAATGTACTCAAGGCTTTCCCCCTTCTTTTTCTGCTCTTGGAAGTTTTTGTTTTATTTCTTCCACAGCTGATGATCTGACTAATATTTCATCTGTATCTACAGATGATATTGCAGCAAGAACTTGGGACTTAGTATTTACTATGCAAATATTCGATGCTCAGGTAAGCTGGTAATGCAGTGAACTTTTTGGTGTATCAGTAAAGTGCTTGATGAGTTTCAAGAGAATGAGGACAGAAGCTCAGTGATTACAGCAGAACAGCATACAGTGGTACCTCGTATAACGTATGGTTTGTATAACGAAAAATCCGTACAACGTAAAAAATCCGGAGATAGGGAATTAGCACCACCATGGCACTCCGCCACCTCATCCGCCAATCTTGCAGGTGGGCTCTGCCAGGCCGTAAGGCACTTCCTCCTCCTCCATGGTTGCCAAATGCCCAGCCTTCCTGTTCCCCACTAGCTTTTTCAGCTTGCCCCCCACCTCTCCCCTTACCTTCAACCCCAACCGTCCTACGGCCAGCAGGGAATCAGCAAGAAGTGCGCTGATCAGCTGCAGAGCGGGTGCGTTGGCGCCCTGTCAAGCCTGATTGCTCAGGAGGGTCGGGCAAGCAAGGCCGGGAACGGGAGCCCAGGGATCGCTCCATGCCCCATCGCACATCCAGTACACCGCTGGGAAACTTTGTCGCCTCTTTGCAGGCGAGAGAGAGAGAGGGAGGGAGGGAGAGAGGGGAGGAGGATGCCGCCTTGGTAGCTTCACAGCTGGACCGAGTGGCTCCCTAATTTGTAAATTCAGAAAAGCTGAATAGAAGCGGCAGCGACCTAAATCCTCCCGAAGTTGAATGGGCGAGAAGAGCCAGGAATCTCCGCAAAGAGTCTCTTGTCAGAAAAGTGACACGGGGAGGAAGAGGAGGAGGAGGAGGAGAGTGGAGAGCTCAACGCCCCCCCCCAAAGCTTCATTTCCTTCTTGCCCTGGGTTATCTTAGACGGAGCTCCTGGGCCACCCCGCACTTGCTTGCCTTGGCTTCAAAAGGGAGCCAAGGGGGGGAAAGGCAGGTCTCACCAACGTGCCCCCGCCTGCCCTTCTCCTTCTCCTTTGTTGCTCCGGTAGCTGCTTCCTGCGAGGCACTCAGGCAGACGAGCTGGCGACAGGGCTGGCTGAGAGCTTGCAGGGAGCGGCGCAGGGCAAGCGCACGGCGGCTATGCCAAGGCAGCACGAGGAGTGGCGGCGGCGGTGGCGGTACTGTGAAGGTGAAGCTGCCCTCCTTCCCCCCCTGCTCCAACACCGAGGAGGGACACAAAAGCGAGCCAGGGTCCCACGGACAGCGTGCGGGGGTGCAAAACTTCCAAGGGCCGTCGCCGCCACCCCTTCCTCCTCCTCACCGCCCACCCCTGGTGGAGGAAGAGCATTGTTTCGCCCCGCCACGCGGAGGGGCTGGAAAGGCGACTCTTGCTGGGGCTCTCGGCAGCCCCTGAAGTTTCTGCCGTCAAGCTGGGGCCAGCAGGAGAGATCACGCTCTGCTTTTTTTGCTGCTCATGCTGCTGCTGCAGGTCTGGGGGGGGGGCTCGGCTTCTTCGCACGGATTACTCCCATTTTCAATGCATTCCTATGGGAATTCACAATTTTTACAAAGGAAAATTTGTATAACGTAATTTCATTTGGAACGAATTAATCACGTTATACAAGGTACCACTGTACTTTCTCACTAAAAACCTTCTAGGAAAGACTTAAAGTAGGAGCGATTAAGGCTCAAATACTAGTAGTGGCCTCATTCTGACTACAGTATTCTTGGACTTCATTGTTCATTTCCCATAGTAGATCCCAGTTTAGAGGGTCCAGTCCTCCTTTGGTACCCAAGAGCTCCAAAATAGTGCCCAGACATAGCACAACAATATATTTTAGATTCTAATCTCTCTTAAAGATAATGCAAAACTATAGTGCCAACTCTGTGGTTATGTATGAACAACATACGAGCTGTGTTCAAGAGATTCAGATACTGGCTTAACACCTCTTCCTTGGCCTAGAAGAGACACCTTGAAAAACAAAACAAAACAAAATAAAAATAAGAGAAAGAGCCTCATTCACTGGTTAGAAATCAATCCTTAATTTGGTGCAGGTTTTCATTTTAGAGGCAGTGCACATTGGCTAGAGAAGGAGAATGAGTCCCACAAACATATTTCCTTATGGGATATTGCTTTTGGACAAATATTTTTATCTGCTGTCTGAGAACTTAACAATTGCACTTACTATAAATTACTCCTCTGGTCTCTAGAAAGTGGAGCAGACAGGTTCTCCCATGTTACATGTTATTCGAAGTTGATCCGGTAAAGCATTCACCTACTGCATTATTTGCACTTGTGTTGTTGCCTAGTAACAGCTGGTCAATTACTATTATGGACTCCTTTACCTAAGCAATTCTAAAACATCTCCAGCCCAGGGTGAAATGCATTTCTGATATGCATTATCTTAAAATACCCATTGAAAAATACAGTGATGCCTTGAATTACGAAATTAATCCGTTCCAACAGATCTTTCGTAATTCAAGATTTTCATAATTCAAAATGTGGTTTCCCATAGGAATGCATTGAAAACTGATTAATCCATTCCAAAGGGAACGGATTACAACAGGCTTCCAATGCATTCCTATGGGAAGCCTGCCCCGACACAGCAAAGCAGGGGAAGTTTCCCCCTTTTGCTGGGTTGGTGGGAAAGCTCTTCAGTCAAGGGCAGTCAAGCTGTAAAAAACACCTGGCTGTCAGTTATGATTTTGACAGCTCAGCAGCCACAGGGCTTTTTCCTTCAATGGGCAGACAACAGCCAGGGGAGGACTGGGCGGGTGGTGAAGTTGCCACCCACCTGATTCTCCCCTAGCTGAGAAAGGGGCAGCCAAGATTGGGTAAGCCGGATTTTAGCCGGAGGGAGGGTGGTGACTTCACCACCCACCCAATCCTTCCCTGGCTGATGTCCACCTGCTGAAGAAGAAAGCCTTTGCATGGCACAGGCGGGTGTTTTTAAAAGGATCTTTGCTGTTCTTCCAACCTCAGCGCTCAGGACAGGATCGTTTTAAAACACCCACCTTTGCATGGTAGCACTCAATTTGCCTCTCAGAGGTGGATGTGGTTCTACTTTTTGGGTAAGCAAGGATCGAAGGGCAGGCTTCAGAGGAGATTCAAAAGCCTGCTCTTGAATCCTTGCTTGCCCGAAGAGTAGCACCCGATTTGCTTCAAAACACCCACTGACCTGAGCACTGGGGCCAAAGCAGCAAGGATTGCATCTCCTCAGAAGCCTGCCCTTCGATCCTTGCTTGCCTGAAAGTTAGCACCACATCCACCTCTGTAAGAGGTGGACCTAGTGCTACCATGCAAAGGCGGGTGTTTTAAAACAATCCTGCCCTGAGCGCTGGGGTTGGAACAGCAAGGATCCTTTGAAAACACTCACCCGCGGCATGCCAAGGCTTTCTCCTTCAGCGGGAGAATGTCAGCAAAAGGAGGATCAGGCGGGTGGCAAATTCACCTTCCACCCAATCCTCCCCTGGCTGACGTCCGCCCGCTGAAGGAGAAAGCCCTGTGGCTGCCGAGCTGTCAAAATCACGTCCGACAGTTGACTGAAGGACTTTTCCACCAACCCAGCAAAAGAGGGAAGCTCTTCGTCTGCTTTGCTGGGTTGGGGCAGGCTTCCTGTACAAATGCCTTGAATAACTATTAATGGAATGTTTGTTAGTTTTTTGTTATTCAAACAAAACCTGCCTTTTTTCATAATTGAGAATTTCCCTGTACCAGCAGGTTTCCTTTCACAATTCAAGTTTTTCGTGGTTCAAGGCATTCTTAATTCAAGGCATTACTGTACTGGAATCTTCATTCCTGGATTGCCACAAGCTGCGTTTTAAACATTAGTCCAAGGACACCTTAAAACTGCCCATTTGGCTGGAGTAGCTATTAGGCTAACTATAAATCCATCAGTTTTTTTTCTACTCCAGTAGGCATACAGAAGATATAAAACTTGACAATCATCATTCTTTCTTTCTTGTCTACATTCACTTTGAAGCTCCAATTACATTATTTTATAGTGTACAGTACTTGATACTATTTAAGATGCCACAGGATCCTTAACTATTTTTGTGTAAGAAACTAATGCAACTATTGGTTTGGAAACCATATACTTGTACACACAAAATGACAAACCTCACAACAAAGTGGGCTAGAAGTCCACACCCACACCATGGTTTAGGCACCTGACTGTGGAATCTGCTCTGCTTGGGACTAACAACTGGATTTTACTCTGTGTTTTTAAGGTGACAATAATAAAATACCACTTGTAGGCCTATATGCACTTAACTAGCTGTCCCATAACTACAAATGGTATGAAAAATAAGAAACAATGTTGAAAATAAGTTAAAAGATAAAGATAAGATAAAGATAAAACCTTAATCGCACTCTCCTTTGAAAACCTTCCTGGCTGTTGCAAGGGAGACCTGTGTTCCTCTCTCCTCCCCCTGCTTTTGAGGCTTGCGTGAGATGGAACATTCCAGAGAATCCTCCACAATCCAGCAGGAAGGCTCAATTGTGATCATGTGACCTGCTCCAGTGCTCGTATTGCAAGACATTGCTTGTTGATCAAGGAAAAATTGATCAGAAATGGTTGCTTGTCTTGCAAATTACTCAAAAACCAAGGTATTATTTTATAGCAATGCAGCCAATTATATTTCAATATCCATTGTGAGTCTTACCAGAATTTAAGCTCTCCATCCGTAGTGGAAGCCCAGACTGAGCCACTGCAACGAGTTTCAGAGCAATGTAGAACTGGCTTCTTCCAAAGTATCCAAGTCTTGTTGCACCACAAAGTTCCGTTATCTGAAACAGAACATCTACCATGAAATTACATTTGCAAATGAAGCTTCATATCCAATCAGTGATTCTATCAAAATTAGCTCTAATACTAAGATTTAATACAACAACAATATGATTCCAGGTCATTTGTCAAGCAAGGGCTGTACACTGTAATAAAGCAATTTTTGCAATATGTGTGAGCTTTTCCCCATTACTAGCCTCTCTGCATAGTTTGTATGTTCCACTGCCTATGCAAATCCCTGTACATGAGAAAAGCTGGCAGTTTTACATGCATATTTATAGCATCGATCACTTAAATTATCTATAGAAGTTGGGGGGGGATAACTTTAATATCTTTGTATTCCACATCAATTCTCAATTCTCTATCAACAACCAGTATGACAGAATACCACAGACATATTAATTTTCCTATCTGGGAATTATTTTCCCCATAACTACAATTCACTGTATAGTCTAATTCTCAGTATTAACATCATGATAACTATGACTGCTCATGCGGTTCACTTATCTCACACCTTCCATTATTAATCATTCAACTATTTTGTTACTGCCAAAGACCAAAAAGGAAGAAAGAGATCTGCTGGGAAAAGAGTAGATGAGGTAGGATGGGAATTGCAACATAAAATAGGTAGAGAGCTAGTACTAGAACACCTGGAAGCATTAAATGAATTTAAGTCTCCTGGGCCAGATGAATTACACCCAAGGATATTAAAAGAACTGGCAGAAGTAATTTCAGAACCATTGGCAATAATATTTGAGAAGTCCTGGAGAACAGGGGAAGTCCCCATCGACTGGAGGAGGGCTACTGTTGTCCCCATCTTCAAAAAGGGGAAAAAAGAAGACCCAAATAATTACTGCCCAGTCAGCTTGACTTCAATTCCAGGAAAGATCCTAGAGCAGATTATTAAACAGTCAGTATGCAGTTATTTAACAAATAATGCTGTCATTACAAGAAGTCAACACAGGTTTCTTAAAAACAAGTCATGCCAGACTAATTTGATCTCTTTCTTTGATAGAATTACAGGCCTAGTGGATGAGGGGAATGCTGTGGATATTGTTTATCTGGACTTTAGTAAGGCCTTCAATAAGGGATAGATAGTGCTACTGTCAGGTGGATTTGTAATTGGTTGACTGATTGCACCCAAAGGGTGACCATAAATGACCTCTCTTCAGCTTGGAGAGACGTGACCAGTGGGGTGCTCTAGGATTCTGTTCTGGGTCCAGTGCTATTCAATATCTTTATTAATGACTTGGAGGAAGAAATAGAGAGTATGCTAATTAAATTTGCAGATGATACCAAATTGGGAGGGGTTGCTAATTCCCTAGAGGATAGGATGAAAATCCAAAAAGACCTTGACAGATTAGAGTGTTGGGCCAAAGCTAACAGAATGGATTTCAACAGAGGGAAATGTAGGGTGCTACATCTAGGTAAAAAGAATGAATTGCACAGATATAGGATGGGGGATACTTGGCTGGAGAATAGTACCTGTGAAAGGGATCTGGGAGTCTTGGTGGACCACAAATTGCACATGCGTCAGCAGTGTGGTGCGGCGGCCAGGAAAGCCAATACGATTCTTGGTTGCACCAACAGAAGCATAGTGTCTAGATCAAGGGAAGTGATAGTACCACTCTATTCTGCTCTTGTCAGACCCCACCTGGAGTACTGTGTCCAGTTCTGTGCGCCTCAATTTAAAAAGGATGTTAACAACCTCGAGCGGGTGCAGAGGAGGGCGACCAGGATGGTTGAGGGTCTGGAGGAAATGTCTTATGAGGAATGGCTTTGGAACCGGGAATGTTTAGCCTTTCAAAAAGAAGGCTGAGAGGGGATATGATAGCTATGTTTAAATATTTGAAAGGATGTCATTGAAGAGGGAACAGGTTTGTTTTCCATGGCTTCAGAGACGAGGACTCGGGGCAATGGTTTCAAACTACAGGAAAAGAGATCCCATTTGAACATTAGGAAGAACTTCATGACAGTTAGAGCTGTTCAACAATGGAATATGCTGCCACGGAGGGTGGTTGAGTCTCCTTCTTTGGAGGTTTTTAAGCAGAGGCTGGATGGCCATCTGTTGGAAATATTGTGATGGGGTTCCTGCATGGCAGGGGGCTGGACTAGATGGCCCTTGAGGTCTCTTCCAACTCTATGATTCTATGATCAACAATGTTTTTCTATATGAAAACATTAAGCATTCATTCAAACTGTCCACACAGCCATATGTAATAGGCATTGATTCACTTAAAAGGTATCTATCAATAGATCCCAATCTACCTTTTCACCATCCCTGATCTATGGTGTCCATTATTTGCTGCAATGCCAATTGCTATAAAATAGTGATGGCAAACATGTGTACCCCCAGAAAATGTAGCCAGAAAATGTAATGGTGAGAGATAATGGTTCTTACAGTTCAACTTTTTTTGAAGGCTATCATACCTTTCCCATGCCTGCTTTAAAATAAAACACATAAGATAGTGTGTTTTTGCATACAATGGAGTTAATTGCATAAGTGTTTAACATATACATATTGACACCACTTCTCATTTTTAAAATGCAAGTACTAGTTTCTAAAACATTTTTAAATTCTTTAATTAAAAGTGGCTTGCCGAGTAACAGCTGAAACATGATACCTGTAACAGCAAGTGAACCCTCTGTGCCACTTATGTACGGTTCACAAAGTCCTAATTCAGCTAAATAGCCATTAAACATGATCCAGCATTTTAAAAAACTATTTCAGTGCACCAGATGTCCTCACATTCTTAACACTTTTTAAACTGATTAACTTTGTCAGCTATTTTCATGTACCATTGTATGCTCATTGTGAAATGACCATGTAGAATCTTGTAACATATGCAATTACTTCATGACAACCACACCAGTAAAGACAATCGGAAGAAGTTATAAAATCATAGATTTTTTTTAAAAACTATGTGAACATGCTCAACTTCCTGACCAGCAGCAGTTTACATAGATTTCTGTCAGGTATCCTTGACTTTTAATCGCTGTCTTTTTTGCCCTTTTCCCACCAATCCTGCTTTGCAAAGCCATTCCTGGTTGTACAAGCAACAGAACATAGAAACAACTCAAGTACTCCTAAACGATTCTACTGTGTTCATCACTGCTCACTTTTGTGCTGTTACTTCACTTGGTCTTTAGCCTGAACTGTGAGCATACAATTCGATCTGTATGTTTATTAATATCTTATTAATATGTTCTTTGGATATCAATCCTGACAGATAGCTGACATAGAAGAGCATATTGTGAAGCTGCATTGTCATTTCCTTTTCATCTATGCAGGGCACATTCAAAAATGAGTGAAAGACTAAAGCAAACTATGTGAAGGGGAGGAATGCAGGTCTTTGCACTTCCTAAAACTGGTGAGCTGAAGAACATGAAATATAAATGCTGCTATCCAGATGATCTACATACACAAACTGCCAGAAACAGATCTCAAACATTTAAAGTTCAGACCCATTCATTCTTGCACTGATCGTAAGGATTATTCTATGATATGCCATTCATCATTTGGAGGGAACAAGATATCTCAACATCCTCCTCAGGCGTTATATTTAACTTCAGAATGTACAACATGAAAATAATTGCAGCGCGAAAATCATGCCAGTTTGTATTTTTACATATAGGCAAACATATAGGTATTCTGTAGATGCCACCACAAACCAACTACTGAAAATGTTAATTGGTGTATTCAGTATAAAGCACTTGATCACAAAATGCAGTTTACTTGATGTATGTTACTTAGAACATGTTCAGACATTCCTATACTCCATCAGTTGTCCCTTGCAGAAGTTTTGACTTTTAAGACTCTAGGACTGATGAAGAAGCCCAATTCTCTCTGTACTCACAGACTCATTATTGGGAAACACACTGCAGCAATTGTTAATGGTCTTAAATCCTATGGCAACTCTAAAACGGATGCGAGCAAAATCTGGATGCCACCAAGGTTGTCACAGTGGCCCCAAATACTCATTTTCCAAGACACTCAGGGGGCTTCTAGCCATTCAAGTTTCATGTTTTTAAGATGGTCCTAAGGCAGAAGAATTCCCTCACAACCTCCCAAACCTGATCCTCTTTAATCTATAAAAACACTGCCTCTGATTTTGTTCACACCGAACATAACAATCACTCTCAAACACTATGAAACTATAGTTTATAATCAGTAGTGATGAATGCAGCCAACTGGTTACAACTTGTTTTCACAATATACTGTAAAGTCATTCATATTGCTTTGATCTCAGTTTATTACTTCTATCAAACACAGGATAATAAACCCTGGTTTGAAAAGCTCAAACTTTAAATGCTATATTTACTAGCTATATAGCATATCTGGGTTTCAGTTAAATATAACTGAAGACCGACTTCCTTTCAGCACAACAAAATCAGATTACTTCAAGGTTCAAGGCTTTGCAAAACATTACAAAAAAGCAGTACTATTAACATTATCTTAGCAAAACGCTTCTGCACGGTTCTGTGCCAACAGCTTCTCAATATACAGTGGACTAAACTACAATATGCTACAATGACATAGTAAAGAGAGAATTTGTTTCTCCTCATGAAATGCCTGCCATCCCTTGCTGGTTTTTGTTCCTTACTAAATTCTAATAATGAACTTGGTTAACAGAATGTGAAGATGCTAACTACAACACATTTATGAACCACAAACGGAAGAGTTCAGTATTTCCCAGCCACTTCTTGTGACAATTTTTGAGCCACCAGTATTGTGTCCCCCCCCCCGCCCACCCATTGTGGGGGTTAGGGACCTGACCCAACCCACGCTAATTGAAAATCTGCGATATGCAGGTGCAGGGTCAGGTCGGGACTGGGGAGCCTGTCTGGGGCCTCTTGTACTTACTCCAGGCCTGGCACTGCCCCAAATGGGCCTCCGACAGCCTTCCTGGACCCATTGGAGGCCCCAAAAGTGCTTCCCGGCAAAACAAAGTCACTTCTGGTTCGCCGAAAAGCATTTCTGAGGCCTCCAACAGGCCCAGGAAGGCCCTCGGAAGCACTTCTGTTTTTTTCTGCTGCAAATATTTTCACTTCTGATTCACTGGAAAGCACTTGTGGGGTTTCCAAAGAGCCTGGGAAAGATGTTGGGGGCCCGTTCGGGGCAGTGCCAGGCCTGGGGTAAGTACAGGAGGCCTGAAACAGGCCTTTCCAGCTTACTAAAGGGGGCCTTTTTTCATATACTATGGTTCCATGATATACCCAGACCACAGTATATGAACCATGAAAGGGCAGGCGGTTACTGTAATGACAGGAGTATTCCTGCCTTCCAGAGGAGAATCCCTGAATTTCCTCCGACCCAGCAGAGCACTGTGTTAGAGACAGAAACTGCTGCTCTTTCGCACTATTCTTGTTGACCTCCGGTTGGCTTCAAAGAAGGACTAGGGCCTCACTGTAAGCCGGCTACCTCCACTTTACCCTTCCAGTGACATTTGCTACTGGGAGGAGGGAGAAAACTTTCAAATTGGAGGTTTTGCAGAGGTACAACCACCACCAAAGGGGACACTTTCTGCTCAAAGGGATTCCTTTTTTTATCTGCCTACCTTTTGTTAGTGCATCATCTGGAGAGGGAAAGATTTGTCTATCCAATTCAGAGCATGGCGAGGAGAGAGCAGGGAACATCCATCAAAACAATACAAGGTAGAGGGAGATATGGAAAGGGGAGACAACTGGATTATCACAGGAGTGGGAGTTGAAATAGGATCCTGGTTACTCCCAAACTATCTCCAAGTCCAGACAGCCTGCACAGCCTTCACTGTTTTCGCTGGGTTAAAAGGGCTGCTACTGAATGCCAGGTCAATGAAAGGGAAAACATTAGTTATCTAGGAATTGATCCTGGATGAGCATGCTGGCCTGGACCACATCATGGAGACCCAGTTAGAGGAAGCTAGGGGAGTCTCTCCCAGTTCTGTTCACCGGGCGTCTCTGTGCGACAGCAGGTCAGAACCTGGGGGGTGGGGAGACAGCTGTACTCCACTGTGATTCTATCCCATCAGACACCATCCCTTAGTTTGTTGGATCAGAATGTGTATACCTAAAAATGAACGCCTGGGACAGATATCCCTTAGATATTCCATTTCTGAGCATGGTACTGGACCATGTGGCAGTTTCTCAGCTCCAAAGATCCCTGGAGGAAGTGGATTAGACAAATGGTGCCCAGCCTGAATTAACCCAGGTGTTCTTAGGTGCAATTCCCTGAAGCCTTCACCATCAGCTATGCTGGTTGGAGTTTCTGGAACTTGCAGTCCAAGAACACATAGGTTACACAAAGCATAGGTTACACACTGTTGTACAGTGGTTCCAGGAGTTTTGGAGAATAGAATTCAGAAGATAGTGTTGGGGAGCTCCTGTTTAACACCCTGGTCTTTGGCATCCTTCATGGCTATGTTGGGTTCCCCATAATGTTTAACATAAATATGAAAACACTGGGGCAGACCATCCAGAGTTTGGGTGTTTGGTGTCATCAGTATGCTCAATCTCTATCTCTCTACCTAAAAGAAGCTGATTCAGTGCCTGGTGTCAGTAATGAACTGTATGAGGGCAAGCAAATTAAAATTTAATCCATGCAAGATAGAGGTGCTACTCATCAATTGAAATGCAGATAAAGGAATAATTATGCAACCTATTCTAGATGAAATACACTCTCTCTGAAAACACAGGTCTGCAGCTTGGGTGTACTCCTGGATTCACTCCTAAACCTGGATGCCCAGGCTTTTTTTTGTGGTGGCCATTTGCAGTTAAAATTGGCTGCACCCAATCTTTGAGATGTCTGATTTGGCCACACTAACACATGTCTTAGTTACATCCTGCATTGATTATTGTAACATGGGGCTTCATTTGAAGACAGTTCCCAAACTTCACCTACTTTAAAATGCAGCTGCCAGGCTGCTGTCTATTTCCAAGCTCAATTCAACTGCTGGTTATGACCTTTAAATCCCTGTATGGTTTGGGTCCTGGATCTCTGAAGGACTCTATCTCCCCATATGAGTTTTCCCAGCCCATAAAATCTTCAGAGAAGGCCCTCCTCTCTTTCCCATTGGCACTGCAGGTATGTTTGATGGGGACAGGAGAGAGGATCTTCTCTGTGGCAGTTCCCAGGGTGTGGAATGCTCCCCCTTAAAAGTTTTGGTTACCCCACCCCTTTTTATCCTCCCGTCAACAGGTGAAGACCTCTTCTGGTAAACTTTTAATAACCATAGCTGATTTTCCCATAGCTAAACCGGATGCTATTTTTGTTAAGTAAATTTCTCCTTAATATTTTAAAAGTTTTTGATTTCTTAATGCAGTGGTGGCCAAACTTCGGCCCTCCTGATATTTTGGACCACAACACCCAGAATTCCAAGCCTGTATTGCCAATGACAAAGGACTGTAGGAGTTGTGGCCCAAAACATCTGGAGGGCCAAAGTTTGGCCACCACTGTCTTAATGGAATCAAAGACTCTTTTAGAGGTATGTGTTTGATATTGAATCTTGTGTTGAAAAAGTTCATTTTTGTGTTGTACTAAAATTAAACGTACAGAAGAAAACCATGAGGGATCACTTAAGTAACTACTTAACTTAAGTAACTAATTAGGCGTCCTCGTCCCCTCTTTATGAAAGTGTGCCTTGCAGTTTGGAATACTGAGGCAACAAAATAAAGGAAGAATCAACAAAACTTATAATTACTGTAATACCATTTACAGAAGTAGATCAAAGCATAAACTGTACCTGCCTTCATGCCTGGATCAAAACATTTCCTCTCAATATTTAAGAATTACGTTATTTCACATACAAAAGTAGACCAGGTGATACATTTAGGCTACTAGAAAAATAATTAAAAAGTTGCTGATATTTCGAGGGCAAAAAAAGAGGGCTTTGCTGGGGTAACAACTCTTCTCCTAACCAGTTACAAACACATCTGGTTCCTTTTGTTGCCATTTTTTAAAAAAAAGTGTAAGAAAAAGGAAGCGAAAGATCACACAGAAGTTCATCTGGGGGGCGGTGCAAAATGCCCTGTGGAAAGGGCCTCCTACCGAGAGAAGGTTGGCGGCCAAACACGGGTGTGTGTGTGGGTGTGTGCAAAGGTGGCCTCCGGTCTTACGTCTTGGGAAGCCCCTGGCCCTCGGGGGCACCCAAGGGACCCCTTGGGGGGGGGAGGAATTCCCCTAAAAAGGGGGGCTGGAAGGTGGGCGTTCACGGGGGGAGAGAGAGAGAGAGATAAAACGAGTGCAAGGGGCACGGGGGGGGCGGGCGCTGGCTTTGATGGGGGGAAAGAGGGAGAGGGGTGGTGGGGGTCTCGCCCTGATATCTCTGCCCCCCACCCAGCCAACCCCGGTCTCCAAGAGCTATATTCACCACCACCACCACCACCGCGGGCGGGTGGGCGGCGTGTCAAGCCGGAGAGAAGCCGAGGGCAGGCAGGCATGCAGGCGGGCAGGCGACCGGCGGCGGGGGGGGGGGGCTTACCTGCATGACCACCTCGTTGGGCAGCTGGGCGGCGCGGAAGAGCTCCAGCACCCGCCCGTTGGAGGCCACTTTCTTGGTGCTCTCCGTGTCGCAGTAGGCGAAGAGGTCGCAGTAGTAGCGCTGCTCCGTCTCGCTCAGCGTCAGACCCTCCATCTTTACCCCCCCCCAAAAAAAAACCAAAAACCCGGCCCGGCCCCGGGAATCGATCCTGCTCTGGGGCGGAGAAAAAAGGGAGGCACGCGCGCGGGGGGGGGGAGAGAGAACCGGAGCGGGGCCGCCACCACCGCGGCCGCCTCGCGCCGGTGGCGGCTTGGCAGAGAAGGGTGCGCGCGCGCGCGCGTGCGTGCGCGTGAGCGCGCGGGGGTGGGGTGTGGGGAGGGGAGGGGAGGGAGGCCTTCCGCAGGACCCGCGCGCCTGCGCTCTCCCTCTCTCCCCCGGGTGGGTTTTCCCGGGCGTCCGAAGGAATGGCAGGGAAAGGGAAAGGTTCGACGGCAAAGGAAACGCGACAGCCCTGGGGCGGGGGAGGGGAGGGGAGGGGGCGTGGCCTCCCGCAGGGCTTCTCATAAAAGTTTCTGTCCGCCTCCTTTCGCGTGGCTCCTGGCCACGCCCCCTCAACTTCCACCCATCCACCCCCACCCCCTTCGGAGCTGCGCGCAGCTGCGGACCCACTCGGGTTGGTCGGAGTCGGGGAAAGCGGAAGCTGGAGGAGAACTCGCGCCCGGAGCCCGGATGTAAAGAGAGGCGGATCTCGAAGACGCCGCCTCCGCCTCCGCCGCCGCCTTGGCTTTTTCCTGTTGGCCCGCATGTTGGAGGAAAGGGAGCTCCGTGCCATGAACCAGCGCCTCCTAGCGGTTCGGAGGGCTGGGTCTCCGGTTTTTTTTTTTTTGGAGCCACGTGCTCTTTTGAAGGCGTAACGCAAAGCAGGAAAAAGGGGTGGGGGGGGAAGCGCCAAACATGATGACGCCGATGTCAATGCAGTCTTATAAATAATTCCCAGCCCCAAGATGTCAAAGCTTGCGCCTTTGAGGCGGCCTGGCTGGTCCTAATACAGTAAAACGATTGGCCGCCTCGAGTTCCGCGGATGTTAAAGCGGAAAGAGTCAAGCTTGTACGCAGCGAAACAAAGACAATAATGTAACTTGAAATCCTGGGACTTTTCTGAAGGAGGAGCGGTCGTTTTCTATGCAAGGAGAACAAGAAATAAAACAAAAGAAAGGGGAGGCAACAACATTTGAGTCAATCGGATTCTGTCTTTGACGAGATGGGAGATGAACCTCCCGAGATTTGCAGCTGTCAAGCTCTTTGTATGCTACTCCAGAAGGCTTGTTTGCCATCAACAGCTGCCATGCCATGAAAGTTTGGGACACAGCCTGATGAAGATGGAGAAAGCTCCATTGAAACTTAGCTATCTACTTGAATTTTTTTTAAATGGTCCAATAAATGTAGTGCTTCCTTCTGCATTTGTATTAGGGATTTGATCATGAGAGCTCATATTTTTATTTATTTATTTATTTATTTATTTATTTGTTAAATTTATATCCCGCTTATCTACTATGTACTCTAAGCGGCTTACACAAGGCTGCAATAGCCAACAGAATTACAAAGAATAATAAAACAAGACAAAACAAGACAAATAAATCACGCTATACAAAATTAAAACCAGATAGCACTTCACTAATGATGGGGATAAAGCAGATTACGATGGCGCCCCCCCCCAAAAAAAGGCAAATTAAGCATCGCCAAAGGCCTCCCGAAAAAGATGGGTTTTTAGCGCCTTTCGGAAGGCCAGCAGGGACTCTGCAGAGCGCACTTCACTGGGGATGGAATTCCAGAGGCTGGGGGCCGCCACAGAGAAAGCCAGGGTCCGAGTTCTCGTCCTCCGGGCTTCCCGAGGAGTGGCGACCCGGAGCAAGTGCGCTCGCGCCTGCCGAACGGGACGGGCCGAGGTTGATCGCTGAGCGATACGCTCTGCCAGGTAGTCTGGTCCCAAGCCATGGAGGGTTTTATAAACTAAAACCAAGACCTTGAATCTAATCCGGGCCGCAACGGGCAACCAGTGCAGACGGGCCAAGGCTGGGGTGATGTGGTCATAACGACGCACACCAACCACCAGCCTGGCCGCTGCGTTCTGTACCCGCTGCAGACGCCGGAGAAGATTCAAGGGCAACCCCATGTAGAGGGCGTTACAGTAGTCCAGCCTCGAGATCACCAGAGCTTGGACCACTGTTCTCAAGGAGTTTGCGTCGAGGTACGGGCGGATCTGGGCGATCCGACGGAGATGATAATAGGCGGACCTGGTCACCGACGCCACCTGAGCCTCCATGGTAAGCGCCGGGTCCAGGAGCACACCCAGATTCCGCACCCTCTCCGCGAGCTGGAGGGAGACTCCCCCCAGACAAGGGAGGGGGCCACCGTACCCCGACGGCGAGCTCCCGAAGAACATAACCTCCGTCTTCTCGGGGTTGAGCTTAAGCCTGTTCGCCCCGGTCCAAGCCAGTACGGCCTCCAGGCACCCGTCAAGGACCCCCACAGCTTCCACAGCAGAGGTGGTAAAGGAGAGATAGAGCTGCGTGTCATCAGCGTACTGATGACAGCAGACTCCAAAACTCCTGATGACCCCCGCCAGCGGCCTTACGTAGATGTTAAACAGCATGGGGGAAAGAGATGACCCCTGTGGAACCCCACAAGGGAGGATCCAAGGGGCCGATAACTCCCCCCCATGCTGTACGTACTGTGGCCGGCCCTCCAGGAAGGAACGGAGCCAACTGCGAGCAGTGCCTCCAATTCCGACCTCAGAGAGCCGGTCCAACAGGATACCGTGGTCGACGGTATCAAAGGCCGCTGACAGATCCAGGAGGACCAACAGGGTAGAGCACCCCCTGTCGGCCGCCCGGAGAAGGTCATCTTGCAGGGCGACCAAAGCTGTTTCGGTACCCCGGCGGGGCCTGAACCCGGACTGGCAAGGATCGAGGCACTGCCGATCCTCCAGGTATGACTGCAGCCGGACCGCCGCCACCCTCTCGATCACCTTGCCCATGAACGGGACGTTGGCGATTGGGCGATAATTTGATAGATCGTCCACCGCCAGGCCCGGTTTTTTAAGAATGGGCTTTACCACCGTCTCCTTCAGGCGAGAGGGAAAACTCCCCTCGCTGAAGGAGGCGGTGGCGATGACAGAAGCCCATTCGGCCATGGTCCCTCTGGCAGCTCTAATTAGCCAGGCAGGGCAAGGGTCGAAAGGAGTGGAGGCAGGCCGGCAATGCGCCATATAGCCGCAAGTACTGTAATCTAAGGTCACAACTTCTGTCTCTCTGATTTGAAATTAAAATATGGTATAGTGTTTAGGTGTCTTTGCTGCCATTTCAAGGTCAGGTAGGCAAGCCTGGTTTTTTGCATCTGAATATAAACAAAAAAAATGTAAGCAGACCCAGTAACATGATATATTGTGAGAACTGTGCAAAACTGAATTGTGTAGAATGTCCTGATTTCTACTCAGTTTCCTCTACTGAATGGCATACTCCAGTGATGGTGAACCTTTTAGCAACCGAGTGCCCAAACTGCAATTCAAAACCCACTAATTTTTTGCGAAGTGCCAATACAGTAATTTAACCTGTATATAGGTAGCTATGAAGGGGCAATGTAAGGTGCCCACAGAAAGGGCTCCGAGTGCCACCTTTGGCACCCGTTCCATAGGTTCGCCATCACTGGCATACTCTATGGGAGAATACAGTGGACCCTTGTATAACAAACAGTTTGTATAACATAAAATCTCTATAACATTAAAATGCCAGAGATAGGGGAAATTTGCTTAACAGAATCACCTATGGGGCAAATCTGTACAACATAAAAATGGTCGCAATTAGAGATTACTCTGTTTTCAATGCATTCCTATGGGAAATTTGTACAAAGGAAATTTTGCTTAACATAATTTCATTTGGAATGAATTATTCTTTTTTACAAGGTAGCACTTTAATTGTTTGAGGCAGGAAGTTGCCTACAAAGAGTAGCTGGTCTACTTTGCCTCAAAATGTGTTCAAGAAAATAATAATGTCCAGATCATTTTTTCCTCATTAAAAAATTAATGACTGGACATAAAGCTGATGTCAGGAATGGTAGCAGAGAAAAAAACAGTTTCAGAACACTCTAACCTCCAGGGATATGCTGTTAAGGATCTCACCTCAGATGATGATGATGATGATGACGACGACGATGACGAGGACGAGGACAACAACAACAAGAGAGGGAAAAAATCATAAACTGACTACATAGCCAATTCCAGTGCAAATCTAAGGGCCTCAGTATCCAACTGTCTCCAAATTTATGGGCATTAAAAAGATTCTCACTTGACAGAATTGGACCTCTACCCCAGAAAAATCTCCTTTCTTATGACAGCAAAGACCATCACTCTGGTCATGACCTGTTAATTGAAGTAAGGAGCCTCTCCACATTGGCCATTTTGGTGCAGGTTGGATCAGGGTACAAAGGGTCATTTGAGGTCTGGGGGAAGAGTAATGTGCCATATGGTGTGCTCTTCCCATCCAAATGGCAAATGCTTTAAATTGCTTTAATTAGTTATTGCCAAACAAATGCCTCTGTATCTGTACCTTCCAGTTTGGTTTCGCAGTCAGGACCCTACTCAGTTCCTCTGTCTCTCTGTGTCTCCTCCAGTCTCTTCTATTAGATAGATAGAGTGGTGAATAACTGTGGAATGAAACAGGAGCAGTATGTGGGAGGTCAAATCCCAAACATGTGGCAATGACTCCCCCAGACAAGACTCCCCCAGCGACATTCCAACACTTCATTTAGTGAGACAATTTTCTTAGAAGGTCAGCAGTCAGCAGGAGCAGAGAAAGGGTGTTACTGAAAGCAATAAATTAGATAAAACAGAAGCAAACAGACAGCATTCCGCACTTGCAGATGCTGTTGGCTGCACCCAACTGGAAGTCTTACAGTGCTGTCTCTAGTTGTTAGCATCTGATCTAAGCCATGTTGGAAAATAACTCTCTGCTCCCCACTTCACGATTTCTCCACATGAAGTCATTACCCAGTGTGTGGCAGTGGCAAAGAAGGCCAATTCCATGCTAGGGATCATCAAAACGGGGACTGAAAATAAAACAGCCAACATTATAATGCCATTGTACAAAACGATAGTAAGGCCACACCTGGAGTATTGCATACAGTTCTGGTCACCACCCCATCTCAAAAAAAGACATAGCTGAACTGGAAAAGGTGCAGAGGAGAGCAACTAATATGATTTCAGGGCTGGGGCACCTCCCTTATGAGGAAAGGATACAGCATTTGGGGCTCTTTAGTCTGGAAAAAATGTGCCTGAGGGGGGATATGATTGAGACGTACAAAATTATGCAGGGCATGACTAAAGTGGATAAAGGGATGCTCTTCTCCCTGTCACAAAATACCAGAACTAGGGGATAGCCACTTGAATTGAGAATTGGGAGAGTGAAAACAGGTAAAAGAAAATACTTGACCCAGTGTGTTGTTAGTCTGTGGAACTCCCTGCCACAGGATGTGGTGGTGGCATCTAGCCTAGATGCCTTCCAAAGGGGATTGGACAGATTCCTGGAGGAAAAGTCCATCACAGGTTGCAAGCCATGGTGGAGATGTGTAATCTCCAGGCTTAAAAACAGAATACTTCAAAAGCCAGATGCAGGGGATTGGTATCAAGAGACAGATATCTAGTCTTGTGAGCTCCCAGAGGCATTTGGCAGGGCCACTGTGAGATAGAGAAAACAGGACTAGACAGGCCTTTGGCCTGATCCAGCATGGCTCTTCTTATGTTCTTATTCTTGGAAGCCAAAGGAAAAAAAATAACCATTATTTTTGCTATTTGTAATAATCCTTCTGGTGCTCTGTAAACATCCTACACCAGTGGTGGCAAACCTTTGGCACTCCAGATGTTTTGGACCCCAACTCCCACATTCCTTTGTCATTGGCTATACAGGCTTGGAATTCTGGGAGTTGGGGTCCAAAACATCTGGATTGCCAAAGGTTCTCCACCTATGTCCTACACCAATTGGATTATTTCATTCTATCATACAACTCTTGTGAGGTCGCTCAGGCTTTGTGAGAATGGCTAAGGAAAACAGAGACTTTCAGTGGGCAAAATCTTGTTGACAGTGGACAGGAAGGTTTAAATTAATTATCTCTGGTGGCCTGGTCTGGTTTATGTAGGCAGAGCTGTGCCAACGGGATTTTGCCCAATGTGTCTTGTTTTGACATCTATTGTCACTCAAGAATGCAAAAGGCTGCAATATTTGTAATACAAATATAGAATTTTGTTTGAGCTCATAAATCACACAGTGCCTTTTCCTGACTAAAAATAGCTTTGGTCCATTATGCTATAATTATATTTCTGTAATAGTCAGTTGTGACAGATAGGTTGTCACCCATGTATATGAGCAAAGTGCTCTTAGAACTGGAAAATAAATATCTTTGGTAATGTCTGCCTTCCGCCAGTTTGCATATCATTAAATGTTATATGGAAAATAAAACAAAGATGCCATTTCCAGCTTTTTGTTCTGTCTTATTATATGTTGCAAATGTTCTTTTCTGTGTCACGAACTATAGCCTATATCAGCCTCTTCTTCAATGTCACTGACTTGCTGTATGTCATTTTAAAGGATTTCTTCTTGTTTATTTCAATTTGAAGATGACTGACTCTGAGCAACATGTTAATTTTAGGCTCAGTTGAGCGTATTTTCATTTTAGTACGTATAGGAAGAGCAGTGATATCTGACTGGGAAGGAGGAGAAGTACTTCTCTCCCATCATCCCTGCCCCTCTTCTGTAGAAAGCACCATAAACTGGCCATTTAAACTCTCCACAAAGGCAGCCAAGCAGAAATGGCTAAATCTGAAGTGTGCTTCCTTGGAGCCAGGTGTAACATTGGCAGGCAGCAAGCGAAGGAGTCAGTATCATCAAGGCCATTCTGTTTCCAAGTGTCAAGCTGCTGTCCAGAATTCCAAGGCTCGAGCCAAGAGTCAATCCAGTAAACGATTCACCTTGTCAAACACAAGGCAGGTAGAAGCACTGAGTTCAGTCAGTTGGGAGGGCAGGAAGTTCCAAGGAGTTGAGGAAGGCAGACATGATATCCACCACAGGTCAATTAAGACTGTTGTCTTCAGCGCTGAAGCTGACTGAAAGCGGAATTTATAGCTCTTGGCCTGCCTCTTACAGGTATCCAGGTCTTGGCAATTAGTTATCAGGTGCCTGTTTGGCTGTGGAATGCCGCTTGTGGTTTTGTTGTGAAAGCTGGAACCGTTGTCATTCCTTGAAGCAAAGAGCCAACCTATGCCAGATTCCTTATGTTGTCCCAGGCCCCTCTGGAAGGGTTGGTTGCTGCCCTTCTCTTCTGGGTTGCTAAAGGGGTGCTACCAGGTGCACCAATGAAATCCCCCTTTTGCCCTGGCTTTGCCTCCCCTTTTGCCCTGGGTCTGTAAATTCTCTTCTACCAAGGAATAAGGCACGACACCAGGCATTGTAGATAGGATGCTCTGGTCAGCTGGACAGCCGGACACAGTCCAGTGATGGTTTGTGAGCTCCTCCAGCCCCCTTAGCCTTGACCAGGTACATGCCTTCCATCCCTGGAGTCACACAACCAGTAAGCAATGGATAAAATTCAACAGGGTTTGGATCATAGAGAAAGATGATAAAGTATTTTCTATAGAACCAGTAGTTCCAGTTTCCTGCAGGAGTCTCCCATTCTTTGTGGGTCTGCCACTCCCTGGTTTTATTCACCAAGAGGGCTAAAGTCTCTTGGTAACCCAGTTTCTTTCAGTGAGCCCATAATACAATCAGCCAATTTCTCCCAAGATTTCTCTCTTTCCGAGGTGATCCTTTGAACAAGGGATGGTATGCCTAGATTCCCACTTTAGTGTCACTGGTCTCCTTGGCTCTTGATGTTGATTGCAAGGCTTTTTTCTCTGCCAACATCTAATTGAGGAAGAGGTTGAGCCACCTTCCCTTTTCCCTTCCTCTTCTTTCCATTCGCCCCCAATAGGAGGACTGTGGAGTGGTCTGTTTTTGCATTGGGAGTCTTCTGCGGATATCTGGAACTAAATGTGCACCCTTTACCAGGCATCCTCCTTATGCACATAGTCCCATTCACCCAAGACTATTTCTTTAGAGCAGTCCTCCTCCCACAGTAACTGCCCAAGCATCTTCCTGGTTTTCGTCTCCCGAGGCTCTTTCTTCTCTGCCTGGTCATTATGCTTCCTGGGGTTGGTTTTTGCCTCCAGAAGGAAGGCTGATTGGCCCTTCTGTAACCTCTTTCACTATCTGAAAGAGGGCTTACTCCCCTCCAGCACAGGGATACCTCTCTCTCCCCTGGAACAGGATTTGGCTTTCCCTTTGACACAGAAACATTTGTCTCCCACATGCCATCACAGGGGTATCTATAGCTTTTGGTGTGACTGGTCCCTTTCCTCCGGAGCTAGGTCCTCTGGCCACTCCTCTCTTTGCCTCCCACTTCGTTCCTGCCTCTCTTGATGACAAAGCCACTTTTCCATCTCTCATGTAGCAGGGTAGACTATTTCGTGCCGTTCCCTAACAACTGTTTCCCGCCTCTCTGAAATGACAGAATGTGGCTTCGGTTTGTGTTCCGGCTTCTCAGGAAAGGCCGTGGCACCCTGCAAGCCCTTGTCAGCCAGTGGGGTGGGTGAAATCATCTGGGGAGCCATTTGGCAAGGGCCTTAAAGCACCTGGTCAGAGCACGACAGCATGCAGACCAGAGCATCCATGACCATGTCTTCCTAATGGGGTCTCTGAAGTAGTCATTTCTCTCTCTCTCTCTCTCTCTCTCTCTCTCTCTCTCTCTCATTCTCTCACTCTCAGTCTGTGGCCTGTAGACACCACTCGTTGCACTTCACAGTCCCTGATATTCCACCACCTGAGGTAGATACCTTACTTACTAAAAAGCTAGACCAGTGATTCCCAACCTGGGGGTCAAACGACCATTTCACAGGGGTCACCATGATCCAATGAAGAAAAAGGCACAAACGGCTTGGGTCTGGAGGAGGAGGGGGAAGGCGGCGGGGAAAGAGTGAATTACAGCATGATAGGTTGGAGCAGATGTCAGTCAATTCCACCAGAGGCTGTGATTGGCTGAGGGTGCCTGTAGAGGCAAGTTCTCTATGGCACCTGTGGCAGTGGCCTGCCAAAGGGGGCTTGTGGCCTCTTCCAAGCAGGGCAAGGGGTCACCACAACATGAGGAACTGTATTAAAGGGTTGCGGCATTAGAAAGTTTGGGAACCACTGAGCTAGACTGCTTGTAATCACAGAGCACAGTGTTCTAAGAAAGATCCTGGACTTCATGCTTGGGAGAAAATTTAGTTGAACCCAGTGAAACTGGCATTTGAGTAGACATGCTGTAAATAGGATCATATAACTTGTAGGGGAGCCTACTTTGACAGCTCAGCCCCCCAAACTCAAGGAAAAACACTGAGCAAACCAAGTAGCCTCTGGACTAGAGAATGTCTACAGTGAGGCAGGGCCACAGTGCAGAAAGCCAGGCCTCGAGATGTCCCCGAGAGCACGCTAAGACCAGCAGGCTGACTCAGGAACCCGCTGGGCAAAGGAACAGGGCCTGGCACCATGAGATTACGACAGATATATGGAACTGGAAGTGTACATAACCAGAGCCCCTTCCTCCCACAGCCCTCTCCTCCCTTCCCTCCTCCTCCCTTCCTTTACTGGCAATGATCCCTGACTCCTAAAGGATTCCCCTACCAACAGACTTCATTGTGTAAATGAAGAGCTGCAGGTCTGACCAAGATATCACCCCCCCCCATTGTGATGCCTTGTTACCACACCTAATAAAAGCCTCAGCCCCGCTTGGCAGGGGACACCCTGAGCATGCTTGAACCCGACCAAGGTGTTGTGTAGTTCTTATCGCTACAATAACTCAAATATGATGTAAATGGGGTGTATATAATAGCTGAAATCCAGTTGATGTAACTTTATGCTGCACATCAAGGGTGATGGAATCACACGGTAATGTTGCTGTTTAATTGAATTGAATTTAAACTTGTTTATGTACCAGTTTCAGATTCCAAGGGTCTCTAAGGATTCCTGTAGCTCTAGAAAAACCTCGGGAGCCTCAGGATATTGGGGAGGAGATCTTTCACAGTGGAGCCTTGTTGGAATGCTGTTTTCATACTGGAAAATCACCACTGATTCGCTGCCACTGATCCCAATCTGATGAAGATGTTCAGCATGCAAGACTTCTCCCCCTAACCTGCCATGTTGCCATGTGATGACATCACCCTTACGGCATGATACGAAGTGGCACAACAGGATTTCAGACCATGTTTAATATAGGATTTCAGACCATTTGTTCATGATAACAAATATATACATCCACTCCATGGATTTGTATTTGATAGAATATAAAGAGAAGAAAGGCTTAAAAGAAATGTGTAGAACATATAAGGGTGTGGTGTACCTGTTGGCAGTAACAGAATTAGGATCAGCAAGGCAACGAAAGAGAGCTGAGAAAAAGGAGTTGTGCCATGTGCCATCAACTTCCTTCCAAGCAATGATGACTGTGTGAATTTGTGACAGTTTAAATATTTGGATGGATGTCATATAGAAGAGGGGACAGGTTTGTTTTCCATGGCTTCAGAGACTAGGACTCAGGGCAATGGTTTCAAACTACAGGAAAAGATATTACATTTGAACATTGGAAGAAGTTCCTGATGGATAGAGTTGGAATGGAATATGCTGCCACGGAGGGTGGTGGAGGCTGGATGGACATCTGTCGGGAGTACTGTGATGGGGGTTCCTGCATGGCAGGGGGTTAGACTGGATGGCCCTCGAGGTCTCTTCCATTTCTATGAGTCTTTAAAAAGGTCCAGTTATTAACAGCTTTGTTTAAGCAGTACAAACTGAAAGCTGTTGTTTCCTTTATTGAGTCAATCCATCATGTCTGGTCTTCTTTAATGCTCCCTTCCACCTTTTCTAGTCTAACTCACTGAAACGCCATATTATTTCTCTTCTAGTGAGACTGGCCATCTCATAATGTATCCAGAATGCAATAGCTTTAGTTTACTTTCACTGCCAGATTCAGGTTGGATTTGATCTATGACCCACTTACTCATTTTTATGGTAGACCAGGGAGTCTGAAGCTGTCCAACAGCACACTTCAGATGAATCATATTTTCCCTGTCAGGTTTCACTTTCATACCTAGCAAATAGGAATAACATGGTATAGATTATCTTGTCGGTGGTCTCATATAACACATCCTTAATCTAAAGTGTATTTTCTAGTTCTGTCAGCCTTCTTCAGCCATTTCGTGCCTGCAGAATTCATGTGGATTGATGATTGTACCGAGATTAAAAAACAAAACTTTGAGTTTCTTCATTGTCAACATTAAATTTATGGAATTGTTCTGTAGTAATAATTTTTATCTTCATAATAGCCAATTGGAATCCTGCTTTTGAAAGTTCTTAACCATGGCTGGTCACCATCCATTTTCCAGATGATTGCTGCTTTCTGCTAGTATTATGTCAGATGCCTATATGAACATATTAATGTTTCCTCCATCAGTTTTCACTATTTTTAAATCCAGCTTTTTATGTGTTGTGTTCTGCACATAGATTGGCTGAGCTGCAACTAGAGTAGTGGATTTGGTAAGTCAACTCTTTTGTAAGTTCCATTGATTCAATAGTCCTACCTAGTTGCAATTTACTAGGCTAAGTGATACAATTACAGCCATTGAATAGCAAGGAGACATTCCTGATGGGAAACCATTCTGTTTCTTCATGTTCTATCCTAGCCGTACCCTATTGTCCAAAGTACAGATTATACATTAGGACAATAACATCATTTTTTTAGTGGCCATATTCCTTTTCATGATCCACATAGTCAAATAAGTTGCTGTAATCTATAAAGTACAGTGATCTCATTATTTGGTTGGGATCCTTTCTTGGTGGTCCCTTCCCTCCTGACCCCAAAGCAATAGAGATGGATTAACAGAGAATAAACTTTTATTAACCTGATGTTTGCGTTTGTGTATGATTACTTCTGTTGACATCCACTCTCCTCCCTTACATTGCCTCATTCCTTTTTCCACTCCCCCTACCCCTCTTCTATCATTATAAGTCCTTCAACTATTGACTACTGCCTCCCTGGGCTCCAATTCCCTCCTTCTTCTGAGGTGACACTTGTTCCTGCCTTTTTCCTCACCCTCAGCTCTTTTTGATGATAGCAATGCATGTAGGGTGCCATTCTCTTCTATCTTGATGGTAGCAGGGGATGGTTGACTACTGTACTCCCTTCTCTCTCTCGGGACATCTCTTCACAGACCTTCAGAAATCATTTGGTACACTCTAGGAGCCAGTGTATATTTGCAATATGATCTCTAGTGCCACTTTTTTTTCTTAATCTAGTTTGATCATCTGGAATTTCTCACTCCATATATGGCAAAAGCAATTGGCTATCTACACTTGCAGAAATGGAAATAGTGTATATTTAGAAGCAGCTTTCACTTTATTTTCTACTTTCTAAAACGGCATAAGTTCTTTGTCAAATGATTCTTCTTTGAAGGAAGGTATACACCCTGCATCTTTTCAGTGGAATTCTTCAGTAGATTATTTTTGCTTTCTCTTTATATTATCTTTCTCAGATAATACATCCTCTGCTGATCTTTCACAATCCCTAATAATGGCTTGAATTCCTCTTGGATTTCATGGATCAATCTGTGAGAGATTTAGGATACTGAGCTTATTTCTACCATCCTTTATTTTCGCTTATCACCAATTTTGCAATTTTGATCAATAATCCATTTGTACATGTATTTATTCAGTTGTCCCATAGAGTTCACTAGATCCTATTGAGCAGAATGACTCTTACTCCTCCCTAGAGGTGGGCATGAACTATTTGTTATGTGCTTTGGTGTGGTTCCCCAGCCAAACAGCTGATCCACTGTTCACCATTCTGTCCCCTTCAGCAGGCACCCACTCAGTGGCAGACCCTTACCCTACCTCCTTCAGGTGCTGCTGCTGAATGGACATCTGCTGTATAGGGTACAGCACCTAACCATGGATCAGCTGTTTGGCCATGGAATTATTTTAAGGTGAATTGTGTTAAGGAATGCCTGTGAAGACTCTCAGTCATCCAGGTGAGGTTATCTGGAAGTTGAGTCATGGCAACTGGACTTCTTTTCTTGGGAGATGGAAACGTTTCCCTGCTCACCCAAGCTGCTTGGATAAGTAGAGAAACGTTTCGATCTCCCAAGAAAAGAGGTCCAGCTGCCATGACTCAACTTCCAGATTTTAAGAAGTGGTTTTACCCATTTTACTGCCCCAGGGAGTTTCCGTGGCTGATCTCCTAAGTCCTAGTAGTCCATCTCTGTATCTACTAACCACACCACACAGGGAATCCTCTCTCCCGCGAAGACCTTAAAAAGGGGTCTTGACCGCACTGCAGGAAGAAGAAACCTATATGCTCTTGATACGTACGCACAATATAGGACGGGAGCCTTGGGGGGGATGCCTCTTACGGAACCGGCTTGCCCGAGAAATCTACCCCAAGGGGTGACTGACTCGTGGTGGTCGGAGTGCGTGGGAACTGCCGGTGCAGACGTGGCGGCGGCCGGGAGGGCCGAGGTGGAAGTTCTTGCCCCTCCTGCTGCCTCGGAGGAGGAGGGCATGTGTGTGTGTGTGGGGGGGGGGGGGGGGGGAGGCAACAGGTAAACGTGAGCCGGCCCCTCGCTTCACGCACACCTAACACGTCACCGGCCGAAACGGCGTGAGTCCCTTCGCCACGAGGCGACCTCCGGGCACAGCCTCGGGTTGATCGGGATCCCCAGCCGGTGCGCCCTCCCGCCCAGCAGCAAGCCCCCCCCTCCCTTTTCCCACTTGGCTCCTTAGGTTGTGGGCGCGCCGGCAGGTCCGATTTGGTCGGCTTGAGTTGCCACCGTTTAGGGAGCAGCGGCTTCCCTCCCGCCACTCCCTCGGCGGAGCCCCACTTCCTCCTGCCGCCTCTTTCCTTCCGCGGGCGGCTCCTTCCTCGGCTTCCTCGCCTTTTGCTCGGCGACCCGAAGCAACGCGCGGCGCTCCGAACCGGCTTCAGGTGAGCGGGGACGGTGCGGGGCGCTGCGGGGGGGTCAATGGGTGGGAAGAGAAGCGGTCGGGCAGCAGCCACGAGGGGCGGAACCGGCGGGCGGGCGGGCGGGCAAGCGAGGCACGTCGCCGGCCAGAGCGGGTGCCTTCGCCACCCGCTTCATCCCAGGAAGGTGGGCTGGAGGCGCGGGCGGAGACGCTGCCGTTGGAGAGCTTCCAGGCTGGCTGGCCGGCCGGGTGCTTCTGAGGTCCGTCTGGGCGGGCGATTTAAGGCCGTGTTTCGGGGAATGGAGGGGTGGCGGTGGAATAAGGTTCGTGGCCCACTGCCCACCCTCCCCGGGCTGCTACCCAAGGGAAAGTGGTGACGATCCAGCTCTTCCGCGCCGGGCTCCATGTGACCACCCAGCCCTCCTGAGTGGAAGACGGGGAAGGGAAGGGTCCCCTGCAGGGCTTGGAAGAAAAGGCACCGCACTGCAGACCGCCCTCGTCACCTCCAGCACCTTCAGACCAACCAACCTAGGAACGGTGGTGGTGGTGGTGGTGGTGGTGATGATGATGATGGCGGGTTGTGACCTTTGGCTAGAGGAGGCGCGAGGGAGGCTGGCGGGCTGGGATAGGGGTGAGCGCCTCCCTCACTTATGGGGGGGCGCCCCCCTTGCCCCGTTTAGGAGCAGGGAGGGGGTCGGTTCAGGTAGCCCAAGGCGGGCAAGGGCGGTTGTGTGCCAGGCAGGAGTCATATGGCTTCACATCAAAGAAAAGAAAAACCACGAGATTGATCCTTCCTCTATCTAAAAATAATGCCTTGCATAAAACCCGGATCGAGATTCCCTCTCAACTTGAGCCTCCTTGTTTGGATCGAAGTGGGGGTGAAAAGAAGCAAACTTATTTCCCAATCAATATGCTCGGCCACGACCCGCCAGGGTGATCATGACGGTTGATTTCTCGTCTCTCTTTTGCTGCAAATGCTCATTGCTCCCACGCCAATCGTTCACATGCGCTTGCCCGCCCTCCGGGTTTGTTCTCTACAAGGACCAGCACAGGCAGCCTGATTGTTTCCTTGACACAAGGTAGGTTGGCGGACGGGCTGGCCGGCTGCTCTCGCCCCCCCCCCCCCAATATTCGCTCTCTCTCCAGCGCAACGGAAACCTGTTTCATGTGGGAGTTCTTAGCAGAACAAGAAAGCTGCTGTGTCAGTCCTGGTGAAGGGGCTGTAAAGAGGGAATGATGGATTCCAAGGAAGGAGGAGAGGAAACCCACAGAAAGGAGTGGCTGATAGGAGCTTATGGAAACTCTTTGCCTTATAGCTGAGAGGCAAAGAGGCCCCATGATGACCAAATTAGGCCGTGTTTAGCAACATCAGGAAGGAAATTACTCATCACACCCTCTTCCTTCTCTGCCAACTTTGAGTACATGTTTAAAAACACAATTTCCCATCTCTTTCACCCACATGTATTGTGATTTTAAAAAACTCAACAGGTATGTGCTCATCTTTCACAGCATTCCACTGGCTGGAGACAAAGCTCACTGGTGTAGCTAGAGTTTGGAGTGCCCGGGGACAAAGTCAGTTTTTGTGCCATCTCCTCCCCCCAATCCTGTCTCGCCCACCCAGCAAGGGGGGTAGATCCTGGGGGAAGGGGGGGAGAAGGGTCTCTCCTTCTCATGCCCTCTTTGTGGGTCTCCTTTCCAGTTAAGGCTCTCCTGTGCAAACCGCACAGTGTGCGGATAGTGCCAAGTAGGCAATGTTTTTTCCCAAGCATCACCTCCATAGCATGCTTCTCCCTCCTCCTTTCCCATGGCTAAAGCTTGGTGATCATTAGCCTGGGAAAAGGAGGAGAGGGAAGCAGGAGGTGGGATTTTTTTCCAAGCAGCACCTTCGTAGCACGCTTCCCTCTCCTTTCCCCAGGCTAACAATCACTAAGCCTTAGCAGGGGTGGGAGGAGGAGGGTGAGCAATCCACGGAGGTGCTCCTTGGGGAAAAATTGCCTGCTTCCCTCTACTCCCCCCCACTAAGGATCGCCAAGCCTTAGCAGGGCGAAAGGAGGACTGCTGGTGGGATGGCACATGGCTTCCTCCTCCTGCTTCCCCTCCAGGCAACCCCAGATTGCTCTGTGCCCTGGGGCAAATGCACTCTTTCGCCCAGTTAGCAGTGAGAGCTAACCTGAACAGATCTTTTGTATTGCACTCTTCACTTAAAACAGCCAGCTTGTACAGGTCCTCTTCTGGTTGCAGAGCCAGAGGTTGGGAGATTGATTCCCCACAGTGCTTTCTGGGAGAAGAGCCAGCCTGTGTAGCCTCGGGCAAGCTGTACAGTCCCAGGATGCCCCACCCCCACGGCAACCCAGAAGAAGGGAATGGTAGATCACTTCTGAGTACAGTATTCTCTATCTGGAAGATGCTGAAAAAAGTCATCATCAATCAGAATTGACTTGATGGCCCATGATGATGAATGCTGTAAAAATGAAACAGTGAAAAAATGAATTTAAAAACAAGTTCTTTGTTCTTCTGGCAAGGACCTGTCTAAGGAGAAATAAAACCAACAGAGAGGATGATGTATTTAGGAACAAGGTAAAGAAAAAGAACCAAAAGAAAAAAGGGAAAGTATGCCTTGCAAAGCTGAAGCTGAAGCCTAACACAGGGTAAGATTGTACTCAGCTATTGACAAACCTGTGTATTATAAGGCTTTGAGTGACATCTTACAACAGAAAACATCAGTCACACGTGGACTTTGTTTTCTCCTAAGCTTTAACTCTAGTTATGCTTTCTCTTTGTGGTTACATGAGTGTTCACAAGTTTTATTACAAGTTGCTCCATGCCCCGGATTTGATGCCTAAAGTACTGTATGCCCTTGGGACAGAAGAACTGGCACCTCTTTGGCTGAGGTGTCATTCAACAAGAGATGGATACTAAAGCACACTGTTTTCCATTATGCTGAAAAAAATAGCTTGAGGTTTCTTATCTTGGATACATTATTGCTTCCTTCTGACAGAGGAGCTTTTTGGGTTGAACTAGTCTCCTGTTCATGTCCGTCAAGGTTTTCTCACTTCTAGATTTCGCTCACCGCAAATTATTGCAACATAAGGGGGAAATATTGCTTGCTGCTATGTTTCTCCTGGTTGAGCTGTTTGGAAGATGGCTGCTGTCTGGCGCTTTAGCACAGGATATATGTGTATTGAGATAAAGCATGTGGGTATTTTTGGTATAGGAGAAAATCTTTATGACATGATGATGATGATGATGATGATGATGATGATGATGATGATGATGATGATGATGATGATGATGATGATGATGATGATGAGCTTTCAAGTTTCTAGTCATATGGGGAGATGCAGCAGCAGCCTGAATTATGGTCCACCCTCACATTTGCTAACATGTTCTAAAATCCAAACTTCGTGTATGAATTCAAGCCCTTTAGCATTTGGAATAATGCCTGAAAAGATTTGAGCTACTCTCACTGCAAGCCGCATATCTGCTATTTTAAGCACAGTATTCCTGTTTGCAACAGGGAATACAGTATATTTGTCCTAGGCCTAGGGTGTTTTTAGCATTACAGTTATAAGTGTGGTACCAGCAGCTTTAGGACACAGTCCTATATGCTGGAAGGAAGTTCAGTAAGATTCAGTAAAGCTGACTTCTCAATAGGCATGCATAGATTGGTTTTGTTGATTTTGTTTCCTCTGAAGAGAAAGATTATTCCCTAGTTATCATGGCTATTGCAAAAATTCAAACAAAAATAGAAACGAAGGAATGGTCTTCTCAATTTCTGAGCAGTTCCTTCTGATGTATTTAGTACCAAACAGATAATATGAAGTGTCATTGGCCCTATTCAAATGTTAAGTCTAAATGGAGCAGGCTTAATGTGTAAACAGTGTTACGCATGGTCAATCCTCTGTAGTCCAATGCACACCAGTTGAGAGACCATGTCATGTTCAGCAGCAAGGTTGGAAATGTTTTATCATATTCTTTTGAACTCTACAACACAATGGCATCTGTCCCAATCAGCTTCAGCTATTATACCTGAACATTGATGGCCTTGTTAAAATGATCTACATCCTGCTAATGTCTAGGTTACACGGGGCTGCCTCTAAGATTGTCCCAAGAAACTACAACTGGTACCAGACATCAGACTAGGCCAGTGATGGCGAACCTTTTAGAGACCGAGTGCCAAAACTGCAATTCAAAACCCACTAATTTTGTTTGCAAAGTGCCAATACAGTAATTTAACCTGTATACGAGTAGCTATGAAGGGGCAATGTTGGGTGCCCACAGAAAGGGCTCCGAGTGCCACCTTTGGCACCCATGCCATAGGTTCGCCATCACTGGACTAGGCTATGAACAGGGACAACTTGCTGGAGAAAGCTGGAGTTTTTAAAGAGTTGCTCATGCTCCATTCACTTTCTCCTTAATAATGTGGAAGTGATACCAGTGGATGGGATGTGGATATGGAAGTATTTACCTAATCAAATAATGTTTTATTTCTAGGCAGTAATGAACATTGAACATGAAATTGGCCTTTTAGTCGAAGAGATTCGACGACTGGGAACCAAAAGTAAGTATTTAGAATGTAATGCTTTAAAAATGGAAGATCCTGCATCTCTCTCATCTCTCTCAAATCATATATATATACACCACCCATCTTCTAACCAGAACTCCAGGTGGTTTACAATAATGCAATAAAAATAAAAGAGCAGAACAACAATAAACATAATAATATAAACACATTAATAACAAACCGGCAGGCAACTGGTCCAACAAAAAACAACAACCAACATATTAATGGTCGCCACATGCCTCTCTAAAAAGCATAATTTTAACTGCTTTCTTAAAAGAAGGCAGGGACCCTGCAAGGCTAATCTCACTCGTGAGCTGATTCCATAATGTCGGGGTAACCACAGAGAAGGCCCAACTCCTAGTGATCGGTTTTTTGGGCCTCTCTACACATGGCCACCTGGAGTGCTGTCCAGTCACATCAGACTTAGAGTAATATTTATAAGTTTTTCAAGATAAGTGGGATACTTATGAAATTGTTTTACCAGTGTCACCTGCCAATGGATTTCCATAGCCAAGCAAAGATTTGAACCCAGGACTCATCTGTTGTGGTCCATCACTTTGTCCAGTACACTACCCTGCTTACCCGGTTTTGATATTAGTATCTATTCCTTTTCTTGGGTGAAAGAATATGTACTACTACAGGAAAAGAGATTCCATTTGAACATTCGGAAGAACTTCATGATGGTTAGAGCTGTTCGGCAGTGGAATGTGCTGCCACGGAAGGTGGTGGAGTCTCCTTCTTTGGAGGTTTTTAAGCAGAGGCTGGATGGCCATCTGTTGAGAGTACTACAATGGGGGTTCCTGCATGCCAGGGGGTTGGACTGGATGGCCCTTGAGGTCTCTTCCAACTCTATAATTCTATGATTCAGTCACTATCTTTCCCAGTGAAAACAGCTCACAAGGTCATTTGCAAACATGCGAACATGTGAACAAAATTACCTAATACGAAAGAGAAAAAACATAACATACCTAAGTTTAATTATTAAAAACCAGACGTGGCAAAGTACAAACAACATTAACCTCCAGTTTTCTTTTTTTAATGAAAAAAATTGCCTTATGAATATAAATGAAAAATATATCTAAGCAAAAGCCACAGTAATGGAAACCATGAAATCAAATTCAGTGCAATGCAGTTGAGTATACGGTATTGTTAAAACAGAGTATTATTTGGGCAAAGGATGTTCGCAGTACTAATGCAGTTTTTTTTAAACAATGTTCATAGAGAGCTAGAACAACAACAATAAATGTTATATTAATACAGTATGTTTCATCGCGGAGATGTATAATCTGCCATTACTATTGGAATGAAAACAAAAGAGAAAAGAAATATCCCCAAATGCCTGTTGGTATGAATTGTTTTTACATTGTAATGCTTCCTTTTATCTAGATCCTGATGGGACTATGAGTGTGAAATTTGGAGTGCTCTTTGCTGATGAAAAATGTGCCAACCTCTTTGAAGCTTTAGTGGGGACTTTGAAAGCTGCAAAACGAAGGAAAATTGTTAGCTATCCCGGGGAGCTGCTGCTGCAGGGAGCTCACGACAATGTTGATATTTTGTTACTGCAGGACTAGCTCAGCTTTACATGTCTTGATTATTTTTTTCAGGTAAATAAAGAATTTTTTCTCATGGCCTCTTTGCATGATAATGTATTTTCCTATATATCTTTATTACAGAAGTTAAATGTTATTATTTGGGGTCTTTTTACAATTCTTCTGTGAATTTGTCACTGCAGATTATTATTGGATAAAAGCATATATGACATCCCCCTCAAGCATTTGATTTTAAGTGTTCTGAATCATTGTTAATAGCTGTAGAGGATATTTTCCTAGTAATGTACCATTGTCTGTAATTTCAAATTTGTAAGATATCAAAACCAGGTATCTCTTTGTGTGTGTGTGTGTGTGTGTGTGTGTGTGTGTGTGTGTGTGTGTGTGTGTGTGTGTGTGTGTGAGAGAGAGAGAGAGAGAGAGAGAGAGAGAGAGAGAGAGAGAGAGAGAGAGAGACCAGTTTTATATCATGCATCACTTCCTGGTCTAGAACAATTAAGTGAGGCTGTGGAGGGATATAGAGATTTTAGGTTTGTCAGAGCGTGAAAAACAAGAAGCTATGAAAATGACTGCATGTCAAATGATTGTGGGAAGATTATCCTTACTGCCACAGAGAGGTTCCATTTCCGTAATAAAACAATGAAAAATATAAAGTGACTGTGGTATTTTTCTGGGAAGTAAGCAACTGACACTTAAGTTGTTCTTGGCTTTCTCAGTTTGACAATGCTGTTTGAGAACAGTAAAATACGGTAAGGGAAATGCTCTAATGTGAGGCCGATATTGACCATTTTTATTATTAAAGAAATGCAAACAAGTGAGCAGTGAGGTCTTTGAAGGTAGGACACGAAGTACCATGAGGGAAACTGGAGAATTCTTTTATGGAAGCTGCCAGTTGAAGTGCTCTGTTGGTGAAATTAGCCAGGAAACATTCTGTAAGCCTGTCCTGTTGATCCTCCAGGCCTCTTCACAAGATAAGCAAAGTGTCCTTCATTCACTCTAGTGTCATTCATTCAGTGAACTAGCAAAATATTTGTGTCTTGAAAAATGTTTACGAACCAGTGAAGATCAGATGAAGTGGTAATACAATATGATTGTTAACTTTGCTGCTTATCTTGTAAGGCTGTGGTTAACCTTACCTCTGTAGAATTCAAACAAGCAGTTTGAATGCACTCATCATTTTATTAATAATGTGCTGTCAAATCAGTTCCGACCTATGGTAAACCCTTTTCAGGGTTTTCTAGATAGCAAGTACTCAGGAGTGGTTTGCCATTTTCTGGGGGCTTCCTGGGACTATGTTGCCTGCCCAAGGTCACATAGGCTGGGCCTTCTCATGGAAGAGAGCGGGGAATCCAACTCTCGCCCAGATACCTAAAACACTGAACTATCAAGCCAGTGATCATTCCGTTAAGTTTTACATTTTCTCTTTACCTTTCAGTTCAGTGAATATCCAACTGGTTGTTCAATAAAATTTAAGAAGGGACCTAAAAATTACTACTAAATACTTGATAAATAGTTTGATAAGTAAGTACTGTGTTTTATGCTCTATAAGGAGTTCCTGACCATAAGACACACCTAATTTTTAGAGGAGGAAAACAAGAAAAAAATGTTTAGCCTAAGGTTTCATGGTGGGGAATCCTGGCTGCGGAACGGGCGGGCAGAGGCTCTGTGGAGGAGACCTATTTGCAAATCAGGTGATTTTTGACTGGGGAATCCTGGCAGCACAAGGGGAGGGGTGGGGAGCGGCTGCCTGGAGGAAATCTCTTTGCAAATGAGGTGACTGGTACTGGGGAATCCTGGCTGCAGAAGGGAGGGGGCAGAGGCTCCGTGGAGGAAACCTCTTTGCAAATGAGGTGATTGGAACTGTGGAATCCCTGCTGCAACAAGGGACAGGAGAGGCTCCCTGCAGTTGCCCCCCGCCCTTTCGCGGTTCATATACTACGGTCCCGGTATATCGCAGTCCACAGTATATGAAAAAAGGCCCCCTGGGGTAAGGAGGAAAGGCCTTCCCAGGCCTGTCGGAGGCCCCAGAAGTGCTTCCCCGCAAACCAGAAGTGACTTCCGCTAAACCATAAGTGACCTCCAGATCACTAGAAAGCACTTTGGGGGCCTCTGGGGGACTGGAAAGCCCCTTGCAGGCCCACTTGGGGCAGTGCCAGGCCTGAGGTAAGTACAAGAGCCCACAGAGAGCCCGCCCAGTCCTGAACTAACCCAGCACCCGCATATTGCAGATTTTCAATTATTGCAGGTTGTGTCAGGTCCCTAACCCCTGCGATAGGTGATCTCTCTCTCTCTATATATAAGATGCACAGACATTTACTTTTACTTTTGAGGGGAGAAAGTCTGTCGTATACAGTGAAAAATATGGTAAGTTAGTACAGTAGTAGCCCCGTATCCATGGGGGATTAGTTCCGCCCCCCCCCCCCCCCCGATACTGAAATTGGTGGATAAGAGCAAACACCATCAGGACTTCCAAAAACCAATAGTGGCTGCTATTTGCGACAGTACCTTGCTTTGTGGCACCCGTTTGTGTCAGCAATTTGTTTAATAATTATTTATTTTGGGTGGCCAACCAGGGATAACTGAATCAGCAGATGCTGAATCAGTAGATATGGGGGTACCACTGTAAGTACATTTTTAAAGGTGTGAATTTTAAGATCACATACAAGTGCTAAAACCATTACTTTTCATTAATATAGTTTAGAAGAACTGCTGGGCAGGTCAGTAGTTTATCTTGCTGTGGAGCCAGAGGTGGGAGATTGATTCCCCAATGTGGCTTCTTGATAGAAGCTGGACTTTATCATCCATGGCCTCCCTTCCAACTCTGTAGTTCTGTGAACATTCTTATTATAAGATAAGTAAACCAGTCTGTGTGTCCTCATTTGTAATGCAAACACAACCATTAACGTATTCTGTTAAGCAAACTTCCCTTATCTCCGGAATTTTTTATGTTGTACAGATTTTATGTTATGCAAACTGTTTGTTATATGAGGGTCCACTGTATCTTGTAACAAATGTGGACCAAGAAAGGTACATTTCTGGGAGTCTGCAATAAAATACTCAGCAAGACTCAGCAGCTGTCAGGTGCTTTTTTGATCTTTGAAGTGCTGAACACCAGCTTTGGAATCTCTTGTTTTATATTGTATAAATTCTCTTTTCATCTTCTACACATACTTTCAAAGATGATTCATATAAGCAGTTCTGTCTCTAAGATGCTAGGCGGCAAGGGTTTATGCCAGGCATGTCCAAACTTCTGTCCTCCAGTTTTGGAAGAAAAGGCAGGATACAATTGGGTGGCTTCCACCAGATAGCATAACGGCCCTCCTGATGTTTTGGACCACAACTCCCACAGCCCTTTGCCATTGGAAATACAGGCTTGGAATTGTGGGAGTTGTGGTCCAAAACATCTGGAGGGCCGTTATGCTATCTGGTGGAAGCCACCCAATTGTATCCTGCCTTTTCTTCCAAAACTGGTATAATTACAAAATAAGTGTACTTAAAAATATTGTTTATACTAAAACTTAATTAAGCCAGCTGTCTTGCAGAAACAGAATGAATTTATACATTTCAAAGTGCTTCGGTTAAAAATAGACCTCAGAGTCAAATCTGAACTAAACTGTCTAAATCTTGCAAACCTTTATTGCACAGAATTCTACACAAGGCAACGTCCTAGATCAGGTGTCAGGACCCTGTGGCTTTCCAGATACTAACTCCAGTTCTCATCAACTCCAGACATGTCATGATGGATTTTAGCACTTGCTGGAGGACTGCAGCTTCTCTTTCCTTGAAGCACAGTTTCTGGTCTTGTTTGCATGTTGGTCCATGTTTGAGGCAGCTGATGTCCATAGCAAGAGAGCGAAGACAAGATTAGACCCATGCTTGACAAGAGAGAAATACAGGAATCTGCCTCTGCCAGTTAAGATTATTTTGTTTCATCTGCGTCAATGTTGCATGCTCTGACCGGCAACAGTTCTCCAGGGTCTGAGACAAAAGGAGTCTTTCATACAACCTTGTTCCTGATCCTCTGCACTGGAAATGTCAGGAACTGAACTTGTTTGGACAAGTGGGCAGTGCCCCCCTCCCAAATGATTAGCCCTTATCTAGCCCTTTTAGGTGACCAGTTGTTCATTCTTAAGGAGGGAGAGGAAAGAGGCTGCAAGACCAACATGCTCATGTCTAAACAAGTAAGAAAACATTGCAAGAAGAAGAAAGGCAAAGAAGCAGGAGGGACAATAAATAACAGTAAGACACTTAAGAGTAAGAAGAAAGCCTATCCAGTGATACAGTATCCCCTGTTCTTATCTGAATGAGAGTCCTGTGGCATTTTAAAAATGAACCTTTTCCCCCCTTGTCTAAGCTTTTCTGGGTTGTATCTCGCTTGTCCTCAGATGCAATGGAAGAAATAAACTGTGGTTTATGGAAATGTGCACCATATAATATTGCCTAGTCCTTAAGGTGCCACAATATGGTTGTTTTTGCTACAACAAACGTGTCTGTGAAGATTCTCAGTCATCCAGGTGAGTTTATCTGGAAGTGAGTCATGGCAACTGGACTTCTTTTCTTGAGAGATTGAAACGTTTCACTGCTCATCCAAACAGATTCGTCAGTCTGAGGAAAGCTAGTTGTGAGTCCTCCATTTTATAGTTCACTTTGATCTTATGTCACCCTGATCTAAAATAGGCTCATAAAATTAACAATGGCCTGAATAGGCTTGTTAGGTACACAATAGTCTCCATAGGCCATTAGGTGACCAATGGCCTAAGGCGCTGAAACCCACAAAGTATGGGGTCGTTAGCTATGGCCTTGGTGGTGGAGGTGTGAAGTATTTTTGATTTGTGCAGGGAATGTTGAAAACACTGCCTGATAAGTAGCAGATAGACATTGCCTAAGCCCCCCACCTCATATGTGGTTTGAGAGAGGGGTCAGGGAAGCCATTCATGTAAGTATTGAAAGCCCCTCTCTCAAAAGAGGTGGGGGACTCAGGCAAAGTGTGCTACTTATCAGGGAGTGATTTCAACAACCCCCAGACAAATCAAAAATACTTCATACCTCCTCCACCAAGGCCATAGCTAACAACATAGGTATGTTGATGCTGCTGTGAAATCATAAGTTATTTCCTGGACTTGGACTCCCATAAGCCTCCAGCTGGCATCTGAACTTTAACATATGGAGTGGAGGACCCAGCTCAAAGCAAAACCTGCCCCCCCCTTCATGTTGAGACAGCTTCAAATGGTAACAAGCTTCATATGCCTTTCCCTGCTTTAATTGCAACTACACGAGGCAGTGTCTGGCTTCTTCTTGAATGTCCGGAATGCTGCTGACTCAGCCAGAAAACCATGAGAAGTGTTTTGTCTCTCTTTCTCTCTCCCCCTCCTTTCCTCTGCCAGCCTCCCTCTTGATGTGAGTTGGTTCAGTCATCATATTTTTCTCTCCTACTCTGCTCATATAATAGGAATGTAGGAGCATTTATAGGATAACATTGGCAGTCGAACAATACCCCCTTCCATGCCTCCCCATGTTATCCTATAAATACCCCTTCCCCCATTCCCAGTTTGGCTCGTTCTCAGTTCCAGAAACTGGATGGAGGACCATAGAATCCTCCCATGGCAGCATTCACATGAAGGAATTGGAAGCCAGTGGTCACGTCACTTGTAATAGAATTCTCCCCAGGTCTGGCACTGCATTCAAAGAAATCTGATTATTTTTACATGTACATACTGCCTTTCCTCCAATGAACTCAAGGCTAAGTACAGTGGTACTTTGGTTTAAGAATGCCTCAGTTAAGAAGAAAAAATGGGTTAAAAAAAGAAATTATTGGAAATGGGGATGCTTCGGTTTAAGAATTTTTTTCAGTGGAATGCCCGGGTTTGCCTTTTTTCTGACCTCTGGAACAGATTAATTGGTTTTCAATTCATTCCTATGGGAAACCACATTTCGGTTTATGAATTTTTTGCAATACGAAACTGCCTGGAGAACTAATTAATTACTTAAACTGATGTACCACTGTATAAAGCTTTTCCTTGGTCATTTATTCTCTTAAAACCATGTGAAGTAGGTTTGGCTGAGAGGTACAAACTGGCTAAAGGATACTAATGGGTCAGTGGAGACTTGAAGCTAGATCTCCTGTGTCTCAATTCAACCTTCTAACCACTACACCAAATGGTTTCCAACCTTGGGAAATTCAGGTGTTCTTGGACTGCAACTCCCAGAAATCCCAGCCAACACATCTACAGTGTCCAACTACCAGACACCTGGGTTTGGGAACCACTGTATTGGACCATGAAGTGATAAGTGCAACATTGGAACCCTTTATTTCTCCCATAATATTTAGTTCCACTTTCATTGGGGCCTGAGGAACCACAGCACATTTACAAACCATGTAACATTCTGACTGTGTAAGTTTCTATGGATGTGAAAGTTAGATTTTGAGGAAGACAGATAGGAAAAAGATAGAGTTATTGGAATTGTGTTGCTTGAGATGACTACTGTACATCTCATGAACAGCAAGGATTATCAACAAGGAAATCTTAGACAGAGTCTTTCAAAAAAACTATATCTGGAAGGCAAGATCAGTCATACTTTGGTCAGGTTATGTGAGCTGACCCACTCAAAAGACAATTATGCTGAGATTGATTAGTGGTAAAAGAAAGGACCACCCAAAGACTCACTGGCCTGACACCATCAGAAGGGAAACTGAAATGACTTTTGTGGAACTAAAAGAAGCTGTTAAGAGATAGAAAGGCATGGGGAACATTGATCCACAAAGTGACCAAGGGTTGAATATGTCTTAACAGATAGAAGAAGACTGACTGCAGTAGTGTGGACTACATGGGGCTATACTTGCAGAGGGTTTGTAATCTTAAATTGTCACAACATGCATTTAAATCGTTAACTGGTTTACAGGTATCTGTCCAGATGCTAGCTTTACCCTTCAACAACTTGGTGCCTGGCTATCTAAAAACATCAACAGTTATTAGCCTTGACTAACAAATATGTGGGAGAGGGCCTTTTCCTGTCTGTTTCTCGGACGGTGGGATGCATTCCCTTCAGAGCTATGATCTGTTTTCATTCTTACTTTTAAGAGAATTAACACATGCTTTCAGACTTGCATATGACATTTAACTTGCCTTACTGTGTTATTATTGACACCTTTTAATATTAATGATTTTAATGTATTTACTTGACTTTAAAGGTTTTTAGGGTAGGGTTGGTTTTGCTTCATTTTGATTTTATAGTTGAATTCATTTTTACTTTTTTGTTCTTTTATGAAGCTTGCAAGCTAGCTTGAGTGCTGATTTTCAGTGGAAAATTAATAAGCAAGCAAGCAAGAATAAACCAAGTTTTCCAATCTCAAAGTCTAAGATTACCAGATCATGGCTGAAGTGTCAAGGAATTGTTATACTTTCCAGGTCTTTAGGCTGGGTAACAGAAATCAAGCTGCCTAGGTGCCCTGAGCACATCCAATTTTGCCTGATTTTGGAAGCTAAGCAGGGTTGGCCCTGGCGAGTACTTGAATGGGCGACCACCAGGGAATACCAGGTGCTGCAGGCACTTGGAGTAGGAATTGGCAAGCCACTCTAGTATTCCTGCCAAGAAAACTTCATGGACTTGGGGTCATGAAGAATCGGTCACAACTCTAACGACACAACAACAACATAAATAAAGGCAAATAGCAGCAAGGAGTAGGGAAGTTTTATATTTTTGTGTACGTGGCTTTAACTCCTGGACTCCAATTCCATCCATTCCAAGTTGGTATCAGAGCTCATTGGCTCAGCAGCAATGTGCTTATACATTTCTTGCATGTGCCACATCTCTGATTCATGAACCATCTTGTAGCACAAGCCTTGGGGGATGGCAGAGGCAGGTCAGGTGAGAGGAAATCACACATGCCAATGTGTGCTGCCAGTGAGGCTGTGCAGATTACCAGCTGCATCAGGAAGAGCAGCAACTGCTGTAGCTGCTGGGTCACTAATAACTGTGTTTGCCACCATCTTGCCATATGACCTGCTAAACTTAGGTTTCACCCTGATTCTGTGTCCATCCACCAAGATTCCCCTCATGCCTTTTTCTACAAGCAGTTCTGACTTTCCTGCCAACCTGTACCTGCCACCCCATGCAGTGTGACATCATAAGGCACTGATCATGTGATTTATAAGTTTTAGCCCTGAAACCTTAGGAAATGAGATGCCGCTGATGAGGCAACCATATGTGGGCTGGTGATTCAATTTACTGATCTTGTCTAACTGGGAGCATCAAACACATCAATGTGACAGCCAGTGAAACCATTCTTATCTCCATATTGAGAAGTGTATCCGATTAAGTTCAAAGAAAGAAAAGTTTGGAGAAAATTAAGATCATGGGCGCATTTACCTCTTCAGAAATATATTTCAGATGAAGTTGATTCATAGATTCAGATAGTCGAGTGTGGTTTTTAAGCCCAAGTTGTATAACACAATAATTTTGACACCAAATATATATGCTGTACTTAATTTTTTTTAAAAAATCTATATTCATATGTGTGTGTTGTTACAGTCGTGACTGACGCTTCATGACACCATGTCCATGGAGTTTTCTTGGCAGGAATACTAGAGTGGCTTGCCTACAGCACCTGGTATTCCCTGGTGGTCTCCCATCCAAGTACTAACCAGGGCCGACCCTGCTTAGCTTCTGAAATCAGGCAAGATCGGATGTGCATCTAGGCAGCTTTTTCTATATGCATATCTATATCCTAAGAGTTTGAATATCCTGTTTTAATTCTATTGCAAAACAATCCATCTCTCCCCCACACCTATTTATTCTAATGATTCCAAGGAATAGCAGGAAAAAAACTTGCCTGCATGAGATACGTACTATTTTTTATACACTGTATATACAGCAATACACAATGAAAGAGTGGGGTGAAATTGATTTAGCACTGGGAAATGCATTCCTTATTTCAAATCCGGATGTCCCCTAGTGCCAGCCTTGGAGTTCGATCCATTCACCATTCACTTTGTTGTAGACTTGGTCTTTCCAATTGCTCCTTCAATGTTAGTAATGGTGTGGCATGCACCAGGACAACACCGACCCACTTGTTTATGACAAGCCAGGATTTCCATGGATCACTGGCTTGCTATGTAATGGGAACATAACTACTGACTCATGCAGTATCAGAACAATAAACAGAAGGGTACTGATGCCCTAACATGGGTCTAGTGAACTTTCCTCAAGAATGGGAACAAAGTCCATTCCACTGTTATATCCAAGTGTATGGAGTGAGTTAGAAGTCTCTGAGGCAACCCACAGTTACAACAGAACAGCATAAGATGGAGCAACAAGTCCCTTTTATTTCTTATTTTTAAAGAGTTTTATCCTTCCCTAAGGGTGAAGGGAATTGTTTCAGATTGCTTCTAAAATCTTCTATGAGGTGCAGTGGATTGGGCCTCCGCAGAAATACGCCCTGCACATTCCCCTTCTGCATCCACACGGTTGGAGATTCCAGCAGAGCTGGCCTTAGCGGGAGCCCCATAGCTGACAACGGGCTGCCAGAGCGAGTTCTAGTTTAATTTTATTTTAATGCAAACAACTGTAGGCATTATTGCGACAAAACTCAAGCTAGACGGTCTCCTTGACCCCCTTCCCAATAAATGTATATTCATGGAGTAATCTTTTAGCAATCCAAAACCTACGGACAGAAAGAAGACATACCTGTCCAACGCCTGGTCACTCATTACAGTGTCAACTCCCAGAAATAATCCATGTCCACACCTCCCTATCTGGAAAAGATTGCGGCGCAACGTCAACCCCCCGCCCCCTCGCGCCTTCCCTGCCTTCAGAGCGAACATGGACCCGTTCTCCGAAGCAACTGCCAACGGCTCCCGATCTTGGGTTCGCGCGGTGGATCGTGATTAACCCAGTGTTCTGCTTCGCGCGGACATGCCCCCGCATTAAAAATAGCCTTTAGCATCTTCCGGCTTGTAGGAGAAGCGCTTGCTCCGGTCCCCCAGAACGCCTAAGCAAGCACCTCCCTGTTGCTTAGGCCAGCCTTTCGGCCGCGCCTTTCCTCCGCCCTTCCTTTCACTTGGCTCTCGGCTTTCCTCTGTCGCCAAGGCCTGCCGAGGCGAGGAGGAGGAGGAGGAGGAGGAGGAAGAAGAAGCGGTTGGGGAGGGCTGGGGAGAGGAGCGAAAGGAGGAGGAGGAGGAGGAGGAGGAGGAAGGAGCAGCAGCCACAGAATCAAAACAAGAGAGACACGCCTTTCCCCCCTCGCTTGCACTTCTTCCCGTGGCCAGGAGGTTGTGGCGTGTGCACGTATGTGTGTGTGTGTGTGTGCATGTGTGGCGTGTGCAGGCGACGGGCCCGCTGTGTGTGTGTGTGTGTGCACGAGGGGGAGGGCGAGTTAGCGCCTCCGCCTGACAATGGAGCTGCAATAAGCCCGGCTCGGTGGGGCTCGCTGGGTTAGAAGCGCAAACCCGAGCGGCCGCACCAGGCGCCTCTCGGGCCACCTTATCTTCCTCCTCCTCCTCCTCCAGCTTCCCGCTGCTGCTGCTGCTGCTGCGACCCGCTCCTCCTCCTCCTCCTCCTCCTCCCTTGGCGATGCCGAACCAGAAGAGTAACAAGGGCAAGAAGAACAAGCGCGCCAACAGCAGCGGGGACGAGCAGGAAAATGGAGCCCAGGCAGCGTCGGGCGCGTCGGGCCCGGGAGGTGCCTCGGGCGCGGTGGCCGCGGCGGGGACGGGCGGGCCAGCGGCGGCCTGCGGAGGCGCGGGAGGCGCCGGGGGAGCGGCGGCCGCCACAGGCTCGGCGCCGGGCGACGCCAAGAACGGTAGGGAGCCAAGGGGGAAACCGAGGGAGGGAGCGAAAGAAGGGGCGAAAAGGCGGCCGTGCAAGGCGGGAGGGTGCAACTTCTCCCCGTCTCTTTCGGGGTTCAGCCGATGGGTGGACGCGCTCGATGCCGCCGCCGTGCTAGGAGTTGCAAAGCTGCCCGGGGCCTTCGATGGCGCAGCAGTCTAAGGACCGGGGGCCGCCCGCAGCTCTTGGGACGGGCGATTCCCGCGTACCCTATCGGGTTGCAGATATCCTGGGCTTCGAGGGTGTAGCAAAGCCATGTGGTTTCTCGGGCTGCTTCTGATCGGTTTCGTTGCTGGCCCAACCCCTGTTCCAGGTGGTTGTGCAAGCGAAGTAGGAACCGAAAGAGCTTTTCCGCTCGCTGCCGCGCTCTTGGGCAGGAGAATTAGCCAGCTTTCTCCTCGCACTGTCAGGCCTGGGAGTATCCGGATCCCAGTTCAGATAATAGATTGGCGCCGATTTTGTTTGCAAATTCGGAGATGCACAGATTTGCCTATTGAGTGTGGCTTTCTCCCAAGAAAATGCGCGTAGGATTGGAAGCTGGTATCACAAGTATATAAGTAGAGTAGTATGCTACATAAATATTTACATCAAAACAAAAGATCAAAATAAGCGCGCGACACACACCTTTCCAAAGGTTTCGGGTAGCCCGCCTGTTTCAATCTTGGAATCGGGGTATTTTGGAGAACAGTTGCACCAGAGAGAAAGTGGGCTGAGGCTCACTTTCCTGTGTTCAACCCTGCCTCCATCCACCAACTGCATGAGCACAGAGTTCTTACTCAGAATCCGTTGAGGGGAGAGACCTCACTTGTTGGTATGATTCATCTCACTACATGTACTAACATTTGTCTGTCTGGAGTGCCCATGGGTTTTGTTCCAATGGGCCTTGCTATTCTAAACTTGGCCACAATTCTGGCTGGAGATGTAAAAGTTCCAGAAACTTTGGGGAAAAAAACATTTCCAGAAAGTTTACATCTCACCTACTGGCTGTTGTTTATTTATGCAACATAATTTGTAGAATTGTTCCCCAAAATGATACCTAAGTGGTGTATACAGTAGTAACAATACAGTATAAGAATGCACTTGAAATGATAAAGCTGCATAATAATATTTGAAGACAACCCTGAAGACAAACACTAAGTGAGAGCCTGGAGAAAAGGTGATATTGATGCACCAGTATTTTTTTAGTTCAGATTCTTGAATACTAATACAGTAGATGGTTTTTCTCTTGTTAGGACTGCTGTGGTAGGGAACAAATCACTTTCAAGAAATTATTGTTTTTTTCAGCAAGTGCAGTTTATGTACACATATGTGGCATATGGTGCATTGTAGACTAGCTGTGGTGCCAGCAACTTTGGGATATTTACAAGCCAGTCAGCACATACAGTATAATGAAATTCTTTCTTGCCTTCCTCCATTTCTCATCCTATCAATATAGGACAGGCCTGGAAGGTAACCTCGGCAGTCTTTGCCCCTTGTATTATCTAACCTTCAACCACAACTCCCACAGTCCTTTGTCTTTGGCAAGCTAAGCTTAGAATTCTGGGAGTTGTGGTCCAAAACATCAGGAGGGCCAAAGTTTGGACATGCCTGATTGGTATATGCTGCCTATTTTAAGCATGTAAGTGTGCGTGTTTGTGTGTGTTTGTGTGAGAGAAAGAGAGATAGAGAGAGAGAGAGATTTGAGGGTTAGGGGGGATCAGCTCCAATCTATTATCTGAAGTAGCACCCAGATACTGCCAGGCCCGTAGTCTGGTGAAACTGCTTGGATGAGTAGCGAAACGTTTCGATCTCGCAAGAAAAGTCAGGTTGCCATGATTCAACTTCCAGATAGACTCACCTGGATGACTAAGGGCCTTTTTACACGACCCCTAAGATCCGCTGGCCACTTAAATTCAGACCAGAGATCTTAGGGGTTCCTCACTCTTCCTCTGTCACCACCCCCCTCCGCACTTCCTGGTTGCTGGCTGCCTGAGGGACGGAGAAAAAAGAAAGAAAAGAATGCCGGTTTACCTCTGTTTTGTTCCCGGCAGCATACAGATCTCTTAAAGGGGCGGGGCGCAAAAAAAGAACAAAGAGAAGCCAGGAGAGCCCCGCACTCACTATCCTTACACCGGATCAAATATTTGTCACATCCAAAAAGCAGGTACAAGAAAACTGCTGTTTGGTCTTGCTAAAGTGGGCGGGGTCGCACTTAATTGTCTGCAAAGTCCGGAGCTGGTGGGTAAACATTTTTAAGGTCCGGACCTTGCAGCCATTTGCGGCGGAGCTTAGGGGTCGTGTATAAACGCCCTAAGTATCTTCACAGACATAGTGGGGGAACTTAGTAATTTTAAGAAGAATAAATATAGGTGAAAAATCACTCTCCCCTTCCCCCCACTGGCAAGAGAACGATAGCTGTCAAACTGTTTTTGCATGTATGTGTGTAAAAACACATAAAGTAGACAATTTATTATAATAAATATAAGGAAACATTTGGGAAGCATAAGACTGTTTCAGCTGTAGGTTTTTATTCTGGTCCTTGCTGAGCACTGTGCTTCAAGCACTTGAATGAAGAAAGAGGTAGATGCCTAGTTTCTACTTACTACTGTGAAATTCATACAAAAACACTGGCTTCAGTCTACTAATGTCTTATTTCAGCACAACACAAATTAAATTCTGTAGTCAAGAGTTTTCAGCAAAATGCCCACTACTGGTGACATACAGCAGACTGGTAGTTTATACTAAATTTAAGATATTGGTTGCACATTTGGGTGAGTTCTAACACTGCATATGTGTAAGGATGGCTATTTTTGCTTCTCTGATAGCCTCTATTCCCAAATATTGGCTGTTCTTGCACAAACGTGTAGCTCAGAAAGAGTGTCCAGCTGTGGTGGGTGGACATAGGAGAGGGCAACAGGAAGATTACTCTTCTGAGGCTTGTGTACTGTTATGTTGCTAAAAATTGGGGTTTGCATGTGCTGATAGATTGTGTGTGTGTGCACACGCGCATAATAGGACACTCCGAGCTATATTAGTCTGTTTCAACATTGGGGAAGATTGACAGATTTATTTCAATGTGAGGTTTCTTGGACTACAGTCCAGGAAAGCTCATGGCAAAATAAATTTGTTAAATTTCTCTTTAATGTGCTACAGCATGTAATTTTATTGTACCATAGCCCTAGCTGCCGTATGCTTATGATTCACGAGTGGTTTCCATGTTACTTTTCCCCAGAGAAATTATTGGCAAAGTCTGACCTTTCCACTTTTTTTCCACAACCTTTTTATTATGGGTATTATTCACTAAGGCTGCTGTTCTGCCTCTTATTCCTGCCATCTTTTGAGAGCTTGATGTCTTGTTATTGCCATTGTACAGATAGGCAAGGTCCAGTGGCCGTTATGAGGTGAAGAGACATTTTTCTAACCCCTCACTCTTTGTGATTGGTCTAAGGAGCTGAACAACTGACTGTCGAAACTCCTCACTCCTGAGGTTGGATTAGTTTTTTTTTTTATAGAACGTACCTAGTCCTGGAGTGTGTTCCTGGGGAAAAACATTTGAGCAGAATACCAGCAATAATATACAAGTAGGACCCCAGTGTCCACTGGGGATTGGTTCCAGGCCTTCCTGTGGATAATGAAAACTGTGGATAAGAGAGAACGCCTGCCCAACCACCTCCAAACTGCTGTTTCCTGACAGTAGCTTGTTTTATGACTGCTGTTTTGAGACAGTAGTTTGCTTTATGGCTGTTGTTTGTGACAGTAGCGTTCTTTACAGATGCTATTTGTGACAGTAGCTTGATTTACAGCTGCAGTTTGTGATAATAGCTTGCTTTGTGGCTGCTGAATTATTTAATTTTTTTCCTCTCTCAACCGTGGATAACTGAATCAGTGGATAATGAATCAATGGATACGGGGGTCCTACTGTACAACACTTGTCTCTTTGAAAGATGGTCAAAATGTCAGCTTACTTTCCTTAGCGAATTAGTTGTGGTTTTCGTAGAGATCGAGAAAGAATTAGTTTTGGGGAATTAGTCTGTTTTCTACAGAGAGTGATTTTAATGTGGTTGTTGACAGTTTGCTTTGCTTTTTTATATACTGGCTTTTAACTTGTTTCTCTTACTTTGTTTCCAACAGTGACATTTTTGTCTATGCATTTTGAATTCCAGGAGATTTTCTAAAGAGATAGAAAGAGAAAAAACTTTGTTTTAAAGCAGATCCTTTGGTTTAAAGCCAAAGTACTGGCTGGAGCTATACTACCTCCCACCCCCAATAAAGAAATTCAGGCCACAGGTCAATCCTTCCACTCAGCATGTGGATCCAGTGGCTAAAATCCATTTGTGCAAGTTTATACTGCACAAGATGGATGATGTCATCATATGGCAATGGGAATATTTACATTATTTGAAGGCTTCCCATGCCTCCCCACTTTTCAGGTCCTAGGGCAGTGTTGGCGAACCTTTGGCACCTGTGTCTAGGATTAATAGAAAGCCATGCATTCTGTAACCATGTTCTAAGATGCTGTTCAGGCTCATAATGACTAAGATGAGCTACAGCATTTATGGTGTTTAAATGAGTGGCAACAAAGAGGCAGAAAGAGGACGAGAGACAAGTAAGAAGGCTCAAATCTACTTGGTTTTCTATCCTCATCTTCAGAGGTGTAAGATTAGAAAGTGTGTGCTTTCTATATTCCTACAGAAAGTAGTTTGGTGGAAGCTCCAGAGGTGATAAATGATTTTTAAAAACTGCCATGTTGCAGGTGCAGATATCTCATCTCATGTGATTGATTAACGGATATATCCGTCTCTTAAAAGACTTACACTAAAACTCATACCCACATACCTTCTTTTGCTGCTTGCATTGTTTTTGGAAGTACAGTAGGACCCCCGTATCCACTGATTCATTATCCACTGATTCAGTTATCCGCAGTTGGCACAGGAAAAAAGAAAATAAATAATTCAGCAACTGCAAAGCAAGCTACTGTCGTAAAACAGCAGCTGTAAAGCAAGATACTGTTGTAAAACAGAAACCATAAAGCAAGCTACTGCCACAAACAGAAGCTGTAAAGCAAGCTACTGTCAAAAAACAGCAGCTGTAAAGCAAGCTACTGTCACAAAACAGCAGTTTTTTGGGGGATTTTGGTGTTCTTTCTTATCCATAGTTTTCATTATCCACAGGAAGGCCTGGAACCAATCCCCAGCGGATACGGGGGTCCTACTGTATGTCCATTATCAGTAACCAGAAATAAGCAAATATGCAAATGGACTGAAGTTCATCAGGTCTGGGTAAGGTTTTAATACAGGGGTGCCCAAACTTTGTAAGGAGGGCCAGATTTGGTGGCTGAGAATGTGTCAGGGGCCGGTTGCTCCCCAACCCTACCATCCCACTGCAAGCCCCACCCACTGACTCATAAGCCCCACTCACTGACCCCTTGCAACCCCACCGGCAGGAAGGAAGGCGATGGCTGGCTGGCCGGCCCGCCCAGCCCCACAAGTTTCCTGGTGGTGCTGGTGGTGATGGCCTGCCCCCTCGTGCGCCCACCCAGCCCCACAAGCTTCTGCTTACCGGCCGACCAGCTGGCCCAGCCCCTCAGGCTTCCCGGCGGTGTCAGTGTTGGCGGAAGATTTTTTTTTTAAAAAAACAAAAAAAAGGGGCAATGGTGGGGGTGGGATGGGCGGGCCAGCCAGCCGCGGGCCACTCAGAATGGCCTGACGGGCAGGATTTGGCCCCTGGGCCGGACTTTGGGCAGGCCTGTTTTAATAGAATGAAAGGTGGTGTCACTCTCTTTTTTACCTGCTGCCTATCTCTGCATCATGCATATTTTCCTTCAATACCTTTCTGTTTCTTCTGTTACTTACAGTGCTTGTTTATGATACACGTAGTGCATTTCCTTCAGAACTGCCAAATTGAGACTATATCGAGCAATTTATGTACATGTTTGTCAGTGGGTTGCTTAGGACTTGGTGACTCATAGTTGATTATATGCACAGTGCCATTAAAAGAAGGCATCAAGTCTGAGGTTTTCACAGGTGTTCTGCTTGTGGTGGCTTTTTTTATTCCACATGTGCACTTGACCACTCAAAGACAGGGACAGGGATGGGAATTTAAGAATTAAAGGACTTCTGCTCCTTACTTTCATGCCATTCCACTCTCGGTTTCAAGGCCTTTCCTTTGCTGCTTCTTGGATCAGTAGGAAAAACTCCCTGCTTGCAGGGCAGAAGTCAGGAGATTCCCTCTTGCTTTCCAAAGGTGCACAGGAGGGCAGCTTCTGAAGGAGGCTTCCTCCGTGGGAGTCAAAGCTCTCATGAAGGCAACTTCTGTTGGAACCGCCCTCCCATCTCATGACTCCCCGCAGTGCAGCCAGGTGCTTTTCTTGCCCATTGAAGAAGTGAGCTGCTCAATCTCCCTTTGGTTTGGGAATTTTTGCTCTCATAATACAGCCTCGGGGGATTCTGGCTGAATTATGAAAGGGGAAGTACAGTATTTTGATTCTGAAAGGCCCTAAATCAGTGATTCTCAACCTTCCTAATGTTGTGACCTTTTAATACAGTTCCTCATGTTGTGGTGCAGGTGCCATAGAGAACTTCCCTCTATAGACACCCTCAGCCAATCACAGCCTCTAGTGCCATTGACTGACATCCCCTCCAACCTATCAAGCTGTAACTCACTCACTCCTCCCCTTCCTCCCCCTCCTTCCCCAGACCCAAGCCGTTTGTGGCTTTTTCTTCACTGCCTCGTGGCGACCCCTGTGAAATGGTCATCGGACCCACAAAGGGATCCTGACCCCCAGGTTGGGAAGCACTGCCCTAAATAGTGATTTCTTGACCTGGGTAACAGCAACATCTGTGATGTTGTCTGTTGTTGTTGATGAACATAATGTGAACAACTCCTACATGTTTTCTACTGACCTTTTTGGCAGGAAGGTGACGGTGACTCGGGCAGTGTCGCCCAGTCTGATGCCCTTCAGATACGCTGAAGAGCAGCTCTCATTATCTTCAGCCAGCAGGGCCAGCGGTCAACAGACCTGGAAGATCAGGTTGAAGAATAGCTGCTATAGCCTGCTGAATTGTGATGCAGCATTGCATCATGCTTAGCAATCATTGGCTTTGCTTTGTATACCTCAACCTCCAGAGTTGGCCATGCTGGCTCCTGGTATGGCAGCCTTAAACCATGAGATTGTACAAGCCTTTAATACTTCAGCCAAGAAGTCCTTTTCCTACCTGACTTTCTCTTTTTATTTTTATCTCAAATAATTGGCTGCAGTAAACTGTACCTTTCATTTCTAATAAGTGGATGAAGTAACCTAGTTTTTGGAATTTTATGAATAATTTCTTTGTTTTTATTCATTCAGTTTAGTTATTGTTCCTTGACCTTTCTCCCACTCCAAGTTATGCATAGCGTCCTGTGATAAATTCATATTTCAGATGCTTCTATTTTTTTCTAGTTGCCTCTGTAAAAATCCTCAATTTCCATGCCGAGAATATGTAGCATTGTACTGCATATGTTCACAAAACCAAATTTAAGATATTGCTGACTGTCTCAGGGATCTGCAGTGGTGGCCAGGCGATCTGCAAAGGGTTTGAGGTGACGGCTGCTCAGCTGGAGTCCTTTGCAGACCTCCCACCAACCCGTCGCAGTGAGTGGAATGCAATGGCGTGGAGAGCGGGTTTCAAAGGGACAGAGATGAGCTGTCATGGCTCTCTCAGTTTGAAACCCATTCCCCCTGCCACCGCGAGGGGCTCCTCCTCCTCTTCCTCCTCTTCACCTGAGTCTCGGAGCAGAGACCTGGGTGAAGAGGAGGTTGCTGCCCCCTCAAACAAAGTCAGCCGAAGGCTGCTCTCCACAGCGCCCCCTGGAGAGCCGATTTTGACAGGTCTGACCTGTCGAAGTCAGCTGTTTGATGGGGCTGCAGGAGAGCAGCCTTTAGCTGCTCTTGATTGGGGGAGGAGTTAGGACAGCCTTCCCGTAGGAATGCATTGAAAACCTATTAATCCGTTCCCTCCAGAACAGATTAATTGATTTTCAATGCATTCCTATGGGAAACTGCTGATCGACTTATGAGCTAACTGACTTACGAGTGTGCACTTGGAATGGATTAATATCATAAATCTTGGTTCCACTGTATTGTTCATCATGATTCAGCATTGGGTTAGGAGCTCAGTAGCTAACACTTAAGAACATAAGAACAGAAGAACACTTCAGTTCTTGATAGGTTATTTATTTATTTATGTAGTTAGATAGTTGACTTTTATATCTCCCATCTAGCCCTAGGGCTACTCTGGGTGATTTACAACATAGAATAACGAAATAACAAAGTAATACAGCCCATTCCCCCAGTTTGGAGAGATCCTTCTGGAGCTCTTTGCAATCTTCTCTGGTTTTTTACTACACGGAAAAGGTTTGTGTCATCTACAAACCTGACCACCTCACTGCTTATCCCTGTCTCCAGGTCATTTATGAACAGATTGAAAAGCACCAGACCCAGAGTGGGGCACACTGCTTTTCACCTTTCTCCATTGTGAAAATTTCCCATTGACACCTACTCTTTGTTTCCTGGATCTCAACCAGTTCTCAATCCATATGAAGACCTACCCTCTTATCCCTTGACTGTGCAATTTTCTCAGCAGCCTTTGGCGAGGGACTGTGCCAAAAGCCTTCTGAAAATCAATATAGATAATATCCAACGGTTCACCCAAATCTACATGCCTGTTGACCTTTTCAAAGAATTCTAAAAGGTTTGTCAGGCAAGACTTACCCTTATAGAAGCCATGCTGATTTTCTCTCAGCAAGGTTTGTTCTTCTGTGTGTTCTTCACTGCAATGTATTGCCTCCAGTCCCCAACTCGGAGAGTCTCCCCAGAAAGATACCTTGATCAACGGTATCAAAAGCCATTAAGAGATCTAGGAGGACCAACGGGGACATTTTGCCCCTGTCAGATTCCCTCAAAGGATCATTGAGCAGGGCGGCCAATGCTGTTTCCATACTATGGCACGGCCTGAAGCCCGACTGAAAAGGTTCAAGGGTGTTTGTGTCATCCAGAAGACCCTGAAGCTAGTCTGCCACCACCCTCTCCTTGCTCATATAGGAAATATTGGTGACAGGCCTATAGTTATCAATTTGAGTCCATTACTTTCAGACTGATGTAGGGTTAATGCTGAGGGTAAAGTGGGATGGTCTCCCCTCTCAGAATAGATGGCTTTTTAATGAGAATAAGAGAGATTAGAGTTAGACAGTAGCCCAAATAGGAGGGTGTGTGCTGACCGATTTACTGTCACAGAATGTTCTACTGGTCTCCATGCTGGTGCAGAGGAAACCCACATGTGAGAATTTACAGGTGACCACTCAAATAACTACAATTACATATAGCTTACCTGTCCTTTTTCATTCAGGTAGAAGGCAAATGATGTAACATTAATTTGTTCCTAGTTGCTCTGGCAATTAACAAGTCACTTTAGAGATTTTGGGGCCTTTGGAATTGGGCTTTCCTGTTTTATCGCAGTGTGTTACTTCACTTAATATCAGGTCATATCGAAAGCATGGACACGTATTTGAAATTTAAAAAACAAAAATGCCTAAAAATAGTTTTTTAGCCTAGGCAGAAAACCTAATAAAGCTTAGAATAGCAGCATGACCATTTTTAAATGGGAGTAGAAAAGGGAACTTAAAATCTGAATTTAAGAATGAGTGCTGTGGGGAAGAGGATTGGAAAGTAGTTGACGAGAATAATAAAAAGCAAAGGTGGGAGGGAAAAAAAAGATGAACATGGATTGAAGCAAATGGACCAAGATACTGTATTTTCTTCAGGTAGATATAAGCTTGGTTAGGGGATTGAATTAAAGACATTTCCCAAGAATTCCTAGTACAGTAGCTAGGATCTGCTATGTATTTCTGGGTGTGAAATATTATTGGCTAGAATATTTAATTGGTTAGATAAAGTGACCCCCCCCACTTAATAAATAGGCAGTGAGGCTAGATGGCTCAGTGCTTTCGGTAAGTGGCTGCAGAGCCAGAAGTTGGGGAGTTCAATTCCTGACTGGGCCTTCTAGACATGGGTTCAGCAGTTCTAAGAAGATGACAACTAACTTGGTCTCCTTCCCGGAAAGATTTTAAAATTAAGATTAGCAAGCAGGTTCTTTTTTTCTTAGAGAAGAGGATACCTTTTCTGTGATTGTGCTTGCTGAGTTGGATACATTTTTTTAAGGTATATACAGTTTACAGACATAACAAATTGATCTCATAATTGGGCTGCAACTGTCTCTCTCTTTGCAGAATATCATTAGTTTTGGAAACTGTATAGGAAGCAAGATATCCTTTGAACATACCTTTTTCTGGGTGCATGTAAGTATAATTTTAGTCAGGGTTGAGATAGATGGTTCAACTTGAGCTAGATTGTATTGTTTTCATTCTGAATATTTAACCTGAACAATTTCAGTGTACCCATTAGTCTCCCTAAAGTTGATCCAGTATAGGCTGCATGTAGCTCATGAACTGAATTTGCCCCCAGTTGAAAAAGAAAATGGAAATCTTGGCTCAAAAAGTATCTTTGTGTTTTTCAACTTGGAATGGAAGATGTGTTTTGTCATATTTTGACAAAATGGCACCCTCTGGTCACTTGAGAGTCCCCAGAATTAAAATAAAATCTAAATAAAATATATATAAAATAAAATAAATAAAAATATATATAAATATATATATATAAATAGGGCTGGGGGTCCTTGAGCAGGCCCAGCCTGTCAAGATCCTAGAATGGTCATGTGTAGCCTTCTGGACCTCTGAAGACTGGGTACCTTTATCCTGAACATACCACATACATCATATTACAAGGTGTAATTTCTCAAAGCTAACTTTCCAAGCCTTTAATATTGGAAATCTGTATTAATTAAAATATGTGGCTTTAAGGCAAAGAGGTTAGTCGATTGAAGTTGTTCAAGATATTAAAGGCAGTTGTAAATTCTGAGATAGGAATGCAAAGCTTTTTGTAACATCAGAGTGAGGAAAGATCTTCACACGTTGACTTGACTTAGTTGCATCAGTGGATGCAAATTGATGTTCTAGTAAGGTGGGTTTTATTGATATGACTTTACTTGTTAAGTTCTTCATGGCATGTTGAGTGGTTAGAATATATTAATTAAAGGGTAGGCATCCATCTTTTAAGTAAAATCACGGCGGGTGGTCCCAATCTGTGCAGAGGTGATCCACCTGTATTTTTTTTTTTTACTATTAAAGCGATCTCGCCCTCTTCCATTGTATCCAAAGGCTTCCCTAGCACAAAAGGGAGCCCCAGAGAGCCTTGGAACCTAAAAGGAGGGGATGGGAAACTTTCTATTAAATAAAAACTTTTGACAGTGCTCAGTCCAAGGTACACTGCTGCAGATTTGTGTAGCAGAATGTTGCCCCGCTATATTATTATTAAAATCAACATTCTAATACTTTTATATCTTTGATTAAAATGCTAATTATCATTTGCCTTTAAAAAGAAAGCTAGGACTTTGGGCAAAATCTATTATTTGAGCACAGGACTAAATGGGAGGCAGATGTAGTACAGTCTCTCCTCTGCTATCCTATTCCTGGTAAGCTTTAAAGAGGTAGTACCTGGCAGATGAATTCTCAAAGTAAGGTTGAAATACACACCATTTAACTAATAAACACTAAACATAACATCCAGTCATCAAACTAAAATACGGAAGATTTTACAGTAGGACCCCCATGTTCACGGGGGATCAGTTGCGGGCCACCCCGCAGATGCTGAAATCCTTGGATAAGAGCAAATGCTCTTATCCAAGGGTGACGGTGGCAAGAGTAGTGGAGGGGTTCTGGGGGCAAAAGCTTTCTCCCCAGACATCCAACCACCCCCTGTTGCTGGGCAGCATGGCAGACCGGGCGTTGCGAAGGCGCACTCCTGCACTGCCTGGTCAGCCACCCAGTCAACTCAAACAGTGGCCCTAGGGTAAGTTGGGGTGGTAGTAGTAGTGGTCTCACCAGTGCAGCAGTTCTCCAGGCTGGGTAAAAGGCCCTGAGGGAGAGTCTTTGGTGTGCCTGGCTGGGGGAAATAGCTGGGGCTGCCGGGATCCTGCTGAGGTGGTAGCTCATCCTGGCATTGGGGTTCGCTAATGGGGGGGGCTAAGGAGGACTTCTGTCAGCCATCCACTGTGGCAAGGCACGTGGCAAACCCTGATAAAAACAGTAAAAACAAGAGCAAATCACCTTTAAAAGTAGATGGTGCCAACCAATCATACAGAAACCAGGAGGACAAGAAAAACGGTTGGTCAGATAGGGTTGGTGAGGAAGCCTCTCTGAAGAGCCATGTCTTTAGCCTTCCCTTAGATATTAGTGTGGAGGGGTTTAGGCAAAGCCCTACTGGAAGCTGATCCCACAGCATTGGAGCTTCCACAAAGAAGGCCCTACCTCTTGTAGAAGATTTATTTGGGCCTTCTTTGGGAAGGATCTTGTGGGCCAGGTAGATGACATTAGGGAAATATGCTCCAATAATGTGGGCCTAAGCCATAAAGGTTTTTGTATGTAAGTGGCAGAATCTTGAACCTGATCCAGAACTCATTGGGCAGTCAGTGGAGATGATACAGTCAAAATGGCTCACACCAACATCCATTCTGGCTGATTGCATTCTAAATCTTTTGAAGTCTCTGGATCAAGACTAAGGGAAGCCCCATGTAGAGGGCATTGAGGTAGTTGATCTGGGAGATTACCAGGGCCTGCACCAAAGTCCTGGGGATTGGGGCTGAGTTGGGCCATTAGCCCGAGCTAGTTAAAGGCTGGTTTTATTTTCAAAATCCATTGGTTTTTATCCACCTTGATTAATGCTAAAGGCTTTTAGGAATTGCAGTCCATGAATACCTGGGTTACCCAAGGTTTGTTGTTCAGTCGTTCAGTTGTGTCCGACTCTTTGTGACCCCATGGACCAGAGCTCGCCAGGCCTTCCTATCTTCCACTGCCTCCCAGAGTTTGGTCAAATCCATTTTGGTTGTATCGATGACACCGTCCATCCATCTCATTCTCATATCTTTGTTTACATGAGCCAGCAACCACATATACACTTCTGCAGTCATGTTGCAATTGTAGTACTCTTCATCACTAACTGGTTCTCTGAATCCCTCCCTGTTCTACAGTGGAATATTGCAATAACTGTCTGTGAATTGTCCCTCCAGTTTGCATGCCTTATATATCGTACATGCATGTTGGAATCCTAGGAACTGGTATATTTGAAATGTTACGACTTACAAGCCTGTGTATGCAAACAATGGCATAGTCTCATAAGCGGGTACATATTTTAGGAGGTGCCAATGTTTATATTTTGCATCAATATATTGCCCTAGAATTATGATCAAATGTAACATTAAGTGTAATTTGGAAGTTGAGTCACAGCAACTGGACTTCTCTTCTATCAAGAAATGAAGTCCAGTTCCTATGACTCATCTTCCAGATAAACTCACCTGGATGACTGAGAATCTTCACAGAAATATGTTGGCATCTCCTTAAAGGATGTGCTTGGCTAGGAGGAGATGTCGTTGTTTGCATATATTAAGATCAAATCCACTTGGTGCATCAGGATTTCCCATCCAACATTCCTCAATTATGTATGTGCATTGGAACCCCCATGATTGTATTTTAGGATTAACAGATTTATTTCAGTACTTCATCTATATGTTAGTAGGCATAAAAGAAATATTGTACAGTGTTCCATTGGCATTTTGGGGTATATAATGTGATGGTTATTATTTGCATATAGTAGCAACTTCTGTCATGCATATAGTTCAACAAATCCTGTTACCCTGTAACACAACTGATGAGTTTATTGTTTCTGTGTTTGACAGAAGCACCTTGTGCTACACCACTGATCTGTAGCTTTGGCCGGCCCGTTGACCTGGAAAAAGATGACTACCAGAAAGTTGTGTGCAACAACGAACATTGTCCCTATAGCACTTGGATGCATCTTCAGTGCTTTTATGAATGGGAGAGCAGCATTTTGGCCCAGTTTAACTGCATTGGGAGAGCAAGGAGTTGGAATGAAAAACAGTGTCGACAGAACATGTGGACCAAGAAAGGGTATGACCTTGCATTCCGTTTTTGCTCTTGCCGGTGTGGCCAAGGCCACTTGAAGAAAGACACTGATTGGTACCAGGTGAAACGAATGCATGATGAGAAGAAGAAAAAGTCAGTGTCCGAAAAGAGTGGTGGAAGATCAATGTCAGAGTCTTCAGAAGAGGTTAAAAAGTGCAGGCCTGCAAGCAAACCCCAGAAAGGGTTAAACCATGATATCCAGCGGCGGCATTCGATGGATAGACAAAACTCTCAAGAGAAAGGCAGTGGCAGTAGTAGCTATGCCGTCCGCTCTCCTTGTGGTTCTCCTGGCCAATCCCCCCCAGCAGGTTACTCTGTCCTAGCCCCTACACATTTCAGTGGGCCTCGTTCTTCACGATATTTAGGGGAATTCTTGAAGAATGCCATTCACCTAGAACCTCACAGGAAGAACATGGCCAACAATAACATGTTCAGGAATGCTCATTTTGATTATGGGACCTCTGGGCTGCAAGCACATAGATCAGGACATTTTGATGCTCCTGTACAGTTTTTGAGAAGGCTTGATCTCTCTGAACTCCTTGCTCACATACCCCGGCACAAATTGAACACTTTCCATGTTCGGATGGAAGATGACGCCCAAATGGGTCAAGGAGAAGACCTGCGGAAATTCATTCTTGCCGCACTCAGCGCAAGCCATCGAAATGTTGTCAACTGCGCCTTATGCCACAGGGCACTGCCAGTGTTTGAACAGTTTCCTTTGGTGGATGGAACCTTGTTCCTTAGCCCATCAAGGCATGATGAAATTGAATATGATGTTCCCTGTCACCTTCAAGGTACTGGTTCCTTATTAATTCTGCTTCTTAAATGATCACCTTGTATTGTTCAGTTGCTTTCTTGTGTTTTGTAGCCAAAAGATAGAGGTTGCTTAGAACTCTGCTGCTGATTTGTGGTTGTGTAAGGGAAATCACTAGAGACGGGTGTTTCGTTTCGGAAGGGGACTGGTTCTGAAATGAAACACGCCAACACAGCTAGTGCTCGGAATCCAGTCCCACTCTCCGAAACAAGATCAACCACTGTCTTAAATTGCTGTAGTTCGCTGTGAGGGTCGCCCTCATCACCACCTTCTCAAGGCACTTTCGCTGCTTCTGTGCTCCCAAAACATGTTTGACCAAAGCAAGGTCATATTGGAGTTTTGATACATGTATACATTTGATACATATGGTTCTCTTCATAGATTTGTTTGGGGAAATGAAATAAGGGTTTCTGGCTGTCCTTGCATGAAAAGTAATGAGAAAAAAATAATCTTTTATACGAAATATTATTTAATAGATTTATTTTTGTTAGGCACATTTTGTCCTTTAGCCAAAGCCTGAGGTTGCTTATGATAACCCATAGCATGATAATCCTTGCCTTCAGACTTAAAATTTGAATTTGTGACATGGCAAGAAAGAAAGAAAAGTTACATTTATTATAATGACCCACTGGGTAGAAACAGTTATAGTAGAATGCAGGAGGAGGCCCAAGGCAGTTAGCTTTCCAGAAAAGGCTGTGGGATGGGCATGCTTTCTTCCTTTCATGTCCTTCCTAGCGTGCTGAGAGGTGGTGGCTGAAGACAGCTGGTCTGTCAACAGAGGTCCTGGAACTGTTTTGCTTTTCATCTCTCCCTCTCCTGTGTGGCCTACTAGAATTCTGTAGCCAGGAAACTATAAACATGGACTTGCTTCCTTCATTTTGAGGTTTTCTTCTGAAGATTGTGGGGGTGGGGGTGGGGAATGTAAAAGTGATTCCCCCGCCTTTCCTTGAAGTAGCCTTTCAGATACCTGTTTGTGAGATATCTTATGCTAACATACTCTTTGCAGATTGTTTATATATTTGAGAGGTGCTGTCATTAAAAGATAAAGGTCCCTTAAACAGAGTAATATCTATGAATTTATCATTATCATTACTATAAAACATTAAAACATTCATGATATTGTAAATGTCAGAATATAGCAACAGGCAGAAAAGCATGAAAGCCATATGGTTTAGCAGTTGTCATAATGATGAATCTGTATATTGTTTAAACTAAAAACATGTTGTTGACTTCATATGCATTCCATCAGCTACCCAGAACAGGGCTTTCATTTGAAAATTGGGTTAATTGAGTACTAGCCCTTTGCAACTTTGAATATTTATCCCTAGCATTTCATGTTTGCTTATATGTAGTCTATAATAAAATTTCAAGAAGGGGATAAACTTTTTGGAGAGCAGTTAACCTAACACAGTGACTTTGTTTGGAAGTTGTACTGAATGAGAACTTTGTACAACAAAGAGGAACTAGATCATTGTTGTTTTCTTCTTCCTATCTTAATTAATGGAAGGTCTAGAAGAGTGGTTTCCAATCTTGTCCCCAGGTGTTCTCATGCTAAAACTCCCAGAAGCCTTCATCGCTTACTATGCTATTGTTGTTTTAAACAGGCTCCATGCACTCTGGAGAGACTGGATTCTTTTTACCTGCCCTTTCAATGTCTTTCTAGCTAGTTTCCTCATCTGAGGGAAGTCCGCCCTTCGGAAATCAAGGGTTTTTGTGTCTGATTTGCTTGACACTCTTCCCCCAACATGCATGGCAAAGGACATTGCAGCATGGTCACTGTTCCCCAGAGGCTCAGTGACATTCACATCCCTGACCAGGTCCTGAGTATCACAGAGTATTAGATCCAGAGTTGCCTGTTCTCAGGTGGGTTCCATAACAAGTTGCTGTAAGGCACAGTCATTGAGCCTGTCGAGAAACCTGGTTTCTCTTTCTTGCCCCGAGCTCACATTGGTCCAGTGAATGTGGAGGTAATTGAAGTCCCCCATGATGACTATCCTGTGCCTCTTAGATACCTCCATGATTTGTGTCCTCATTTCAAGGTCCCCCTCAAGGTTTTGATCTGGTGGATGATAGCAGACCCCCACTATCACATCGCTCCTTGGACTTGGTAGTTTAACCACAGTGATTCTATGGTGGAGTTAGGCCCCTCATCAATTTCCATTCTGCTGGATTTTACCCCTTCTTTGACCACTCCACCTACAAAAAAATGTACCCCAAGCTTTGAAAACTTGCACTCTTCTTTTTTCTCCTTTTTTGTTACCGTTTTACAGTGGTCCCCTGCCATTTTGCACTTCATATACTGCGGTCCCCCTATATCGCGGGACCTCAGTATATGAAAAAAGGCCCCCTAGGGTAAGGGGGGAAAGTCCTGTTTCAAGCCTCTCATACTTACCCAAGGACTGGAGCTGCCCTGAACAGGACTCTGAGGGCCTTCCTGGGCCTTCTCGAGGGCCCAAAAGGGCCTCCCTGCAAACCGGAAGTGACTTCCGGATCGCTGAAAATCATTTCTGAGGCCTCCAAGAGCCTTTCTAGGTCTGTCGAAGTCCTCAGAAATGATTTCTGGTTTGCAGGGACGCCCTTTTGGGGCCTCCAGGAGGCCCAGGAAGGCTCTCACAGGCCCGTTCAGGACAGGGCTAGACTGGGGGTAAGTACAAGAGCCCCCAGCTAGGTCCCCTCCAGCCTGACTCATCCTGCATCCTCATATCGTGGATTTTCAATTATCACAGGTCAGGTCCCGTCCCTAACCCCTGCAATAGGCGGGGGATCACGGTATGTCATTTTGTCTGTCTGATAGCTACCTAGCTTTCTCTATAGCTGATAGGCTGCTAGCACATTGCTCTAGCAGACAGATTACTTTTTCTGGAGGTCTCTGAACTAACTGATCACTAGCAGAGGGAAATAGAAATTAAGAACATCACTGTTCTGTGACTTTTGATCCAGCAGAAGATATATGGACAAGATAGCTTACAGTGGCCTAAATCCTGTTGGTGTAAATGTATGCCATCAGATGATACCAGTAAAATTTAAATTAATTGAAACTTTCAGGTTCCAAGGAGGAGCCTTCAGTAGTCCAAAATGGCTGCCAGATCACAATAGGCAGATACAGTCATGAGTCTTTACTATTAAGTCCTGTTCCATTCTGAGGCCCCCAGGATTTCCCAGGGGGCCTCAGAGCCCTAGGGAGCTTTGGAATAAGAAATAGGAACTGGAAACTCAATGAAGTTAAGTTGAATTTTCCTGGCATCAGATGATGACATCATCTTAACTCCTGCCAGTGTACATTTGTGTAAGATTTTGCCCAGTGTTCTTATGCCTATGTATTTATATACTTTCTTTTCAGCTTTTCAGAAACATTTCATTAAATACCAACCTAGATAAAAAAAAGTAATAATGAAGGATGAATATAATATGCTAAAATTTAGTATATATTTTGTATATGGAAACCCCCTTTGTTCTTCTCTTGGGAGAGGAATAACTTTTTGTCTTGCAGTTTATAACCCTGGGGATTGGTTATTCTGATGCATTTAGCTGGAATCTTGGTTGCTGTTTTCTGTGTAGATGTTTGACAAGATTCTATACCGATTCCTTTGAGAAGAAGGCAGGTTGAGATCTTGGGACCTGGATTCATGGAAATATTTTGGGAAAAGTAATACTCTTTAGCATTACATTCTCTGCAACTTGTGAACACTGCTCTGTATCCATAATATGTGTATGATGATCTGTTCTGTGGCAAGTTCAAACAATTTCAAGGGCTTATGCAAGGTTTCAAAGCTCGGGGTACATTTTGTACATATTGATATTAATAGTTAAAACATTTGACAAAAGAAACAATTGCGAGCCACAAACATCCTAATTGGTTGCCTGTGTTTATATTTCAGAGTTAAGTATCAGAAAAGTGCCACATGCAGAGTGGTTTGACGGAAATCTTTTGTATTTAGCACATATTATTTTAAGTTGGTATAGTTTCCAGCACACTTTTTCTAAGTCAAGAGTTTCTAAAGATAAGTTCAGTTCTCACTCTCTTGGTCAGGTAGGTAGGTACCAACTTAACTGCTTAAATTAAGGTCAGTAATGGAACTTGTTCACTTCTGTAGTAAACATAAAAAGATGGTTATAGTAGATCAAGTTAGAATCCTGTTTAGTATAATACTCTGACTACCTTTGGGCGTACCAGACAGACCTTTGGATCTTGTTTACAGGAAGGCATCTTCAGGGTAGCTGTCATCTGTTGTTTCTCTCCAGGGGAATGAGAGATATATTTGTCTGAATGTCGAAGTTCCATTCTTAGAAATGGCTACTAGCTTTAACTTTCATAAAATTGACCTAAAATCCATGTCTACTGGTAGTCATCATATGATAAAAAAAGAAATCAGAGATCAGGGAATTTTAGCTGTTCTGTTTTCATTACCTTCCTTCTGCCGGTTGATAATTTTCAGTGGGATTCTTAAGAGACAGGTAATAATCCCGTTAAAATCTTATAGACTTCCCACCCAGTTATCTCTTATGCACAACTAAAAGATCCTCAACCTCATTAAAGACCTTTAAATATGTTGTATACCTTTTTGAGAATTTAAATCGCTTTCTGTAATGTTTTGGAATAAGAAAATGTTTTAGAATCAAAGAAGTGAATAGTTACATAGTATATACCAGCGATGGCGAACCCTTTAGAGACAGACCGAGTGCCCAAACTGCGATTCAAAACCCACTAATTTTTCGCCAAGCGCCAATGCAGCAATTTAACCTGAATACAGGTGGCTGTGAATGGGCGATGTCTGGTGCACACAGAAAGGGCTCCGGGTGCCACCTTTGGCACCCATGCCATAGGTTCACCAACACTGGTATATACAGTATTCTGAGAGGGTGGAGTAATACCTTCATGTGCTGTACTGGAACATGATGAGATCCCCCCCAAACACTTTTTTTTAATATGACTATTCATTAGATTCTGTTAAATGTAATAATGACTAAGCAGCTTCAGTGAATATATATTGAATGTGGTTTTGCTTGAAATTATTTCTTCTTCATGGAAAAACATAGTCTGGTGAAATGTAGACATAGACTCTTGGAATCCTTGCATGCAGATTTCAATATTGCTTCTCTTGAAAAAGATATTTTCTGAAGTTCATTGAATATTTTCTGGCTGAAATGCACTGGGCTCCTTAAAAGAATACTCTTCTCCTTTGGTGTGGATCTCCACCTCTCTTTTGTATTGGCTTTTATTGGATGCTTCTAGTGCCATTTTTACAGATTACAGTTTCAGACAAAATTTCACGTCTGTAAAATGAAACTTTTCTCCTTAATGTTTCTTGAAATGATGGGTAGAATGCATACTATTTTTATTGCATTTTCAGACTCAAAATGCATGTTTTCTAGTGATGTGACATTGCATCAATATGTGTTACGTGACATAAATGTAGGTACTGTCTCCTTTCTTGACAAAACTTCTGTTTTTCCCTCCACAGGAAGACTTATGCACCTCTACGCTGTTTGTGTAGACTGTTTTAGGGGGTTCACAAAATTATCTGCATAAAATGCAAGTCTCGGTGGGATGGAAGCTGGCATCAGTTGGGAACCATGTATACTTATGATATTCTAGCAGCTTCTCCCTGTTGTCAGGTCAGTATTACGAAAGATTTCAAATTCTACCAGACCACTTTTAATTGTCATAGCTAATTGAATCTGTTTCAAAAGTGAAAGCAGCATGGGATATTTTGTTTGTCCATGAGAGGGTTCATTATAGAAATTCCATACATTTCTAGGGAAATGTAGAATGCATGACCAGTCGCTGTGCTAAAGTGGACAATTCACAGAGTTCTAATGAAATCCTGTTAGAAATCCTGTGTTCAAAATGGGCAATTTGATTAGAGGCACTGAACATTATTTCATCTGAGGCATTCTTCCTTTTGATTATTCCAAAAGCAACTCCCTTATGCCTTAAAACAGGGTTGTCCAAACTTCAGCCCTCCAGATGTTTGGACCACAACTGCCAGAATTCCAAGGCTAGATTGCCACTGACAAAGGACTGTTGGAGTTGTGGTCCAAAACATCTGGAGGGCCGAAGTTGGGATACCACTGCCTTAAAGCATGAAGGGTTCATGGGGTTCAAAAGGTGGTGCTGAGATGTGAATGCAGTGGTCCATGCTATAGCCCCAAATTCCCTCAAGGTCAACCTGATCTTTGTGTGTTCAGTGCAGAAGTCTGCAAAGACGTTTTAAGTGGTTTGAACGGTACAAAGGTTCAAACCTTCGGGTCAGTAGAGGATGTACACACATGTACACACACACAGCTTGCATGTACATGCACACTGTTGTTTCCTCTCTTTGAGATCTGTATGTTTCCAGGCTTGATGTCAGACTTGGGCTTTCCTGTCAGTGACACTGTTTGCAGAGCAGTGAATTTCCAGGGGAAAGTGCCATCTTATTACTTATCTATTTATACTTTGTCCCAAGCCTGGTCAAATCCCTTAGAAGCCTAGAACTTAGCATCCTGTGGAATGATGGGAAGTGTAGACCAAAAGAGGAACTCCTGGACTTCAGAGATGAGAAATGCTAGTTTTGGCCTATAGTTGCCAGCATTGCACAGTCTGGTACTTTATGAAATTCTGAGAGTGGTAGTCTAAAAAAGTAACTTTTCCTATCTCTGAGTTCCCATAAGGAGTGGTTGCCTGAAAGTTGGAAAGTAGATTAGAGCATGCAGTCAAACTTGCAGCCACACAGTTTGGCACCTCATGAGACAGTTACGTCCGTTTCTGCAGTTGAAGCTCAATGCAGGTGACTGTTGAACAGGATCCTGCTCTTGTGAGAACTGACCTCCATTTTCCTGGCTGATTGTGTGAAATGTCTGCTAGTGTATAAATCACTAGCTATTGTAGTTTGATAAGCAATAGAAAGAAATGCTGGTCTTCTCAGAATTTGCTCTGTGTTTTTCTCCCCTTCCCTGCTGATCCCTTTTACAGGCTCGACTGAACTGTAAACACTGTGGGAAACCTGTTATAGATGTACGCATTGGAATGCAGTATTTCTCAGAATACAGCAATGTTCAACAGTGTCCACACTGTGGGAACTTGGACTACCATTTTGTGAAACCATTTTCTTCATTTAAAGTTCTAGAGGCTTATTGACAAAAGCTTTGCCATAGTAATAGGTATTTTATGAGTATTGTTCCTTTTATTTGACATATCTTTTATAAGATCTGTTCTCTGAGGGGGAAGGGGGGGTGTCAGGTTTTTTTTCTAACTGAAAGAAAATGCGGCAGCTTTGTCTGATTGTGTACGTGTATTCCTATGTAGATAATGTGTTGTTAAGACCACGGTCCTCTTGCTGTGATTTCAGTGATGGAGCAACTCAGTCTTTTCCAGTCTGTATTCATCCAAGGAGAGGAAGAAATTCCATGGCTGTCCTCTGTTTTCTTACAACGAGCACAGAGTAATTTCAAGAAAGGGAGAAATTATAGAAAACCAGTATCTGGTATTATTATTTCTAAAGGAGAAGATGAAATCTCCATAAATTCATTAAATTGGTGGGTGGATTTATGTGGGCTACATACAGTGAACTGGATCCAGGCCAAGGGATGCACTGTGGTCATTTCTGAGAAGTCTAGTATAACATGTGGGTTGTGGAGAGGAGAAGACATAAGGAGTCCCAAGTTGTTCTGTGCCAGGCAGGTCCAAACTTCGGCCCTCCAGATGTTTTTCCCCCGCAACTCCCACAGTCCTTTGCCATTGGCAGTCTAAGCTTAGAATTCTGGGAGTTGTGGTCCAAAACATCAGGAGGGCCGAAGTTTGGACATGCCTGTTCTACACCCTCTTGTTAAATACCCAAACATCATGTTGATACTCAGATCATCTCTGCACATTTGCTATGCCTGGATGAGGGGATCATACTGGATGGTTGTGGAGATTGCACTTCTGTGAGATTGCCTCTGTATGTGGGCGTGTTTGGGCACATGCCAGTGACTTTCTCATGGGGTAAACTCATTGTTTTTGTTCCCTAATGAACTATCTGCCATCCTCATTCATGGGAACAAGTTCAGGTCTTGATAGCATAAGTAGTGCTAGTTTGATACGTTTGGAGGTTCTGTCTGATGAGAGAAACCTAAACATTGACAAATGAATGTAAATGCTATGTCAGAAAATGCACTGTTTAAAAATACCTTATTTTTGCATCATGTCTTCCTGGAGTATATATTTGATAAATCACAGCTGCTCTCACTGACAGATCATACTGTTTCCGCTAACATTGTAATTCTAGCAGTCACAGATGTTCTTTATACCAAAACAAGCCTCAGATCTTAACAAGATGTGTTCACTTCAGCTTCTTTGCAGATTTTTTTCCTTGTGGGGTTCAGAAGATTGATTAGGCTCCCTCCGAACCAGTTATGTAAGAGGATACCTGTATCAGGGTCCTTCTGTTGTTCTCATTTTATTTGGATCCTTGCCTCTAATTGCACAATTGTGGTAAAACAGGCGCAAACTAAGTGGATCCTCTTGTTCCGAGTGGTGCATTGAAGCTGCCTGCATGTGAATAAATGTATGTGTAGCTTAAAAGTGAGGTGATAGTTCCTTTACAGTGGCCATAAATGCTGAAAGAATACAAAATATTACTTTTCTTGACCCTTAACAGTTATGTCATCCAGCTTTGTTCACATGTCCCATATACATTTTTAATGTAGTCTGCATATGTGAACAGTAGTAGAGCCAATGTATATGCATTATCATGACACCTGAGGACTCTAAAGAACTGATTAGTTACAAAAGGGGTCATACTTAAAAGGGGAAGTATTTGACCCACAGGTCACTGTTGCCTACTACATGCTTTTGAATTTCCCTGGTGTTTCAAAAAACATACTGTCATGGGGGATTTGCGGAAGATAAGCCAGAGGTCCTTTGGACGCAAGGAATTAGGTCCATATTTTCTGGATCCGGCAGTGACCTAGGTGGCAAGTGTATAAAGGTCAGGTAATAACATATATTGAAACAGTTGACTCCTGCTTTGTGGTAGATATTTTCTCATTTTAGTACCTATTTTGAGTTGGCACTTTTATTTGTTTAATTGGCTAAAGGTTTAAAAGTAAAATAATGAAATAGAATGAGTTTTTCACAACTAAGAGATATGAAACCAATAAGTGAGCTTTAAAAGCAAAAAGAAAGCAAGTGCATGGTTTTTGTATACAGTATTGATCATTGCTGTAGTTTCCTTACCACTTTTTTCTTGTCGGTTTATTTTAAAGAACAAAAAATGTTAGTTTTATTAAAACTTGGTAATTGTAAAGATTTTGTCAGCATGGAGGATTCAATGAAAATGAATCATCTAAGTAGAAACAGAATGTTGTTTTATGGAATACAGTAATCCCCCGCCTATCAGGGGTGTTAGGGACCCGACCCGACCCGTGATAATGGAAAATTCATTATATGCGGATGCTGCGTTGGGTCTGGACTTCCTATTTGGGTCTTCCTATCTGGGGCTTCCTATCTGGGTCTTTGCCAGAAACCACTTCTGGGGCCTCTGACAGACCTGGGAAGCGGTTTTGGGCGATCCAGAAGGCACTTCTGGTTTTTTTGGAAGTGACATCCAGTTCACAGCAAACCACTTCTGGGGCCTCCAACAGGCCTGGGAAGCGCATCAGAAGCCTATTTGGGGCAGTGCCAGGCCTCAGGTAAGTGCAGGAGGCCTCAAATGGACCCATGCAGCTTGCCCCAGGAGCCCTTTGTTTCATATACAGTGGAACCTTGACTTACATGCTGCTTGACTTGCAGCATATTTGACTTGCAGCAAGAAGGGGCCTGTTTGACTTGCGCTGCAGGCTTTGACTTACATCTCGGAGCCCCGTCGCAAGGCCCCGGAATCGGGCAGCAGCCACGACCCAGTATCACAGATGCTGCCTCCAAACTGCTCCTGCCTTCTTCCTCTCTTCCGGCAGCGGCGGCTTCGGCGAGGCCAGCTCCAAGCACCTGGAGCTGGTCCTCAGCCTCGACGAAGCCGCCGCTGCCGCTGGAGGAGAAGAAGGGCCGGGAGCTCGGGGCTGGCCTCGCTGGTTAGACAGTCGGCTCAGTCTTGTAAAAAATCTGGCTGCAGAATTCTGGTCCACAATGGAAGCATTTTCGTTGGGGAGCTGTACAGTTGTGGTAAGCATAGAGTTGTTCAGAACTTGGAACGTCAGGTTAAAAATCAGTAAAACTTAAATGTTAGACATTGTTGCTATGAGCATTAAAAAGTGGAGGCATATAACTTGTGGACTATAATTCCACTGCCTCCTCCTCTCTTTGAAGAGGCATTTCATTTACATCCCCGGAAGGAATCTCCTATCCCATTCAAATTTGTGTTAAATTGCTGTTTTCGGGGATCTTTTTCATCATGTGGAACGGATTAATCCACTTCCCCATTACTTTCTATGGGAAAAGTTTGTTTGACTTAAGGCATGTTTGACTTATGTCTAGACCTCCAGAATGGATTAATGACGTAAGTCAAGGTTCCACTGTATTGCGGTCCTGTGATATACTGGGACTGCATTATGTGAAACACAAAATGGCGGGGGATGACTGTATATTCATAAAATAATTTCTTAAATTCCTTCCTAGAAGTCAGCAGTAATGGCCAAATGATGTATTTCTTCAGAGATCCATGGTTGTAATTTTCTTAAAGGGATATAGACCACGCAACAGTGCAGTGACTAGGATAGAATCGAACCTACTTATCCTGCTGTTTCCCCTTTCTAGAATTGCTGTTAGCCATATCAAAGAAAACATAGAGTCTGGATGTCTCTGTACAGTGGACCCTTGTATAACAAACAGCTTGTATAACATAAAATCTGTATAACATAAAAATTTCTGGAGATAGGGGAAATTTGCTTAATATAATCGCCTATAGGGAGAATCCATACAACATAAAAATGGGATTACTCCGTTTTCAATGCATTCCTATGGGAATTTGTATAAAAGAAAATTTGCTTAACATAATTTCATTTGGAATGAATTAATTCCTTTATACAAGGTACCACTGTACTTAATTTTGTTTAGTTAATCATATCTCAGAGAGAGTGAGGGAGTTAGATATTACGCACAGGCAATGTAGTCTCAATCCAAATTACAGTAAGTTTTCAGTGTAAAGTCTAGTCTATCTCGCTACATAATTTTGTCCAATGCCACAACATGAACATATGCACTTACATCCCATAGGGTATTGTTGGTTCTTCTCACCATAAACTGTGGTGCTGGATAATGAACATTGTGTAGCACAAACAGACATATGATACAGTATGCTGTCAAGTGAACACAATTGTCTGCTAAATTTTAAAACAATAACCCATCCCTGCAAGAGCTCTAGCTGCTTGCACAGCTGACTTGGTACTTTTAACTTGAAATGAAATATTGCTTCTTAGAATTTGAACATCCAAAAAAACCCACTGCTTTAACTGTTGCAATGCTGTGTAATTATTTGCAGCGAAAATGGATACTTATGTGAAAACACTTTTCAGATACTGTTTATTTTCCAATTCTCACCACGCACCCAGCTTGGCATTTTGCATGGATTTCCAATTGTAAAGTACCTTGGAGGCCCCTTCCAACTCTGCGATTGGGCGGGTTTTTTTTTGGTTTTTTTTTGCAAACAAAGAATGCTGTCAGTTCAGTAATCATATATTTAACAAGCTAAGGCCTGCAAACATTCTGAGTTTGTATCTTTGCTTATGAACAAATTAATCCAAGTTTGTATGTTATTCCCAGAACCAGATCTCTTTTGTGTGCATGCTCTGTGGGCAGCTTTAAGCCCATAAACTACAAACAGTTCCGTATAGCAATTTATACACATGGCCCTCTTTAATTACTTGTTTGGCAAGAAGGGACATCATTGTAAGGAGGGGAGGCAAATAAGGACGAGCTGCCTTTCCCTCTTCCTTCTCATTAACACAGGCCACCAGGACATCCTATTGCCATAGTCAGCAGAGCCTCTTTAGGCCTGTCTTACCTCTGATTGGGCAGCTGGTGCTCCACAGGGGACTAGATTGAGCTGCAAAATTGTTTATCTCAGGGTTGTATACTGAGCACCTGATTCAAAGTAAGCAAGACTACACTTAATATTTGAAACAACAGATGAGGATGACAGGGGAGCTCGGGAAGTGTTAGTGTTTGTAGGGAAGGAGGTGCTGGAGCAGCTCAGTATATTCTTAAATTAAATTGTTCTTGGCAAAGACCTCACGTATGCATTTAACCTGAAATCCAAAGCTTAAAATGGTTTCACTTTTATTCAAGCGTAGAAGTCACTCAAGTTGCACTTGACTTTCCTTGCCTGTTTGTGTTGTCCTCTGAACCTCCCCCAGAGTAAAATGGGTAACAAAAGGAGAATTGTTGCTGGGAGAAACCTCTAGGAGCAGCAGTTCTCCTTTAAATCCAGATACAGCCTGCCTCTCCTTCATCAAAACCTGGGTGGGCGGGCCAAGCCAGAAGTGGATTTGTGGTTACATCTGGTTTTGTTTTGGGAGGCTGCTGTGGCCTGACGCTCCTGAAATACTGGAGCTTACTCAGCCCCTGTTTTAACTCTGTGTATCTTTTTACAGCTTTTTTATGCTCCTCTCCACACACAGCACATGGCTATACACCGTTCATTTTGACACAAGCTCTGTTACTCTTCCATGTATTCACTAGGCCTATTTGCATACCTGTGACCTATGCGATCTTATGCTTACATTTCTAGAATGCTGGGTGTGTATATGTTAAACAAATTAACAGCAAAAAGGGACATTGTACATCCACTGCTATGAATAACATCTTGCACAGAAAAGCATTACCTTTTTCATTAAAAAGGCATAAGCATATACTCATGACACATTATATTAATTTTTAGCATTGTATGCAACTGCATATTAACATCAGTATGAACATTGTTTGATTTGAAAGGAGCTTTGTGAATTTAAAACAGGACTTGTCAACTCGGCTGTCTCCACTTTACAGAGTTTTGCAACAAACTGGCTTCTTTCTTACTTAGCTTGAGATAAAATTTTGGGCAGGGATGGCCATATGGTGGACCACAGACTTCATCTGGACCCCTTCCTGTGCTATAGGCGAGAGTGCAAGGCATGGTGTTGTTTCTTACCGGTTTTACATGAAACTCCTGGCTCCATTACTTCATGGAAGGAGTGCCTGCTAGAAACAAGTGCATCCAGATATGTGCAGTGTCACTTCCTATGTGGCTCCATCCTCAAAGTGGCGCTAGGCATGTTGAAAGCAGTGCTGAGAGAGATGTGAACATAAGAACATAAGAAGAGCCATGCTGGATCAGGCCAAAGGCCCATCTAGTCCAGCTTCCTGTATCTCACAGTGGCCCCACCAGATGCGTTTGGGAGAGCATGAGACTAGATATCTGTCTCCTGATACCACTCCCCTGCATCTAGTCCTTGAGGTACCCCGGTTTTAAGCTTGGAGATGATACATCTCCCTCATGGCTTGTAACCTGTGATGGAGTTTTCCTCCAGGATTCTGTCCAATCCCCTTTTGAAGGCATCCAGGCCAGATGCCATCACCACATCCTGTGGCAGGGGGTTCCACAGACTAACAACGCGCTGGGTGAAAAAATATTTTCTTTTGTCTGTTCTTACTCTCCCAGCCCTCAATTTGAGAGGATGTCCCATAGTTCTGGTATTTTGTGAGAGGGAGAAGAGCTTCCCTCTATCCACTTGACTCATGCCCTGCATTATTTTGTATGTCTCAGTCATATCCCCCCTCAGGTGCCTTTTTTCCAGACTAAAGAGCCCCAAATGTTTTAGCCTTTCCTCATAAGGGAGGTGCCTCAGCCCAGTAATCATTTTAGTTGCTCTCTTCTGCACCTTTTCCAGTTCCACTATGTCTTTTTTGAGATGCAGAGACCAGAATTGTACACAATAGTAAGGTGGGGCCTTACTATCGTTTTGTATAATGTCATTATAATGTTGGCTGTTTTATTTTCAATCCCCTTTTTGATAATCCATAGCATGGAATTGGCCTTCTTCACCGCTGCCACACATTGGGTAGACATCTTCATGGAGCTGTCCATCAACACACCAAGATCTCTTTCCTGATCCGTCACGGATAGCTCAGAGTCCATGAGTTGATAGATAAAGTTTGGATTTTTTGCCTCAATATGCATTACTTTACATTTGGCTGTATTGAAACGCATTTGCCATTTGGCAGCCCATTTCCCCAGTTTGGGGAGATCCTTCTGGAGCTCTTCACAAACTTCTCTGGTTTTTACTGCGCGGAAAAGTTTCGTGTCATCTGCAAACTTCGCCACCTCATTGCTTATCCCTGTCTCCAGGTCATTTATGAATAGATTGAAAAGCACGGGTCCCAGGACAGATCCCTGGGGCACACCACTTTTCCCCTCTCTCTATTGTGAAAATTTCCCATTGACACCTACTCTTTGTTTCTTGGATCTCAACCAGTTCTCAATCCATAAGAGGATTGTATCTGGGGAGCCTGCCTTCTATCACAAATTAAAAATTATTCTGAAGCCTCTGTCCCCATGTGGCAAGACGTTCTGATTGGACTGCTCTTTTGATGTCTCTTTTTACTCTTCATCTTACTATGTGGTAGAAAGGAGCCTTCTAAATCCATGTCCAGATAGGTTCTTCCCAAATGTGGTCATGATTTTATTTACTGTGGATGTGTATTAACAGTGTACCCACACAGGAAACAGTATGATGTGAACAGCTGTTGGGTGTGCAGTCAGAGAGCCATAGACTTGCTTAATGAAACAAAGTTCATTGGAATCTTCTGTTGTAAGCACCACCATAAAAGCATTTTAAAATGGCAGTACTCCTGAATGCAGGCCTTTCAGAGAAAAAGAAACCAGAGCAAAATTCATTCACAGTCATAAGTGGTTCAGTACCTTGATGGAGACACCTCCAATTCCACTAGAGTCATGGCCTCAGACATTTAAGACCATTCAAAAACATACACTTGCTGAAGATTGTGACCTTTGCTGATGAGTATTGTGGGGAAATGAAAGAGAGCAAGGTTTGAGGAACTGTGATTCTGTCAGTGTATTCTCTGGATAGGAAGAACGTGTAGTAGGTTTGTTTTCATTTTTTAAATTTAATTGTACGAGGTATTTGAGGGCGAAGTGCTGTGAAGCCACAAAGTCAGCCCTACTTTGTGAGGGGGGAAAAGCCTTTTTTCCTCCAAAAGAAAAAAAAAGCCACCAACCAATTTTGGATTGCACTTTTGCAGAAGAAAGAATATGTACATAGCAAATGAATGTTGATGAATTTTAAAATAATTGGTTATGATACCATTTTTGTGTGGTGTTTTTTTTGGCTGTGAGTTATCTGTATTAAAAATAATAAATCGCAGCAAATTGTATTTGTGGTTGTTTTAATAATTGCTCGTCCTCAGGTCGGTTCTGACTTACAGTGGCCCTTTCCAGAGTTTTCTAGGTATGGAGCACTCCGAGTGGGCTTACTGTTCCCTTCTTCTGTGGATACTCCTGCACTGGGCAGCTTGCCAAAGGCCACACAGGTCGGCTTTTCTACCTGGAGACACAGTGAGGAATCAAACTCTCAGCCTCTGTGTTTGTACATCAGGGATGTGAATTCAGGTAACCATAACCTCAGGGCCTAGTAGCATATTGCAGATCAGTGAGATATGCACACATATTTGGGAGCCCAAGAAGAAGTAATTGGCCACCACTCAGTGCATTTCACAAGTGAATGTATAGCAAAAGCCAAGTCCTAACTCATCTGGTCCAATCCATGCCAGCATTGGCACTCCAAAGAATTTTTGTGAACATGGACGTGTCTGCCTTTTTATTGCTGGAAAAGCTTAATTTGGTTCATGAATCATTTGACATGATTAATGTGCTGCTTTTGCTGCCATCATCCTCAAGGGTGCTTTTGCTGCCATCATCCTCCAGGGTGTATCGGGTTTGAGATAACAGGATAAGGTAATTGGGCTGATACATACTTAGCGTCAGTGATGGATTTGTGGCTTTAGTAACACCAGTATAACGTAAGTCTTCTGAGGTGAGGAGTTAACGGTGCCCGTGGAACTTCCTTCAGTATCGGTTGTTTCAGCTGCACACCACCAAATGAGGCCCGTTTCAGGACTGGCTAGCAGCTTGTCCCATGCCGTGTGGCAGCCATTACAGTAAAAACCACACAGCTAAGTTGGTTGACTGTACAATTGCCTTAGATATAAGGCAGCAGCTTTGTTGACAGGAATTTCAGTTCCCCTCAGTTACCTTAGTTAATATTGATGTAACTCTCCTTCCCTAAACAAATTAAAAATGTTTGGTAACATTACACCATGAAGCTTCTTGCTGTGCACTCATCTGTTAAAACTGCTTTCTGTCCAAGGGACTTTGTCCAGACAAAATGTGATGTGAGAATCTGTAATTATCTCCAGTGTGGGATCCTGAATAAAATCAGTGCCGTGGAGATGATTTTTATGTACAGTATTATTTTTCTGATAAAAATCTACAGAATCAACTTGAAAGAGAAGGGGGGGGACACAATGGGGAGATTATAATAATTGCATGTCATCAGGTTGTTTCCATCTTGCGGTGACCCTTTTAAGGCTTTTTTAAAGGTATAGAGTCCTCAGAAGTGGTTTACCGTACCCTTCTTCTGGGGTCACCCTGGGACTGCAGCTTGCCCATGGTTACACAAAATGGCTGTTCTCCCACAAGACACACTGAGCTATCTAGCCAGTCCCATGGGGGAGAAAGAATGGGAGAGGGGAGAGGAACCACAAAGAGGGGGCCATGGAGAAAGAAAAGAGTGAAGACAATGAGAACATAATGGCAAAAGAAGGGAGAGGCTGCAGAAAGAGAAGCAAAAGAGAGAGAGATTGGGTGGAAGAGGAAACAGCAAACCAGCTTTTTTGTTTTCAGGTAGCTGAAGCAGCTCCTCTCTCACCTCACTTTCTTTCTTGGCTTCTTAGGTATTTGGACTTTGAAATGTGTACTGTTCAGTGAGCAGGGCTGATTCCCAAAAGTTAACTTAGTCTGAAGGTCTGCACCTCTGGCCTCACGGTAAATGAGGCTTGCTTTGGGGTAAGAAGATAAGTTAGGACTGCAGTCTTACTGAGGGATGGGTATCATTGAACTAGGGCAGATTTCCCTCTGATTATGCTAGCAGAGAGGATCACGTGCAGACACAGTATCCAGAAGCATTCTCTTCTTGGCTTGACAATAAGTAAGTACCAAAAACATTTGCACTGCAATTTTCTGTGAGCCTTAGCAGAATCAAGCCATAGAATTGAGTTGGATTTATTTCCAGGTTTACATGGTACTGTAGCAATGACTTTGGGTGTAGTGTATTGTTAAACGTCTGGTTTAGGGGATGTGAATTCTCCGTAATTCAGTCCTTCAGAAGAAACTCTGGTTCTTGAGATACTGCTTCTGTATCCATGATCCAAAAAGTCAGGAAATGGTCTGATACTGCTTTGCACTAGTGGGGAACCTTTGTCCTTCCAGATGTTCTGGACCACAACTCCCACAGTGCTTTATCATTGGAAATACGGACTCGGAATTCTGGGAGTTGCAGTCCAAAACATTTGGAGGCCAAAGGTTCCCCACCCCTGCAGTTGTGTGTCCATTTTTCAAGGAGGATGCCAGGCTTGCATAGCAAAGAGTAGTTTGAGTGATCAGTAGTCAAGATGATCCACTGAATCCTTACTTTGGCTCCCTGTCATCCATAAACAGATAGCAAGTGAAGGGAGATTCCAGAATCTCCTCTTTTCATTACTTAACAATGCCTCATCCAAACACAAGGTGTCATGGCTGTCAAACATCTAATGGTAAAGATAAAGGCAAAGGGTCCCCCTGTACATGTGTGCTAGTCGTGTCCGACTCTAGGGGTGGTGCTCATCTCTGTATTCAAGCCGAAGAGCCAGTGTTATGCAAGTTCGTGGCCATGTGGCTGGCATGGCTGCAGGGAAACAGTTTTATCTTCCCGCTTTTTAAAATGGTGGTTCCTTACATTTACATGCTTTCGAACGCCTTGGCAGGAGCTTGGGTTAACAGCGGGAGCTCACTCCACTGCGTGGCACCCAGGAATCAAACTGCTGAGCTGCCTACTTTTTAGCCGACAGTTTTCAGTGCTCTAGCCCACTGAGCCACCACGCTCATCTAAATGCCTTTGCTAAATCCAAGATGGTAGCAGCTTCCAAAGATCAAATGTATGGATCATTTTACTGCTAAGGCTAAGTTTTGAGACAGATCTATACTTGTCTCCTTTTTAAAGAAAGGCAAAGAGGTTATTTGTCACCAGGAACTGTATATTTTAGTTCACTGGAATCTATCTGCAGGTGTTTGGGACAGAGAGGGACCGGTAGGTTTTGTTACCAGATCGGACATTACCTATTCAGCCTCTCTGATGAGTCTTACATTCTGACCCCAGATTCATTAATACTGTCACTGGATAGCTGTAATCTAAAATGCTGTTTTGCATGGAAAAAAATACTGGAACACTGCATGCTCAAGAACAATGGCGAAAAGAAAAAAAGAAGCAGTGGGACTTGGATAAATCTAAAGCCAGTTTAAGAAATTCTCTCCAGTAAAGAAAAGCTCTGTAGTTCTACGTGGGACCTTTACCACAAAGTAGTCAGTCTGAGGGAACAATTACCGTCAAAGCACCTGGTCAGTTTCAAGGCTCAGTTGATGTAGGAATCTGGGTGTTCCACAGGAACACTCCTCATAACGAGACTGCATTTCCCTTCAAAGGAGAGATGTTGCACTTATATAATACTGAATTCAAGATAAATGTTTGTGTTACAACGGCTTCTAAACACATTGTTCTTATGAAAAAAGCATACACTGGAGTAGCTGCTTCAGTTGTCTCTGTGCTGCTAATCTTCACATTGTTGTTTCATCAGTCGGATAGATCTGGTATTAAACTGTGAAATGGGGCTTACATTCATGTGTCAATATGGACAGTGGATGGTATGTCAATGTAAATTTGCTTACTACAAACTTTCAGACTGTTCATCCACTGCTGTAAAACACGAAAGCTTCTGTGTTGTGTAGCAAAGGTACAGAATTGTTGGCTTTCTGAGTGGTGTGGATGTCAACCCCCATAATCTTGGCAACTGGATATACTGAATGGGAGCGATGGGAGTTCAAGTCCAAAGTATGTTGAGGACCAAAGGCTCCCCACTCCTATAACACAGACTAAGTCAAGATACCACCCAGATAAGCCTCAGCTGTTTTTTAAATGACTTGACCCATATTACCTATACCGGGGGTCTGCAACCCGCGGCTCCGGAGCCGCATGCGGCTCTTTGGAACCTTTCCCGCGGCTCCGGGAGGTTCCCCTCGTGGAAGGGGTCCCGCGGCATTTAAACAAGGACCGCGGGGGAAACTCCAGCTCGCCGCCGCCGCCGTCCTCCTCGTCTTCATCTTCCTCTTCCTCCTCCTCCTACTGGTGCTGCTGCAGCCGCTGCTGCCGCCGCCGGTGCACCGCCGCCTCCTCGGCCGTGGCGAAGGTTCCTGTGCCGTCCAGGGCCAAGATGGCGGTGGCGGCGGCGGCGGCGACGGCGTTGGAGGGGTGGTGGGGGTGGCATCGGTGGCCGCCGGGGTCTCCTCCCGCCACGGGGGTCAGGGGACGCTCAGCAGCAGCAGCAGGAAGCCACGCGTGTTGGTAATCCTCCTCCTCCTCCTCCTCCGCCTCCTCCCGCCACCGCCGGCAGTGGAGGAGGTGGAGGCGGCGGGGGCGAGGGGGAAGCGGGCACAATGTCCGCGCCCGGCCGGGAAAAGGGCGAGGGGAGGCAGTGGCGGCCAGGCCCAAGCAGCCGGTCGGTTCGTGGTGGTGGTGGCGGTGGCGGCGGCGGCCTGGATGGACAAAAAGGGGGTCCGAAAGCAGAATGGAGGAGCGGACCGGGGAGATCCACGGTGGCCCAGCGCGCCACTCGCCCTCCCGCTTCTTTCAGCCTCACCCGCCCCTTCCCTCCGTCTCCTTCACAAGCCAAACTTTGCCCACACATGAACACACACCACGGCTGCAAGAAGGGTGTGTGTGTGTGTGGGGGGGAGAGGTCGCCGTTCGCCCGCTTCCAAAAAAAGGGACCACCCGCGGGGTCGCAGGCCCGTCCTTTCAACCGCTGAGGCGGGCGCCGCTCCCTCGCCTCCGGCTGCGGGACCGTGGCGGCGGCGGCGGCGGTGCTGGTAGGCCCGGAGCGTGGGTCATCGCCTCACGGAGCCTCGAACGGCGGCTGGCCCAGCGCCCGGTTGCTGAGGCGCAACAGCGAGAACGGCGGTGGCGGTTGTATATATTTTTTTAAATGTCGCAATGGTTTTGCGGCTCCCAGTTATTTTTTCCCGTCGGAAACGGGTCCAAGTGGCTCTTTATGTCTTAAAGGTTGCAGACCCCTGACCTATACAAATGTTCTGCAGTGGCATTCGGTGTCTTTCTCATGAAAGCTCCCTCTGAATAGGACATTACAGAACTGAAGCAAACTATGGCACATAAAACACTGCTTTTCTGCTCGTCCTTGCTAGCACCCACTTGGCAGCCCTTCTCACCTGACCTTGTGACTTGTCCAAGAAAGCGGAAGGCATTCACTATCTTCCACTTAATGCTCTTCCCATTGTTTTGAATAGGGGTGGGCAGCTGTGGCCCTCCAGATGTGTTTGGATCACATCCCCCATAACTCCCTACCATTAGCTAACGTTAGTAAGGGGACATAGGACTACAGTTGCCCATTCTTATTCCAGAACAGGATCGATTGCATGCAGCTCTCAAGTGTCTCCACCCTACCAAAATAAAAGCAACTTAGAGGAAAAGGCAGCTCAAATTTTGTGCCCTATGGGAGCATGAGGTAATTTTGCCTTGTTTTGAGGGGATCCATCACTTCCTGGGGTAGGAACTGGCAAGCCACCCCGGTATCCCTGCCAAGAACATCCCATGGTCAGAAACAAAAGGCTAAAAGATATGACGCTGGAAGATGAGCCCCTCAGGTCGGAAGGTGTCCAACATGCTACTGAGGAAGAGCGGAGGACAAGTTCAAGTAGCTCCAGAGCTAATGAAGTGGCTGGGCCAAAGCCGAAAGGACGCTCAGCTGCAGACGTGCCTGGAAGAGAAAGGAAAGTCCAATGCTGCAAAGAGATATACTGCATAGGAACCTGGAATGTGAGATCTATGAACCAGGGTAAGCTGGATGTGGTCAAACGTGAGATGGAAAGAATAAACATTGACATCCTGGGCATCAGTGAACTTAAATGGACAGGAATGGGTGAATTCAGTTCAGATGACTATCACATCTACTACTGTGGGCAAGAATCCCATAGAAGAAATGGAGTAGCCTTCATAGTCAACAATAGAGTGAGAAAAGCAGTGCTGGGATACAACCTAAAAAATGATAGAATGATCTCGGTATGATTCCAAGGCAGTCCTTTGAACATCACAGTAATCCAAGTTTATGCTCCAACTACCGGTGCTGAAGAGTCTGAGATTGACCAATTTTATGAAGACTTACAAGAACTTCTAGAACTGACACCAAAGAAAGATGTTCTTCTCATCATAGGGGATTGGAATGCTAAAGTAGGGAGTCAAGTGATAAAAGGAATAACTGGCAAGTTTGGCCTTGGAGTTCCAAATGAAGCAGGGCAAAGGCTAATTGAGTTTTGCCAAGAGAACAAGCTGGTCATTGCAAACACTCTTTTCCAACAACACAAAAGGCGACTCTACACATGGACATCACCAGATGGACAATACCGGAATCAGATTGACTATGTTCTCTGCAGCCAAAGATGGAGGAGCTCTATACAGTCAGCAAAAACAAGACCTGGTGCTGACTGTGGCTCAGATCATCAGCTTCTTATTTCAAAATTCAAACTCAAACTGAAGAAAGTAGGGAAGATCACTGGGCCAGTCAGGTATAACCTAAGTCAAATCCCATATGAATACACAGTGGAAGTGAAGAATAGATTCAAGGAACTAGATTTGGTGGACAGAACACCTGAAGAACTATGGATGGAGGCTTGTAACATTGTACAGGAGGCTGCAATGAAAAATATTCCAAAGAAAATAAAATGCAAGAAAGCAAAGTGGTTGTCCAACGAGGCCCTACAAATAGCGGAGGAGAGAAGGGACGCAAAATGCAAGGGAGAAAGGGAAAGATACAGAAAATTGAATGCAGACTTCCAAAGAATAGCAAGGAGAGACAGGGCGGCCTTCTTGAATGAACAGTGCAAAGAAATAGAGGAAAACAATAGAAAAGGAAAAACCAGAGATCTGTTCAAGAAAATTGGAGATATTAAAGGGGCATTTCGTGCAAAGATGGATATGATAAAGGACAAAAATGGTAGGGACCTAACTGAAGCAGAAGAGATCAAGAAGAGATGGCAAGAATATACAGAAGAATTATATCAGAAAGATCTGGACGTCCCTGATAACCAAGATAGCGTAATTGCTGACCTGGAGCCAGACATCCTGGAAAGTGAAGTCAAGTGGGCCTTAGAAAGCATTGCAAACAACAAGGCCAGTGGAGGTGATGGCATTCCAATTGAAACTCTTTAAAATCTTAAAAGAGGATGCTGTAAAGGTGCTGCATAAGATATGCCAGCAAATTTGGAAAACCCAGCAGTGGCCAGAGGACTGGAAAAGATCGGTCTACATTCCAATCCCAAAGAAAGGAAACGCCAAAGAATGCTCCAACTATCGCACAATTGCACTCATTTCACATGCTAGCAAGGTTATGCTCAAAATTCTACAAGGCAGGCTTCAGCAGTATGTGGAAAGAGAACTTCCAGAACTACAAGCTGGATTTCGAAGGGGCAGAGGAACTAGAGACCAAATCGCCAACATGCGCTGGATTATGGAGAAAGCCAGAGAGTTCCAGAAAAACATCTACTTCTGCTTCATTGACTATGCCAAAGCCTTCGACTGTGTAGACCACAACAAACTATGGCAAGTCCTTAAAGGAATGGGAGTGCCTGAACACCTTATCTGTCTCCTAAGAAATCTATATGTGGGACAAGCAGCAACCGTCAGAACTGGATATGGAACAACTGACTGGTTTAGAATCGGGAAAGGAGTACGACAAGGCTGTATACTGTCACCTTGCCTATTTAACTTATATGCAGAGTACATCATGAGAAAGGCCGGTCTGGATGAATCTCAAGCCGGAATTAAGATTGCCGGAAGAAATATCAACAACCTCAGATACGCAGATGATACTACTCTAATAGCAGAGAGTGAGGAAGAACTAAAGAACCTCTTAATGAGGGTGAAAGAGGAGAGTGAAAAAAAATGGGCTGAAGCTCAACATCAAAAAAACTAAGATCATGGCCACTGGTCCCATCACCTCCTGGCAAATAGAAGGGGAAGAAATGGAGGCAATGACAGAGTTTATTTTCTTGGGCTCCTTGATCACTGCAGATGGCGACTGCAGCAACGAAATAAAAAGACGCCTGCTTCTTGGGAGGAAAGCAATGGCAAACCTAGATAGCATCCTAAAGAGCAGAGACATCACTTTGCCAACTAAGGTCAGGATGGTTAAAGCTATGGTTTTTCCAGTAGTGATGTATGGAAGTGAGAGCTGGACTATAAAGAAGGCTGATCGCCGCAGAATTGATGCTTTTGAGCTGTGGTGCTGGAGGAGAGTCTTGAGAGTCCCCTGGACTGCAAGGAGATCAAACCTATCCATTCTGAAAGAAATCAACCCTGAATGCTCACTGGAAGGACAGATTTTGAAGCTGAGGCTCCAGTACTTTGGCCACCTCATGAGAAGAGAGGACTCCCTGGAAAAGGCCCTGATGCTGGGAAAAATCGAAGGCAAAAGGAAAAGAGGACGACAGAGAATGAGATGGTTGGACGGTGTCATCGATGCAACCAAAATGAATTTGACAAAACTCCGGGAGGCAGTGGAGGATAGGAAGGCCTGGCGAGCTCTGGTCCATGGGGTCACGAAGAGTCGGACACGACTGAACGACTGAACAACAACAACAACAACAACATCACAATCCTTTTTTTCTGATTTTTTTTTTTTAAACAAACACCCACACTTTTTAGAAATAATTTTGGGGTTACAGAGAGTTGAAGGAATAGATGCACCAAGAGGTCTGGGGATATATGTTCATAGCCCTTTTTCTGTGGAAATTATCCCCTTGTTGCTTTAGTATAACATCTCACTAAAGCATAGCTTAGTGATGCGTCCTTCTTTCCGGCAGCAAATATCCAGTTGAAGGATTAGCCAGTAGCATACTGCCCTTGTCCAGGGCCTGTGTGTGGAGGTGTTCAGTCTTCATATTCTTTGGGGAAGCTCCTTCCATGTCCTCTGTTGGGCCTTAGGTCACTGCCACTTTTCATCCCTAGCAACATAGCACATACAGCTCAAAGGCACCCACAGTTGTACTTTGATTGTATTGGTCTCCTTTGTTCTTCAGGTTAGGCCTTTTCTTTTGTTCCTCTGTTCCTGATCAGCAGGAATGCATGCACCAAGGTTATTCCCACGTTTACAGTTTCTTAGAGAGGGTCTACAGGTAATACAATGCCCAATTCCGTTTAATATTTACTGCCCTGTTTAGGAAAACCAACTTGGAGAATAAGTCCTGTCATGATGGTTCATGATTTTTAGTATTTCTACAGAACCAGTGTGTAAAAATCAGTCCAGAAGCTATACTGGCTCCAATAAAAACTGTCCAGTTAGAAAATGACAGATAGCATGAAGCTATGCCTATTTGCAACTAGAATTCAGCAGTCCTGTTGAGGAACCTGACTTATGCTGAGTGGATCTGTTGGCTCGTGCATTGTCAACACTGACTGGCATCAGAACTCCAAAATTCCAGGGAGAGGAATTTTATCTGCTGGTGGTGGGGAATGCGATCTGGGACCTTTTACAGGTTAAAACATTACAGTCCTGTCAAGCTGAGTGTCACCAATTTTCCAAGCTGTCAAGCCCAGTTCTATCCCAAGCAAGAGTCACAACCAAGTTGAGACCTACCTGTGTGTATGAACTGGAAAGTATGCGTACCTCCTTCCTAACATAATATGCTCAGGCTAAAAAAGCACCAGGTGTTAAATGAAGAGGAATCTTGTTCCTGAAAGCTATAAAACGCCAGAATTGTAATTTGGGTATGTACTTCTTCCTGGCATCTGTGAGAACCTCTATGGAAGATGCACAAGGGCATAAGAAGCTTTAAATAACATTTCAGCTGGAACTAATTCCTTTTCCAAGGCAGTCAGAAGGATCTAGCTTGTGTTTTGGACCTATGCCCAGTTTTCAGAGCCACTGTATGTGTGCATGCATGTACATCACCACATGTCTGCTATTGCTGCCTAATGTTCATTGCTGCTTCTCAGGTGTGTCTGCTGAATCACAGACCTCAGGCAGAAACTTGCAGGCCATTAATCATTCACTTGGCTTGTGGTGTGAAGTTTGCCTGGGCATAGTTGTTGTTGGAGCTAGCCAGGAAACAAGAAGAGCAGGAGCCATGTGCATGTTATCCAACCTGAAGGTAGCACATTTCCTTTCTACCATTGTCCTTCTATCTATCTAGCATCTGTGAACTGTTTTTCAGGACAACCCCCCCTCCGGTGTTCTCACACCCAGAAGTACCTCTGACATGTATCAGTCATTTGGACATGACTTCTTTCAAGATGAACTACCTATTGCTTAATGCTAAGGACATGTCTATACCAGGTGCTGCTTGCTTGTGAAGTAGACATGTCCTCAAACTGCTTCAGCTCTCAGGGCTGATTTCCAGTAAACTTTAAAGGAGTGCAAATCTGGGCAGCAACAGTGAACATTGAAATAACCAGGGAAAATTAGTATTCTCGAATAGGCAAAAACCCATAAAAGCTGTTGCCATTTCAAATCTGTTTTCAGCTATAAGTAAACTAGATGACTACAGGCAAGATATTATCGTATCATTAGTCTGCATCTAGGATACAGAAAAAATAGTACAGATCTACTGAAAAGCCTTGTTGCTCTCATGGCAGAGGTTATGTATGTCTTCACCATTCTAAGCAGCTTTACAAAATCTGATTATTGTTAGGCATAAAGCAAATTTATGTTCAGGGTCCCAATTAAAAGCTCTAAAGATACCAGTCTTTTCTCAGAATAGCTTACCTGATAAAAGCGAATAAACAGGAAAACAAATTAGTAGGTAAATAAAATCATTAATACTGTATTTAAAAGGTAGTAAGCTAAGCAAAAACAATCAAATTTAGGGTGGAATTTTACAACTGGAACTCCTTCCATTCTAAAAGAAGAGTAACTTAAAATTAATATATTAAGGGTTACAGTATCCAGTAATACCTTTGATACAGTGCCTTAAAACCTGTTGTGGAAGATACACCAGGTAAAGCTGATAATGTCATTAGCAGAGGTGGTGGTCATGATGATGATGATGAATAAGAAGAAGAAAAAGAAAGAAAGAAAGAAAAAAGAAAAACCTGTCTGATTTTTCTTGAAAGGTCCTGAGGCTCCTGTGGAATCTCTTTTATTATCAAGAAACCACAGTGGTTGGGATTGCAGGATGGGGAGTTCTTTAATTGCCCCCCCCCAAAAAAAAACCCCAAAAAATCACTGCCTCAGTGTCCCCTTCTGTCCTAAAACTCCCCAAGGCTTCCTGGCAATGAAAAGGATCTTCAAGGGAGAAATTGGAAAGGTTTCCTGTCTGAAAAATTGTTGCCGTCGATAATATCATTGGCCCTATATGGCACAATTTGCAGCAATAGAAATTTAGTCAGTGGAATTGGATATGCTGGATTGTGACCACAAATGTTTAAATAATAGCAGTGTACTTCTCCATGGTGAAATAGTCAAAACAAAGCACACGGGTGAATACTTTTAAAGGAACTACTTCTAGAGGAATACAAAACTTAGAATATGAAGATAGGCTATATTAGCTTAGATGTGCCATTTTGCACTAAGGCTTATACGACACCACAATAATTGCAACCAAATTTCCAATATATATATATCAACAATACTGCAAAGCAAAAAGGGAAAGTATTGCAGTCATAAGGAAGGTTCCTAATTCCTGCCTTTTATTTTAAGCCCTTGGTTTTGGGGAATCTGATTATATTCACCCTGGATGGTGGTACACGTTGCTCATGACCCAGTCTTAAGAACAGGCACAGACAGTGGAAAGGAGCTTGTGAACCAGCATTCTTGGGTCAGTGGCACCTCAGAAATCTAGCAAAGGATCACTTCTTTGAAGGTGATCTTGCCTCAGAACCTCCTTGCATGTGTACAGCTGACATAGCAGTGAGGATTTGTTTTAGAAAGTCAAGAAAAGTTCCAGATACGCAACTGGAAAAAGCCTGCAGGATAAACACCAGCCACAATGTTTGTCATGTGAACACTCCCTTACTAGAAATGCCAAATGTGCAGTGAATAGGCTTCGGTTTGACATCTTAACTCCACAATTACAGTGGTACCTCGGATAATGAATTTAATTTGTTATCCGAAATGCGGTTTCCCATAGGAATGAATGGGAAACCAGCTAATTCGTTCTGGAGCCGAGGAAAATGACACAGACACCTGGTTTTTTGCTCAAAACTCTTTATAAAGGGCACTTTAAAAGTACAGATATGATGCAGCCCAGGATAACCTTTTTACTGATGCATGCTAGAAATTCGTTATCTGAGGCAGCCCATAGGGAAAATTCGTTATCCGAGGCAGCCCATAGGAAAATTCGTTATCCAAGGCAGCCCATAGAGAAAATTCGTTATCTGAGGCAGACCTATACCTAGAAATTGAGATTCCTTATCCAAGGCAGTCCATAGGGAAAATTCGTTATCCGAGGCAGCCCTATGCCTGGAAATTGCGATTCGTTATCCGAAAAATTCATTATCAGGGGCATTCATTATCCGAGGTATTACTGTACTTGAGAAGTATTTCCCTTGTCCTCAGTCAGAGTTCACATCTGTATAATTAGCTAGTTGCAGACTCTGCCATAAAGAAGAGCAAATTGTACTGCTTATATACCGCCCTGGTGCCCCATGGTGCTTACTTTCTGGGCAGCTTACAGTTTAAATATACAGACTATACATTGTCCCCTCCCCCAGTGAGCTGGGGGTACAATTTACCAACCTTAGAAGCCCTGAAGGCTGAGCGAATCTTGATCTAGCTATCTGGGACTGTACCATGGTTGTGAGCAGAGCTTTTACTGCAATACTGCAGTATAGCCACAATGTCATGAGGCTCCTACTAAAATCAGGGGTGGAGAATCTTCAACCCTCCAGGTGTTTCCACAGTCCTTTGGCAACACAGTCTCAGAATTCTGGGAGTTGCAGTCCAAAACAACTGGCTGGCCAAAGGTTTGCCACCCCTGGACTAAATCAACTCTTCTCTCAGAAAGATTCTTCATTGTGAGAGAATGGCTCTGAATTTAATGAGATAAAGGGGTTGAAAAGAAAGATGTGTGTCTCAGAGCAATATGTAATACTGCCTGACAGGCAGGCTAATCTAAGGTAAAGTACCTTGAAGCTCAGATACAGATATAAAGCCAGCAGTTTGGACTGCATGGTTTTTCCACATTGCCTGACAAATAGTCCAACTTTTATATAGATTTGAGCACCCTCACTCGGTTATCTTTCCAGTCTCTTTTGCCCTATTCTCAGTGGATAATGGCCCTATATTTGCAATGCCATTTTGCTGAATGTGGTTTTTTAAAGCTTATGTTGGAGTCTTTTTAAAAGAATCGCTATGAGAGCCTTCCACATTAATTTGACTTAAGGCGGGAGACCTATGAATCTTTGAAATTTGCTGATGAGGGCCAACCCTGCTTTCTGTTACATTTTACAAAAGCTCTTGTCATGAAGCAGGAAAAACAGAAGTCACGGAACCTAGAAGTAAGACACATTTCAAGATACTGAGAAGCAAATTGGTGAGCATTTCTCAAGCCACCCAATGCCTTTTTCTGAAAAAAAAAGTGAAGTCGGGGTGGGGGAGAGAGAGAGAGAAGAGCATTTTGGAAACAACTATACCATTCGTCAACAACTTGCACTAATCGACTTGCTCTACGCCATCCTCTAGCAATTGCAGTCCTGTAGGTTCTTGGGTGTGTTGCCTTTCTCTTCCCTGTCCTGTTCCTCTGGTTTGGGCATGGGTGTTGGCTGTTGTATAGGAGAGTCCTTCATCTCTTCATGACTGGGTGAGGGAAGTATGGTCTCTGCAGAGACAATTGGGCTGCACGCTTGTAGGTCGTGTGGTTCTCCTGTTGTATTGTTGGTGGTGGTTTCCATGGGCGTTTCCACATGATGGGTCACCATGAAAGCCGCAGCCAGATCCTTCAGGATGGTCTCACACGTGGCAGACACCTCCTCAGCAGCCTGGTTTGTAACAGAGGAACTTGCACTGGCCTCCTTATCCAAGCTTTCTTCCTGTTCAGTATGTTCTTCCGCTTCGTCGTCTTCCTCCTCCTCTTCCTCCTCCTCCTCCTCCTCCCTTTTCTCTTCAGCAACCTGTGCTTCTTTTATTTTTTTGTACAGTACATTCCTTTCATCTTGCAGAGCTCTGCAAAGATTCTCTAACCTTTGAATTTTCACTACAAAGCACTCATATTCCTTGGCCCTCATGGCTTTCTGTGATAAAGGAAGAGAAAGCAAAGCATTTGAAGGTTGGCCCAGCTGATAAATGGCACAAAACAATCCAAAAGGACTTCCCTCCCTTTCTTTAAAACAGTGCTTGAAAAAAACGACCTCGAGGTCATACTGTTGGGTTGGCTGCTTCTCCAAGCATGGTAAAATGTTACAATTACCTGGATTTGCAGTGGCCTGAGGTCTTTTATTTCCACCTACATAAACCTACGGTACTGGACACATTTTGCAGAAGTTAACACTGGCACAAGACAAGAGGGTGTGGGTGGAATTGAGGACTTGACAAAGCATAGCACATAGCGGGCTTTTCACTTACACAGTATGTGAGGCCAGTAACGTTCATTTACAAGGACTGCAAGTAAGGTTATGAATTTCCTGAGATTTTTAAAAATTTAACAGCCATACCTAACTTGAACAGGGAATATTCCGTGGAGCTGAATATGGCATAGAATGGACAGCCATAGAGAATCGGCCTGTTCTTAACTCATTGTCATTGTTCTCATTGCTGCAGTCCCACTTACCAGGAACTGGAAGTAATATCAGTTTTTTGTTTTGTTTTTTTAGTATTGCTTTTTGGGACATTTGGACCTTAGGGTGATAAGAATTAGTTGGAGAATCTTGGCCCCCTAGAATCCCAATTCTCTATTCCCTCTGCCCTTTCCTATAATATAGGGGCGGAAATCTCTGCATAAAAAGTCTTCCAGCTGTGTGCGAACCACAGATTACAAAATTTCCCCTGCTGATCTAGAATCTTCCTTCAGATGTTGAAAGAGATCTGCTCACAGAACGTGTCTCTTTCTAATTGGAATTAGGAGATTCTGCTCCCTTTGAACCTCAATTATTTCTCTTTGGCAGGATTAAACAAACTGCTGGTTGCATTGCAGATCACCATGGGGAGGGAGAAGAGATTATGATGACCTTCTGTAGTCTACTACCACTCTAGTGCATTGCTTCCCAACCCTGAGTAACCCAGGTGTTTTTGCAATTCCCAGTAGCCCTCACCATTAACTATGTTGGTAGTTTCTGGAAATTGCAGTCCGAGAACACCTGGGTTGCCCAAGGCTGGAAAGTACTCCTGTAGAATGTTCTTATCAGAGTTTGGATTACCCCCCTCCCCCCCCTTTTTTTTTTTGGCCTACAAGTATCAGAAGCCAGGGGAGGGCCATGTTACCTGAGGGAGCTGAAGAACTGTAATGCAGAAAATGAATTTTTCAAAGCTCTGAGGATAATCTTAGAAGAGATCCACTATTAAATACATTTAAAATTACATTTATAGAACAATATCTTGTTGATCTACGCATCTACAACAAGAATATCTGGAAGTTGAGTCATGGCAACTGGAGATTGAAATGCTTCGCTGCTGATCCAAACAGCTTCATCAGTCACCAACAAAGCTGTTTGGATGAGCAGTGAAATGTTTTAATTTCTCAAGAAAAGAAGTTCAGTTGGCATGACTCAGCTTCCCGATAAACTCACTTGGTTGACTGAGAATCTTCACAGGCATACAACAAGAACTGATTTCCTTAGCATTGCAGTGGCAGATTGCTGCTGAGTAAAGAGCTCCTTCAATTTTGGGTGGAAGTGAGACTCACACAATGGGGCAATCTGCTACTGCCAGTGACATTCCCTTTGTGCAGGCAAAACTGGGCCAACAGTTTACTGGCCATGAGACTGATTCTCTCTATTCATTATAACTTTTAAGGGACAGACTTCTCACCTCTTCAATCATATCCAGCAAAGCTTTATTGCAGTTCTCAAACCTGGCTTTCCATGTAGCTGTGTCCTTTTCCAACTTTTTCATCTTTTTTGTCATCTGTGGAGTAAAGGGAAACATCCAATTTAGAGCAGGAATGTTAAAAGTTGGAAGTTAACAAAATCCACCTTACTTTTTAAAAATATAACATTAACAGATGTTCTTCCCCTGACAAATACATCTTAGTTTTTTAGTCTTATTGGCTGGGGAGGTTTTAAAACTCTGCTGCAGCTATTGTTTTTAATCTTGTTTTTTATTGTATTATATTGTATAGTATTTTTATAGTATTTTATTGGTATTGTGTTGTTTTTACATTGTATTGCTTTTATTGCACTTTTTTGAATTTGTTGTAAGCCGCCTTGGGTCCCTTTGGGGAGAAAGGCGGGATAAAAAATAAAGTTATTATTGTTATTATTATTCTCATACCTTCAATCAGAACCAGTAAGAACTAGAAACTAGAAATCTGGAATAAATGTCTAAAATATACTTCCTTCAATGTGACCAATCCACATCTATTCATAAGAAGCATGAAGCAGCCAGTCACAAAATTGCGTGCTTTGCCATGATGATTCACAAGTCAAAGAGGGAGCAATAGTATTGTAATGCTGCAATGAACTCCCAATTTTAAAAGTTCTGTTCAACTGCTTGCCTTTTTCTGCATGTAGCAAATGGCTAGTTCCTGTCTTGGAGGTTGTCTTGAAAATTGTGACCTCAGGGCAATGAGATAGTGCCTTGCATTATCATTGATCTGGAGGTGGAAGGTGATGGACACAGGTAACAATGTGGGTGCGAAGGTTTTTTTTTTTTTTAAACTAGAACATTTCAGGCTGCCTAGATGCCCTAAGTACATCCGATCTCGCCTGATTTCGGAAGCTAAGCAGGGTCGGCCCTGGTTAGTACTTGGATAGGGGACCACCAGGGAATACCAGGTGCTATAGGCGCCTGGAGTAGGAACTGGCAATCCACTCCAGTATTCCTGCCAAGAAAACTCCATGGACGTGGAGTCATGAAGGGTTGGTCACGACTGTAATGACACAACACACAGAGAACATTTCAGACAACATCTTTGGCATTGTACTACAGTACTTGGTTTTGGGAGCCATCTGTGGGCAAAGAAAAGCAATTACATTTAAATACAGTGAAGCCTTTGATGTTGTCTGAAAACATACTCTGTGAGCTGGCAGGTCTGAGCTTTAGGAGGAACAGTGCCCTACTTGAACTAATAGAGCAATACTACGTGATCAAAAAGGTGTGAAATCTCAGCAATGAGAAAATGTCACAATTTACCTGAGTCCTGAACAGCAAGGAAGAGTGAGAGGAGAAACTTTTTAACATGCAGTTGCCCATCACTCGCACAAACACCGGATTGATGCACCCTCCAAAACAGGTTCTACAATTTGAGTTTCCATCTTTGAATTTTCAGTCCAGCTGAGTTTACAACTAAGTAGGTTACAACTGTTTTACTGTTGTATGCAAAAACTTCATTTTTCTTTAAATTAATAAACAATGCAAACATTGCTACACACGCGGCAGTACAGCCAGATTCTCAGATGGTTGAAAGACATAACCGTCCATGAATAAAGATTAATATTTCAGTTTTCATGCTTACGGAAATCTGTAAAATACCAATACAATATCTCGTTGACAAAGGATGAACAGTGTTTCATTGGTTGAATTGATTCCATAGCAAAAATATGTTAATATACAAAGCTAAATGAAGTGTAAGGAAATGAAAACAGAGATGTTCGGGAATAACTATTGGAAATACACTAGATAACTCACTTTTTCCATCTCTTGCTTGAAGCTGGCAAACACCTCATTGCTTTTTGTCAGTGTTTTCTGAAATTCTTCAAATCGTTCAGAATAAAGAGTAATCTGCATTAACAGGAAGGAATCTGGGTTAGTTTCACATTCATTGCTATCTGCCAATAATGCAGAAGTTTCAAATGAATGCAAGAAGAGGTAAAAATACATAGGCAATGCCTTGAACCGTTGCATGCTATATCACCAATACTCATTCTGAGAATGGGGGAGCATGCATGTTCCCTACAGTCTTTTAAAAAACTTAAAGGAAATGTTTAGTATCTGATACCTCAACTTTATTTCCCATCTCTTAAGCTCCTTGTGATAGGTTTACAGCAGGGGTGCCCAAACTTTTTGTAAGGAGGGCCAGATTTCGTGGCTGAGAATGTGTCAGTGGCCGGTTGCTCCCCGACCCTGCCACCCACTGCAAGCCCCCACCCGCAGGAAGGAAGGCGGGGACCAAGGGAGGGAGGGAGGGAGGTGGAAACCAAGAGAGGAAGGAAGGAAAGTGGGGAACAAGGGAGGGAGGGAGGGAGGGAGGGACCAAGGGAGGGAGGAAAGAAGGAAGGTGGGGACCAAAGGAAGCACAGGGAGCCGTGGAAGAGGCGATCTGTGTGACCTTGCACACCCCCAAGCTCCCCAGTGGTGGCGACGGCTCGCCCGCCAGCCCACCTCAAAGCTGCTTGCGGTGGCAGAGGCCCGCTGGCTTGCCCACCCCCACACATTCCCCTGTGGAGACGGTGGCGGCAGCCCGCCCGCACACCGAGTCTCACATGGTTGCCGGCGGTGCTGGTGGCAGCAACCCACAAGCTTCCCAGCAGTGTCAGTGTTGGCAGAAGATGTTTTTTTTTAAAACCCATGGGGTGAAGGAGGGGGAGGGAGGGGCAGGCCAGGCAGCCACTCAGAATGGCCTGATGGGCCAGATTTGGTCCCCGGGCCAGACTTTGGGCAGGCCTGGTTTACAGTCTCTCCACTTCACCTCGGAGATACAATTCCCTTCTAAATTCCTGAAGAGTCCTCCTCCTATTGCCTTTAATTAAAAGCTGCTGTAGCATGATTTTCAGATAAAAAAACCCATATGGGGTTGGAAGTTAGCTTATGTGTTTTTGTAGCGGTCTACTAAAGGAATTAACCCCAGCTCCTGCCAGCCTAGCAGTCTGAAAGCATGTGAATGCAAGTAGATAAATAGGTACCACCGTAAAAAGCGGGAAGGTAAACAAGTGTTCCATGCAGCCATACCGGCCACATGGCCAAGGACTTGCACAACACTGGCTCTTGGGCTTGAAGACGGAGATGAGCACCACCTCTAGAGTCGACCACGACTAGCATGCATGTGCAGGGGGGAACGTAATGCAGGTTCACACAGCTAATTGAGAATTATGGGGAGGAGGGAAGAAGCAGAAGGAGAGGCTAGAGAATGGAGCAAGAATGCTATTTTTTGCATAATTATAGTCATGATTCAAAGAAAAAGTGTTCTGCTTATATACTGCCCCATACCCCTTCAAGTAGTCTCTGGGCAGATTACAGTTTAATTACAGTGTGCAGGCTACACATTGCCCCCTCCCCCCAGCAAGCTGGGTACTCATTTGACCGACCTTGGACGGATGGAAAGCTGAGTCAACCATGAGCCGGCTACCAGGGATAGAACCTCAGGTCGTGAGCACGTTGTAGCTGCAGTACAGGCATTTAACCACTGCGCCACGAGGTCATAGGATTTGCTTCTCAGATGGATCCTTAGCTGTATACTAAAACCCCTGGTATTCGTATTTAAAAAGATGATGTCTGTGGCCCTCAGAGTGACAAAAATAATTCTTAAGTAGGTGAGCACAAGTGCCTGCCAGTCCCCTGAAGTGAAGTGAGATTTGAAGGAACTTCTAATGACCAGGGCAAAAGGCTTTTGAAACTTGCACACATTTCTTTTTCTCACTATTCTCCATCCTCTCCTCCTCCTTACTGTCTATCGTATAAAATCATTGAAATAGAAGGGGGAGCCGGGTGGCCATTACAAAATACAAATGCAATAACAGGCTATAGGCAATATCTTTATAGGTCATTGATAAAAAAAATAAAAATCATAGTCAGCTTTTGCAGATAAAATCCAGTTACTGTTTCATCTCTGCTATTTCTTCCTTTAGGTTAGAATACCTAACACCTCTCACTTAAACAGTTTCACCCTTGCTGCTGTGAATAGCCTTGTGGCGCAGTGGTTAAACTGCTATACTGCAGCCAGAACTGTCCTCATGATGACCTGGGTTCAATTCCAAGTAAACAGGCTCAATGTTCACTCAGCCTTCCATCCTTCTGAGCTTGCCATGTGTGTATGTGTGTATAATGTGTAGCGTTCATAATTACTTGTAAACCACCCAGAGAGTGCTTTAAGCACTATGGGGTGGTATATTAGCTAAACAGTTTGCTTTTGCTTTGCTTTGAATGAAAAAAAAAGTTGAGAAAGGCCTTCTCTTACATTGCTCATACTCTGTAGCAAACACTGACAAAATCTAACTGTCTTGATCTACTAAAGTAAGATTCAAATAGTACTTCCCTACATTTATCTTTTTATTGGGAACACATTGTTTTTTGGAAAGGTAATAAGCTGTGACAATGCGCTTTAAAAACAGGAAGACAAGAATTGAATCCTTAGACGTTTTTGGCCACCAAAACCAAAACCAACAAAAATCAAGACTCCGTTCTGCAACCTGGATCTGTTAGACTGTGTCTTCCTTCCATTACTGAAAAGATGTGCATGTTATGGGCAGGGATGGTACTTTTGTTTAAGAATGACTTCTAGGTTCTTCTGTTGATTCTTGCAAAGCAGTGGAATATGTTGCCACAAAGGGTGGTGGAGTCTCCTTTTTTGGAGGTTTTTAAGCAGAGGCTGGATGGCCATCTGTCGGAAATACTGTGATGGGGGTTCCTGCATGGCAGGGGGTTGGACTGGATGGCCCTTGAGGTCTCTTCCAACTCTATGATTCTATGATTCTATGAAATGAAAGTGGTACATGAAAATGTGATGTTTGTCTCTTTTCCTTCTTTGGCTAAACTTTTTATTGACTCTTTGTCTGTCCAAAAGACTGGGAAAATGTGCATCCAGTAACATTGTGAAGGCTGGTGCCAGCAGCCGATTAGAACATCTGAGAAGAAACACTTGGAAGGTATAAAGATACGTGTTGGAACTCAGTGAGAGTGGTCTGGTTCATTGCACACTCTCTGCCAAGGGAAGACCACTGATAGATACTGATGACTCAAGTGCCCAGTAAGGTTCTCCTTAGGGAGGGAGGGAGGATGAGCCATTAGTATCTCTGGTGGCTTTCTCCCACTTTCTGTATCTCTCCACATGCATCTCGCTCTCTGTGATTGCCCAACTACCTATTATAATAGCTGATATGGCCAGGCATTGGCAAATACTTTGGTTCGGGAGGCGTCCTGGTTTTGAGGTGGTGTTTCTTGTCTGCTTTTGGAGTAAACTCGGTCGCTGTGTCCTTTATTTTTTTGGAAATGTTTTTGAAGGTTTAATAGTTACGACTTATTATGAACACCAGAAAAAAATTACATTAGGAAAATGAAGTTAAAGAACCCAAAATGACTACTTTTCATTTCTAATAAAGGGCCCATAATATTAAAAGGACGTCCCCTGAAAGAACCCACAATGAAGCAACATGAAAGTTTTAACTATACACATCCTGAATCATGGGAACTGTAACACAACACACTTGGAGGGCACAGGTCTGGGGGCAGCTGAGAAATTTTCACTGATTGAAAGTGAAAATGGAAATAATGCTATAAAATAAGATTATCACAAAGTATTCTGAGCGTCAGTGATTATTACAAATGCGTTGATTCTGCCTATCCATTGATATATATCACAGTGCTCTAATTGTTTATATGTGATGCATACTTTCGTATCACACAGTTCAGATGCTTTGATTGAGTGGAAAACACAAGGACATGTAGCTATTGACCAAACCCCCCCCCCAATTTAACAGGTATAGTACATTAAACATGATCAAGTGAAAAAGATACACCACCAGCAATCCACTGCCGTTCTTACCTGGGCCTGCAGAATAGTTTCTTGGTCTTTCAGCATTTTGGCCTGCAGTTTCCACTCTGCAGCTTGGTTGAGTAGCTGTGTTTGGAATGAAATAACATATAAGCTGTACAGCACCTTAAAGTGAATTGAATGATTGCTGCTTGCAGATCTATTTGAATAGCATGATGCCTTTTAAAATAACGACTCAACTCCTGGAAACACATGAGTAACATAAACAAGGGCTGAAACGCAGTAGTGAGCTGCACCTAGAGCAGGCCCATTAGAAATGATAGCGAGTCTATACCTATGCAAGTTGCATTAATTCAATGGGCCTACTCTCGTGCCTTACCACTGGATTTAATCCAAGGTCTTTCGTAGGATTTTCAAGTGCTGGATTTCTTTCTTTCTTTCTTTTTTAAGCAGGAGCAAAATAAAATCCTTCGGGGGAATTGCAGGCTGGTTGTATTCAATGCTGTGAATACAAAATCCAGAATAGCCTGCGGGCCAAGTCAGGTTTCAGGCTGGTCCTTAATCCTGGGTAATTCTGGGCTTCGAAATTGCTTAAAATTTTCATCTGAGTTGCATTGTTACATTTTTCAGATGAGAATTATCTGTCAGATATAAGGCAGAACATATGAGGCAACGATCTTGGTTGGGTATTATCTGTTGCAGCTCGTTAACAAGTATTTCTCCCCTGTCTTCCTATAATCCTACAGCTGCAATGTCTAACATATACTTCATGGGGAGAAAGGTGGCATAAAAATAAAGTTTATTATTATTATTATTATTATTATTATTATTATTATTATTATTATTATTATTATTATTATTATTAGAGAGAGAGACAGATGGGGTGACTCCATAAAATAATGAAAAGCTCAGAGCATTTCTTCTAATTAGTAATTGGTTTTTAAAACATACCCATATACCCAAACATAAATATGCAGCTAGGATATTATTAAAAAGACCTAATTTGTTATCCAAATGCTGATACTGGTATTTATTATTAATAAAATACAACACAGAAACAAGGGAGAAGAATTCAGTTAATAGACAATGTATAATTATTGAATCAAATGCAGTTTAGACACAGGCAAATTGCTTATGTTTGCTCCTAGAATGGCTGATATGTCTACAGAATCTTGTTAAGATGGATGAGCTTCAGGCTAAGTTTTCTACAACCACAGAGAACCTGTTCTGTCCATGCTTTTTTGTGAGTTTCCTCATCCAAACTGTTCTCTTAAGTACAAGACCAATTAATTGCTTTGGGGGGGGATTTTTAATTGAAATTGAACTTCCACTGCTAAATATCAACATTTTCTTCCATGGGAAAAGCCCTCTGTAGCTTATGTCAAGATATGTGAATTCACTCAACAGGGACGAAGGCATGATGCAATTTACTTAGTCCATCTTCGGCCATTTGTGATGAGAGCAGATGTTGCTGCAGCAGTGATGAACAAAGAGTCATGCTATCCTAGACACTCAAAAGGCTCCCCCAAAGCTTGGGAGAGGTGATCTTTTAATCCCAAGTAGAAGATGTATGGTATATCAATTTGGGGGGTGGGGGGGAGAAAGACAAATGGGATTAAATAAATTATTTTAAAATGTGTGCAGTGAGGATACAGCTTTCTGTGTTTCGTCCTCCCAAGGCTATGCAATCTCAGAGTGAAATGTCTGCAGCAAGCAGAATAAAACAACAAAACATCAACAACAGCTGCAGCAGCAGCAGCAGTAGCAGCAACAAAAAAATAAAACCTCAAGCAGCTAGATGCCCTAAGTACATCCGATCTCGCCATTGGACTGCATCCCAAATCAGTCACTGAGAAAACTAATACACAGGTGAACACCCATGCAAAAACAATGCAAAATAAATCAAATTCATAATCAAGTTAAACAACCCCTCAGTGGAAAAAAATCATGCTTTCAGGCAAAAAAAAATGTAAATGTAAAAATAATCTCCAAGTATGCTAAGCCTGATGCAAACACAGGATACTTTTGACATGTAATTACATCCATGGCTATACAGGGAGCCAGTAAATAAACAGGATTGGTTCATCATATCTTGAGATAAAGCAAAAGAGCAGCTCGAGTACCACTGGGAGGCAGCAGAGCTATTCTCTTAAAACGCAGAAACAGATGGAGCTGTTGTTGCTTTAGTTGCTGGGAGGTAAACACAACTTGAAATAAAGAGGGGGAGAGCATTTGGTCTCATCAAGTTTCAAGGTGCAGCAGGCAACACATCATATTTTTTAAAGATACTTGTGGGTTCCTGAACATCACTGAAATGTTATGGATGGATCCGGTTCTGGCCAAGAATCAGAAACATCTTAGCTTGCTGACTTTTAAATACTGTACAAATAAAAACAGAACCTCTCCTCTACCTCTTATTTAATTTCATGCTTGCCTTGTGAAGAATTCTGGTAAACCTGAAAGTTAGCCTTGTTTGCAAAATTTCTTTCTGGGATCACACAAAAGTATTACACAGCCCAGAGTTTTATAATGTGGAAGGCTACAAGGAGTCTGCCACTGGCTAGCTTTGGAAGGCTTTGCACCACAATGGCTATAATTCCTGTGTGTTCCATGTACACAGGTGTGGATACTTTCATTGGAATAGTTGATGCTTCTGTGTTGTAGTACAATGAAAGAAAGGTAGATTTTAACCAATGGCAGAGTGGGGGCGCTGGGAATTTGATGTGCCTCGGTTTAGAGCAGAGAAGATTAATTGGAGAATACAGTGTGGTATTTTGCTCATGCACATGGGAAAAAAAGAAGAGATAAATACATATTCCTTCTCTCGTGTATGCCGTTCCTCTGCTTCCTTCATAACTTCCTGTGACTGTTCCAGCTTGGCATCCACCAGTTTCTGTTGGAGTTCCCTGTGCTTAAATATTTTATCCAGGTGCTGGAGGGGGGGAAAGAGAAACCATATACAGTATATGTAATGTTTACATGTAGTGAATTTCATTTGGATGCCATAGAGAAAAGATGGCAAATGACTATACTGTGCAACTAAAGCTGCTGTTCTGGTGCATGCGTACTTGCAAGTAAGACCTAGAGGAACACAGTGGGATTGATGTCTGATCATGCTGTTCATGATATAAACCATTAACACCCTAAAAGGTGTTTTTAGCTTTTAAATATTGTGTTTTAATTATGTAAGGTGCATTAGGCCTTTTTTTAAAGAGAAAGGCAGGGTAAAATATACAATAAAATAAATATTTCCAAATTACTATTGAGTTATATTTTACACACACAGAGAGAGAGACAGAGAGACAGAGGCAGCACTGCTAAAAGTAGAAAATAAACTACAGTATTTGGATTTGCAGTATATTTTAAAGGTCTTCAGCCTTTTCTGATTATGCCCAATGATCGAATGTAAACAGCACATAAGGAAGGGGTTCTTAGTTTGCATATTTTTCATATATTTTTCATTTTCTTAGTTCTGTTTGTGAAAATTATTTGCAGTGAGCATTGTGGAACGTGCCTTTAGAATGTACGTGTTGCTTCTCACCCAAATAGCCACTGACAGTGTCCCCTACAAAGGAAATAATAAAACGGGGAAGCCTGAGATAACCGCCCCTACATGTTATGCATTTGCTGTTGCTGTTGTTGGCGGTGGGAGCGGGGGAGATGAGAGAGAATCCGGCTCTCACCTCCTCTCTGACTTCATACTGATCTATGATGCTTTTCAGTTTTTCAGCCAGCTCGGTGTTCTCCTGGCACAGCTTCACGTTCCTCTCACTTTGCTGCTCAATCTGTGCCTGGATGTCGTTCAGCGTGCCCTGGAAATGGGTTCGTGATCTCTTTCCTTTTTTCCTCTTCTTCTCTCGCTCGCTGAAGAGTCTCTTCCTGGAATTAAACAAGCTCCATAATGGTTTCCATAGACAAAATGGAACTACCACCCATGGCCCCACGGGAGATGATGCAGGTGTCATGGTTGATGGACTAATCCAACCCTGGCCTAACCCATGCCACATGGATGAGGAGAGCAGAAGAGGAGCCTGGGTGAAGCTTTTTGTGCCCATGCTTCTGTGATCAAAACAGGAAGACCAGGGATAGGAAGATAGATAGGGATGATTATTTATTTATTTATTATCACTTGCTCTAACTCCAGGGCTTGGGTAGTATAACACCAGTTAAACTGAGGCACACTCGTAAAATGCACCAAGGGAGGAGGGGAGGGATTGAGTTTCTAAAGACGGGGAATTTTTTTCTTCCATTTAGTTTCCTGCCCCTATTACTTTTTCACTGATCTGGAGTAGTGTTCCTATGCAAACGGGGTGTAAAACCCACAAAAACATACTGCCAAATATCTTCTTGCTGAACTGAAGGAATCTCCCTCTGTAACAGGAATGATGTTACCAGCAGTGGTATACTGCCACTTAAGTACTAAGTAGAGTACCTTTTCTGATTTCATGGTGTCCCTGGCTCTTGTGCAATGAGGTGAGGTCATGTGCACCTCCACATGAAAAAAGGGAAGTCTTTAATTGCTTCCAATTTGCTGCTAGGCAGGGAGCTCCATAAGGGAATATGGAATGGGATGATTTAATGTAGAATAAAGAGACCTTTGGGTAGTGGGCAGCATATAAATAAATAAATAAATAAATAAATAAATAAATAAATAAATAAATGAATGAATGAATGAATGAATGAATGAATGAATGAATGAATGAATAAAGGCCCATGGGTCTGTGCTGCTATTATGATGGGGGTTTCCTGGATTTTAGTAATTGTCATTGGGATTTATGGCAACTGCATCAAAACCTGAAAGCCAGCTTAATGAAGGCTAAAGTCAAAAAGTGTTGCAAGCGAATTACATCACATACAGTGCATACACAGATGAAATATTTTTGTGAGACAAATGTATGTTGTCCATCAGTTTGGAAAGCTAGATGCAGAATTGGGAAAAATTACATTTTTGCCCCCAGGAACCATAATCCAGAAAAATAACTATTCCAGGCAATGGCTGGATCCTGGCTGATACCAGAATCAAAGGTTGCATGCCCTTGAATTGCATCTGCTGAGATGCAACGGTGGGGAACATGCTATTGCCATCATTCCCAGTTATTTTGAGGATGGCGGCCTGTGATGGTAAACAGAGGATACTTTTCTTTCAGGAATAGGGTCACTATCCAGTAAAGATAGGCTAAGGATGTTCCCCGCAGAGCTGCGTACGTGAGCTTTTGCAGGTGCTCCCTTTGTCTCTGGCCTAATCCACTCTCTTGTACCCTCCCTGGAGAAGAAGTGCGTAACTGGAGGGCTTTCCTCAGGGTGATAGACATGGAACAGCCCACTAAGCAGTCCTTCATGTTGATTTTAACCTTTCTGATACACATGACGCCAGTGCACCTTTAAATCTCTTTAACCTTCCCACACCTTTCAAAGCTCACAAATCCCATTATTTCTGGGCAGACAAGTTTTGGGCAACCTTTTGCCTCAAAAAGAGATACAAAGGGGAGGGTGGGAATCCTAGGCATTCCTAGAATCCGAGCTTATCACTGTCTTCTGAGTCACTGATGAGGCCCTTAGTATATCTTCTTGATTGGATCATTGGAAGAACCCGTTTCTCCACTCCAGTATCACTTACAGTATCACAGTATCAACAGTCCAAGACTATTACCCGGGATGTGCTAATGCAAGATCTACTCACTGGCCTTACCTTCTCCCTGTTAAGGGAAGGAGGTAGAAAAGTCTGCCTTAACAAAATTAAAAAGCGGGGGGGGGGGGGGCAGACGAAAGAGGGGAAAAGGGAAAGGAGCGCTTTAAAGACTAACAAATTTGTTCCGGTGTGTTTGTGGTTTTCTCCAAGTTTATTTCCTAGACCTAACAAGCAGTCTTGAAGAAAGAATGTGCCTTTGCTTGTATTCTAACCATTGAATCCTAAGAATGAAAACTGAACCCAGGGCCTGTGGCTCTCTAGGTATCCCAAGAGCAATGCTTGCTGGCACTTTGCAAAAACAAGCCTGTAAGTCCTCCCATCTTTATTCCCTCATATTTCTTCTGAGAGACTCTTGTTTTCAACACTTTGGCAGGCCAGAATAGGTCACTGTTTACACTGACTCTTCTGATTGGTCCATAAGCCAATTGCTTATCTCTTTCCCCGACAGCTCTGTTCAAGCGTTTTCTATATCCAGTTAGTTGAATGTGGGAATTGATGGGGTCCATGTTGAGCATTTCTGCCCTGACATGACCCTCCTCTGATATCTACACATCAATTGTAGAGGCATTTTTCCCCAGGTTAACCTGCTTAACCCATTTCCTCCTCTACACAGTAATGTTCATCTTTTGCTTCAAAAACAACTTAGAGCCCTGTGACACTGGCAAGTTTTATTTGTCAAACTGCTGTGAACTGTAGCCTTCTACTTCAAAGGAATGGAATCTTCTGTCAGTTGACAGACATAACATTGTACAAATGATAATTGCATAAAATGTCTGTCTACTGAGCCTACTTACACTTTATGCATCTGAAGACGTAGTTGGTAGTCCATGAAAACCTGTGCCATGTAAAAAACTGGTTGGACTCTGTCTTGTTTCTGCTTGACAAATAAATACGTGACCACCAGACACAACAATACATTCTAAATGGTTCCAAGCAGTGCCATGGCTTATTTCAAAGATGATTGAATGGCCGACTGGATGTAGTTGAACTGCACATAGTTTCTTGGAAATGTTTACAAATACCAGCTAAAGATGTCTAGCTACTCCTTGGACCATAGTTCTTGTATACAGATTCTGGACAGATTATTCAAGAGTAGAGATGGGCACGACTTAGCGGTATTCCCGTTTCCGTTTCCGTTACTCGGTTCCGTTACTCTACGGAAACGGTAACGGGAATTACTTACCGCCAGACTTCAAGCTCGAACCGACGAACGAACAATTTTGGTCTGATTTGTTGTGCTCGTTCCTTGCATCGCGCGATCGCGCGATGCCACGCGGCACAGAAAAAAAAGTTTTTTTAAAAGTTTAAAAAAACCCGGTTCCCGGCCAAAAAGCAGGCGGAAAAAAAATGCCTGCCGTGCCTCAGGGCACCTACCAGAGGGGTTGTTTCTGGAGGTCCCCGGCCTCCCCCCCATCCCCCGTCCTGGGCTGCTCTGGTGGGACTCGCTGCAGGCTCGCAGCCAGCAAAAAGCCCAGTCTCGCCGCCGGCCGCCGCAATTAAAGCGCAAGCAAGCGGCACGGACGGCACAGGAAAAAAATTTTAAACTCTCCCCCCACCCATTCCCGGGCCAAAAAAGCAGGCGGAAAAATGCCTGCTTGACTACGGGCGCAGGGCACCTACCGGAGTGGTGGTTTCTGGAGGGGGGGTCCCGCCTCCCCCCCGTCCTGGGCAGCCGGGACTCGCCATGCCATGTGTGTGCGGGCGGGGGATCCAAAATAGGGCGGCGAACGCAATATTGTTTTTGAAATCGTGGTCCAAAAACACACAAGCACAACAGAAACACGCGAAAATTTATAAACTGCCAGATTTTTCACAGTAGCAGTAGGTTTTTTCTTGCAACAAAATGTCTCTCCTCTCCTCCTCTGTCCTCCATTGATTTTATTTTATTTTATTTTTTTACACCTGCACAATGATGGGCTGGCCGAGTGGCCAGCCATGTGGGAGTGGACGACCATGCAAATTTTTGGAGCCATCCCACCAATCGCATGGCCACTTGGCCATGGAGACTTCTGGGATGTGCCAAAAGCCCCCTAAAACCTGCCCTAGCCCCCTAACCCTAACCCTAATCCTTGACTCCTTACCCATACGTCACAGACTGTCTTCTTAGTGGGTCAGAGAGGCACCCAGAGGTGCAACCCACTAGCCCACCGTAACCTTACCTGTCACTAGCCTAACACTAGCCCTTGCACTAACCCACCTTAACCCTAAGCCAGATCTACTTGCATTGCACTACACGCAAGTACGATTCCCTTCTTTGTGAGACATGGCGGTGCGAGAGCCTTAGGCACCACTTCACCCTATGGCTCTGGGTTCACTCACTGGTCTCACTGTCTGCAACTGGTATGCATATCCATATGGCTATGCATGCCATTTTGCAGCAGCAGGTGAGGAGGGGAGACCCCCATGTTGAGGGGTCTCTTGGAGCCTGCTTCCCCTTCCTAATGGGTGAGGATAGGAGGCACCCACGGGTGCCTCCAGGAGCCCGCTTTCCCTTTATAGCGGGCCAGAGGAGGCACCCACCCCACAGAGGTGCCTCCAGGAGCCCGCTACCCCCCCCAAAAAAAACAGTACTAATGAAAACGAAAAAACAAACTGACTAATTTTTGCGAATTTTCGCGAAAAACGGAAATGACCCAAAACGGAACTGGCCCGACTAACGACAACTCGAAAATTTTTTTTTTCAAGTCGTGCCCATCTCTATTCAAGAGCTTAGTGTTGCAGGCAGGTTGTTATAATGGATTTACCTTCAGGGTTTTATTGTGTCTCTGCAGCTCCCTGCAGAGACTCTCCAATTTGCTTCGGGCAAGGATGGCTCTGCTATGTTCACTCTGCAATTGGTCCTTCTCCTTGATGAGCTGTGCTTGCCTTTTCTGCAGATGCTTTAGCTTTTTCTGTTCAGTACGATGTTCCTCCAGCTAAGGAAGGAAGGAAGGAAGGAAAGAACAGCAATGACTTCATTAAAGGAGGAACAGAAAGAGTCCTGACTTACAAAACTTAAAAAAAAACTTTAAAAACATTGTTTATTTTACGTTTTAAAATGTCACCATTACAATATTTGGAAACAGACAAAATGGTTTCATGTTTTACACTTACACTTAAAGAAATCAATATCAAAAGTGTTCAGAATCAGTAACTTTCTGTTTCAAATGTTTAAGCTGGGTTGGTGCAAGAATACATGTGTGCTTGTTTTGATGTGTTTTTATCTGATTGTTTTTATTTGAATGTTCTCACTGCGAGCCACCATGACCCAATTAATTAATTAATTACACATTACATCCCCAGGCCTTTTTGATAAGATTCATGTAGTTTTGGGTAGATCATGAGCATGCCATTCATCCAGCCAGATGATGTTTTAGCAAGCACTTCTGATAAATCACTCTTTCCCAGAAAATAAATCCTGAGACTACAATCCTGTATCCAGTTGTTTGGCAGTAAGTCCTATTCAGCTTCATGGTTCTAACAGGACAGTGCTGTATACTATATTAATCAGGAAACCGTGACATTTATGTACAGAAAATATAACTTTTGGATGACGTTCATGACATGAATTGACAATTGTCTAGAGTAGAACTGTCCTACTCAACTCTTCCTGTTGACACCAGTTTCCTGTGTATAAACCAGCCATTAAGTATCATGACTGGTTATTGACTGCAAGGAACAAGGTTTTACAATTTGGCAACTCAGCCCATATGATTGCCAAGAATGTAATTAGTTTCCTTGACAGCTAGTACCTCAACCCAGGTATGAAGAGGTTACTATTCCCATCTCCACTCAGACCAAAAACCTGATTGCTGGTTTCTGAATGGGAAGCTGTTCTTGAAGAGCAGTTGGCCAGTTAACCACAGTTAACTGAAGAAATGACCCAGCAATGTGACACTTGACCACAACATTGTTCAAATCAGGAAGCACTAAAGGAAACTGCTGCAAAGAAAAGATATATTGGACAAAGCAGCAGTGTAACCTGACATAAAACCATTCACTATAGGATAGGTGTTTTGGTGTTTGTATCTGGCTTTCTAGATGATGATGATGATGAAGAAGAAGAAGAAGAAGAAGAAGAAGAAGAAGAAGAAGAAGAAGAAGAAGAAGAAGAAGAAGAAGAAGAAGAAGAAGAAGCATCCTGCCTTATGGGGGGGAGCAGTTTTAGTCTTTGGCTTGCAAGTGCCATCCTGGTGTCTTTTGTATTGTTCAGTTTTTGTTTTGTTTTGGTGAATGTGGGCGGGAGGGATAAGGAAAAAACAAAATTCAGTAGCAAACACTGATAGGCTGTGTATTTCAGTAAGGACAATGTTTATTGAAAGTGAGTGCTTCCAGACAGCTGCTATCAATGCAAGTCTCAGTGAGTGGCTGGGTGGCTGGCAGAACAATTGAAACAGTCTATAATGCTTTTAGAGTATTGGTTCTTGCTACTGTGCAGTCATGGTTGATGGGAGGTATCTATGCTAGCTCCTACTGATGTTTGTATAATGTTTGCATTGTATAATGTTTGGCTGATGCTGGCTAACTGACAAATGGCTGCACAATTAGCTGCGTGATCTGGCACCCAAAGCATGCATCAACTCTCTAACCAATTAGCCTCAGCTGGCCAAGCAAACCTTATGTAAACACCAGTAAAATTCCATCCACTATAACATAATGCCACTGTCCAACTCACTCACTGCATGGCACGTCATTAGCAGTCTTGAAGACCTGCAATGAACACAGACGTCGAGTGTGTCAACATCTGTAGGCAGATTTGCAATGCAGCCAAGTTGCATCATCTTTACCAGTCCAGTCCAATTTATTTCCCTGTGTGTGGAGGGAATCTTGTGAGGAGGGAATCTTGTGGGTTTAGTACTAGAGACACTCAGGGTTCTCCCCCTCTCTCAAATCCAAGAATGAAGGTTACTTCCTTGGTTTACTTAGGGTGGAAGGTAAGGTATTTCAAAGATACATCAGTGTGCCAGTGTTTGGAGATAAGAGGAAGGTTGTCTAGGTCTGAATCTCTTTTGTTTTTGAGACACAGCTTTTAGCATAACTTTATGCTTTGTGTGAGAGGGTCCCCCCCCCCTATTTGGGGAATCGTTAATTGAGTCAGAGTAAATTTGTGATGGCATTCCAATTGAACTCTTTAAAATCTTAAAAGAGGATGCTGTAAAGGTGCTGCACGCAATATGCCAGCAAATTTGGAAAACACAGCAGTGGCCAGAGGACTGGAAAAGATCGGTCTACATCCCAATCCCAAAGAAAAGCAATGCTAAATAATGTTCCAACTATCACACAATTGCACTCATTTCACACGCTAGCAAGGTTATGCTCAAAATTCTACAAGGGGGGCTTCAGCAGTATGTGGACAGAGAACTCCCAGAAGTGCAAGCTGGATTTCGAAAGTGCAGAGGAACTAGAGATCAAATCGCCAACATGTGCTGGATTATGGAGAAAGCCAGAGAGTTCCAGGAAAACATCTACTTCTGCTTCTTTGACTATGCCAAAGCCTTTGACTGTGTGGACCACAACAAACTATGGCAAGTCCTTAAAGGAATGGGAGTGCCTGACCACCTTATCTGTCTCCTAAGAAATCTATATGTGGGACAAGCAGCAAGAGTCAGAACTGGATATGGAACAACTGACTGGTTTAAAATTGGGAAAGGAGTACGACAAGGCTGTATACTGTCACCTTGCCTATTTAACTTACATGCAGAGTACATCATGTGAAAGGCAGGTCTGGATGAATCACAAGCCGGAATTAAGATTGCTGGAAGAAATATCAACAACCTCAGATACGCAGATGATACTACTCTGATAGCAGAAAGTGAGGCGGAATTAAAGAACCTCTTAATGAGGGTGAAAGAGGAGAGTGAAAAAATGGGCTGAAGCTCAACATAAAAAAAACTAAGATCATGGCCACCGGTCCCATCACCTCCTGGCAAATAGAAGGGGAAGAAATGGAGGCAATGACAGAGTTTATTTTCTTGGGCTCCTTGATCACTGTGGATGGCGACTGCATCAACGAAATTAAAAGATGCGTGCTTCTTGGGAGGAAAGCAATGGCAAACCTAGATAGCATCCTAAAAGAGCAGAGACATCACTTTGCCAACTAAGGTCAGGATACTCAAAGCTATGGTTTCTCCAGTAGTGATGTATGGAAGTGAGAGCTGGACTATAAAGAAGGCTGATCGCTGCAGAATTGATGCTTTTGAGCTGTGGTGCTGGAGGAGAGTCTTGAGAGTCCCCTGGACTGCAAGGAGATCAAACCTATCCATCCTGAAAGAAATCAACCCTGAATGTTCACTGGAAGGACAGATTTTGAAGCTGAGGCTCCAGTACTTTGGCCACCTCATGAGGAGAGAGGACTCCTTGGAAAAGTCCCTGATGTTGGGAAAGATGGAAGGCAAAAGGAAAAGAGGACGGCAGAGAATGAGATGGTTTGGACGGTGTCATCAATGCAACCAATATGGATTTGACCAAACTCCGGGAGGCAGTGGAAGATAGGAAGGCCTGGCGAGCTCTGGTCCATGGGGTCACGAAGAGTCGGACACGACTGAACGACTGAACAACAACAACAACAACAAAAATTTGTGAGGTCTTTTTTAAATTAAGAAATATAAGATCAGAAATATGCGTTTTATGAAAAATGAAACATAACAGAAAGTTCACTAAACTTGACTCCTTCCACTTAAGAAACTGCGGCACAATCAGCTGCAAGAAAAAGTGGTTCTCAACTCTGTGCAATTTGCACACCCTACATTAGACAGTTTGCCATGTTACAACCCAGAGTATAGCTTTCAAAAATCCCCAGTGTACAGTGGTTCCCCCGCCCTTTCGCGGTTCACATATTGCGGTCCCCGCTATATCGCGGGACCGCAGTACCCTGAAAGGGCTTGAGGGCAAGGGGGGAGCCAGCTGAGAGCGCTTTTCAAAGATCATGCACAGCTCACCCTCACTCCCCTCAGGGGGGTGCGGACAAGCGGCGCACAATGTTTAAAGGGCTCTCGGCTGCGGAGACAAGCGCTTGTCTCCACAGCCGGAAGCCCTTTCCAAAGATCGCTCACCATATGCCCGCACTCCCTTAGGGGTTGCGGGCGCAAGGCGAGCGATGTTTAAAGGGCTTTCAACCGCAGAGCCAAGGACTTGTCTCCACGGTCCGGAGCCCTTTCCAAAGATTGCTCGCCGTGCGCCCACACACCCCTGGGGTTGTGGGCGCGCAGCGAGTGATGTTTAAAGGGCTCTCTGCCGCAGAGCCAAGCGCTTGGCTCCATGGCCGAGAACCCTTTTAAAACCTGTGCCCGCCCACCCCACCTGCATTCGCATATTGTGGATTTTCAATGATCGCGGGTCGGGTGGGTCCCTAACCCCCACGATAGGCGGGGGGGGTTACTGTATAGGAAATGAGGCCAAGCTGACCTTTCTTATGTATTACACACCCTCCTATTCATATCCAACTTTTGTTCCAATCAAGATATTTGGACCAGAAACTTATTGGTAGTCCTAACTGGAGTTAGACCTAGTGAATCAATGGGATTTACATTTGCGCATTCAAATACTGATTCAATCAGTCTATTCTAGTTGGATTGACAATAGGATTGAAGTATTGACATCTTCTATTGGGAAATAAAGGAAAGCAAATGAGAAAAATGCAACAGGAGACAACTATGCCTGAACATTTTCTCTACTTTACCAAGGTAATCCTCCAGGATTTAACCTGGCGCCTACAAGACATATTTTAAAACACTGTTTTCTTTCCTGGCACCACAGTTTGCCCATTTCATAACTGCTATCTACTAACCAGCTCTGCGTACTTCTTAAACAAAATGTCCAATTTCTCTTCTGGCGTATTCAGCTTGTTCAAATGTTGCATCAGTAGGGTAGCTTCTTTTCCTGAAGTGAAAGGAAAGGGGAGTTTATAAAGGGCATTTTCACAGAGAGTGTACTTCAGACCAGATTAAGAGCAGCAGGAGAATGTACAAATATTTATAACTTGAAAGTTGCACCGTCTTTCTTTTCACTTTTGTATTTCGAAAGGTCAGCAACACGCTGTATGCAGCATTCCTCTTCAAACCTATTCTAGGTGGCCTCTTTTTATATATTGCTGTAGCAGTTCTAGTCTCACTTTGGGGGATTGAAAAAACTAAACTATTGATATGATTCCATTCTGGAAATTCCACCATCCTCTCTCTCTCTCTCTCTCTCTCTCTCTCTCTCTCTCTCTCTCTCTCTCTCTCTCTCTCTCAAATTTTAAACTTTCTTAGCTGCAGCTTCATCACTCACACAGCATGGACTTCCAATCAGGGCACTTGAATTCCAGAACTTGAACAAGTTATATGTTTGGACTACAGCTCCTTGCCTAGGGAACTGCGGGAGTTTGCTTTCCAGAAATCAGCTTTCCCTAAATTTGCTCAATACTTTTAATAAAAAAAATTAACTAGGCATAGGAAATGTGGTTGCCCACAGAACGTGGCTTTCTTGACCACTTCCAAGGAGAATCTCTGTGCTATCAAGTGGTAAAGCTCTACAGATACCATCCTGTTGCTTTTCCTGATCTAGCCAGTGAGTCACATAATGTTGTGCCTTCCAGTTATGGATGTCGCTACTTGCCTAGTCCCTTCAATATTTTCTTTTCCAGTTTTTGTTCTTTATGAATGGAAGGCTCCTTTGATCCAGAGGCATCTCCAGAAGCAGTGCGTTCTTTCTCTGGCTCATCGTGGACATCTTCATATTCTCCGTCCTCGTTATTAAACAATTCTCCTTTTTTTCAGGCTTATCTGTTCCTTTAGTCTCTTTTTCCTCCACAAGGTTGGCAGCGGACCCATAGGTTTTAATAATGTCTTCCAGCTGTCGGTTCAGCTCTTCCGATATATCACAGAGCTTTATTTCAGGCTGAGAATGTGCCGTTATCTCGGGGGACAGAGGCCCAGGACACGATGTGTCATTTGGTGTCTCTAAGCCATTCTGGGTAGGTAGCGCTTCAGAGCTGTTCACGGGAGACAGTGGTTGCTGCTCCGGTTGTTGATCAGCCGTTTGGTTATTCTCCATCCTTGGAATATTTACCTGGCAGGAAACAAAGCTGGGTTTTAAACAGATGCACTGATGGAGGAACAAAGCAAAAACCAAGCGTTAGCCAAGGCTGCTGCTCTATGTGGCAGCACCTGTACTTGGTATGAGCAGGTTCTTTGAGAAGCTGGGCAACAGTCTCCCCCCACAGTGGTTACATTGCTTCATATAGCTTAGTATTTCTTAAAGCAGAATGGAAGAACATTTGGCTCTGAAGGTATCAGTAATATGGCGCTAAATCTGGAAATAGATATGCTCATTGTGACATTTGCCATAGCCATGCACTCCCCGGTAAGAGCTAAAATGGAGACTCTTGGATCAGTCCATATCAACAAATGAGGAGCAGTTCTTTTGTAAAGCTAATGGCTGTTAATTGTCCATTCAAAATGACACCCTCCCCCTCAAATACTTTGCATAACAACATGGATGGCTTACTTTCAGTTCTTAGTGGAAGCTCTAATACTTTTCTCTTGGCTACAGCTTATGCACCTGTTTCTGTCGTTTGCATTGGGCATGTTTAATGTGCAGTTGTGCACCTTTCTTATAACTTACTTCTACTCAACTATACTTAATTCAGCCCACCTAAAACCACCCCAGGATCCCATGAGTCACACCCACACACGGCTTTGGGGTTGGAAAGAAGTGAAATGAAATCCAAGCTTTTGGAGAACAAGTACAGCCAACAGATCTGTAGCACAGTTTTGTTTACCAGTCTAGTCCAGTTCAACCATATTTGGCCAAGTCTTCTCATATATAATGGGTTTAGTTAACAGCACACCATTTCTCTTTTCGGAATCAATGAATGACATTACTTGGGATGGTAGTTGAGTTTATGAAAAGGATGCATCACTATGAACATGTTTGGAGTAATTATGGGAAGCTGCTCTTTACATCTAAATTTCCCTGCTTTGGGGGATGTAGCTTCATTCATAACTTTTTGCTTTGAACCATGGGGTCCCCTTCCCCCTTTGGGAACATATGCAATAAACAGGGGGTAAGTTTCTCTGCTTACCACTGAAGCAGAGCTTGCTTGTTAATTCCTATTTATGGCCTCTTCTGAGAGAAAAGAAGAGGTAGATCAAATGTGTCAGTTTGTATGCTTGAATTCTGGGCAAGCAACAAGGCTTTCATTTGACAATGCCTGTGGCATTACTGACAAGAGCTTCTACCAAAATCCGTGGTTTACTTGCTCTTTAACTCCAGGGGAAAATAGAATATTCACTCACTGCCATGGTTTCTTACAACATCAAGGGTGAAAACAGCCGTGTTGTTTACAAACAAAAGAGCAGGAAGTACAGCTTCTTCATTGCAATCCTCTGCTCTTCTGATTTTCTGCATTATTCTTTGAAGCCTTCCTTTTATCAAAGGCTCATCTTCATGTCACATATGGGCAGAAAATAAATGCTGTTATACCATACTGTTGATCTGTCTAGCTGAGGGGACTCTGGGAATTATAATCCAAAAAAGCAAGGCTTTCAGGCTCTCACCTACTATCTTCTGAATGTTTTGGCCATTCAGTATATATATTTTGTTCATATATTACGGTCTGAGTATATCACAGTTTTTTTCTGGAGAGAAGCAGACTTTCAAAGAGAGGTTTTTAACCCCCTTCTGGCATCTCAGCAAACAGACCTTGAGCTCCTGGCAGCAAGGTTTGCTGAGGTGTCAGGAGGGGGTTAAAAAAACCCTCTCTTTGCAAGCGGAGCGGGCAGGAGCAACCCCAGGTCTGTTTGCTGAGGTGTCTGCATTTCGCTTCCAAAGAGGTTTTTAACTCCCCTCCTGATACCTCAGCAAACAGAGCTGGGGCTGTTCCTGCCAGCTATGCTTGCAAAAGAGAGGTTTTTAATCCCCTCCTGACACCTCATCAAACAGACCTTGAGCTCCTGGCAGCAAGGTTTGCTGAGGTGCCCGGAAGGGGTTAAAAACCTCTCTTTGCAAGCAGAGCAGGAGCAGCCCTTGCTGAGGCATCTGCATTTCGCTTCCAAAGAGAGGTTTTTAACTCTCTCCTGACACCTCAGCGAACAGACTTTGAACTCCTGGCAGCAAGGTTTGCTGAGGTGCCATGAAGGGGTTAAAAACCTCTCTTTGCAAACAGAGCAGGAGCAGCCCTTGCTGAGGCGCCTGCATTTCGCTTCCAAATAGAGGGTTTTAACCGCCTTCTGATGCAAAAAACAGAGCTGGCGCTGCTCCTGCTGGCTGCTCGGCTGCTGTTTCCAAAGAGAAGTTTTAACCCCCTCCTGATACCTCAGCAAACAGACCTTGAACTCCTGGCAGCAACACACACACACACACACACACACACACACACACACACACACACACACACACACACACACACACACACACACACACAGAGAGAGAGAGAGAGAGAGAGAGAGAGAGAGACAGAGAGACAGAGCACATTTCTGTAATTCTTAGTTTTTAGTTTTGCCTCACTGAGACTTTACTGAGAAACTTCCAACACTAAGCAATGCTAATTTTCCCCAGTGGAAATGCAGGCTCAGGAGGATTGATCTCAGAGCCTCATATGCATTTCCCTGTACCAAAGAGCCAAAGATTAGATAATGGAAGAAGAATGATTTTTAGCCAAGGCAAGAGTATTTGAAAGTCTGATAGATGGCCAGCCACTCTATGTTAAAGATTACCACACTGAAAAAGAAACAATGAATGCTTTAGAAATGTTATATGGATTTGCTGGTCTGGGTACAAGAACTCTTCAAGTTAAGGCTTCGTTCAAAGAAAGACTGAGGAAATGTGATTGCTTTGATTGTTAGGTGGGATAATTTGAAGCAGAATGGGCCTATCCTGAATGATGAGCAAAACCCAGGATTCCTCATGGGGAAAAAACAGGATATGTGATAATTTTATCTCTCTCTTGGATACTTTTCTTCTCTTTCTTGGTGGAAAGGAGAGGGATTTCAACGATGCGTCAAATGACTTAAGGCAGAAATCTTCCGAACAAAGACATTTCCCTTTGAGAGAGTTCCAGATTCAAGTGGTTCAAATTACGGAAGGAATTATAAATTCTAGAGAAACAAAGCCCCTCCCCCAAGCCAATCACTTGCTGCTCCAAATGGAGAAGGAAATGCCAACTAGCATCAGGCCATCTACAGAGCTTTCCCACCCTGCACTTTTCTAGGTTCCTGTCAGGGGATTCTACTTTAGGGGTGTGGGTAGGGTCTCTCCATTTCATTTCTTTTCCAGTACATTTTATTGTTAGAAATGAACCAAAATGAGCTTGCAGTCTATTTCCATCCCACTGTCAATTTTCCAATACCATTAAGTGGCTTAAGAAAGGAGCTTAGCCATTTCACAATATTGGGAAGTTAAACACTTCCTCTGCTCTGTGGCGCAGCGGAGGAAGTAATTTTTTCAAACTGTACTTTGACCATGTGGATGTGCTGCATGACTTTAAAAAAGATTAAAAAGAAAGAAAAAGTGAAACAGTCAAGAATGGCCAACTTTTAGGCAATTTAGTTTGGACACCAAAGCTTCTTTGAGAAGGATGAGTGGCACATATTATGTCAGTGTTAGAAAGGAGTCATCATTATCATTCTTATTTCAGCAGAAAATTCCACTACCAGATCTATCAAATTATGAGTGCTAAAATCTTGATGTTCATGAGCTATAGTGTAAGAAAGAAAACGTGACAACTGTGATGGTCACACTCCACAGCAAGCTGCTCCCATATATTGTAGTTGCTGTATGGAATCAAATGCAAACATCTCTGAGGATCAAGCTCCAGGATGGCCAGAAGTCCCTCCGCCCCCCCCCCCCCGCTTTATTTGTTTGTAGAAAAGCCTGTTAGTTTTTGTGGCAAATGGCTGCTCTTTAAGGAGGCACTGGTTGCACCACAAGTTTGTTAATAAGTACTTATTTGCTGCTAGGTCTTGACCCAGTTTCTCTTTCATGAGCATAAACTGGCAACTGATTTCTGGCCAGTGCCTCAGTGATGTGGCTTCTACCAATATGTTGATTCCAGTAGGGCAGTGGTGGCGAACCTTCGGCACTCCGGATCTTTTGGAACACACAACTCCCACAGTCCTTTATCATTGACAGCCTAGGCTCAGAATTCTGGGAGTTGTGGTACAAAAGATCCGGAGTGCCGAAGGTTTGCCACCACTGCAGTTGGGGCATTGTTTGTGGTTGGAGAGTTCTTAGAGAGACAGTTTGGTTTTTGAGTAACAGAAAGTTGTTTGGTTAGCGTACGTATATGTGGTAAAGAATTATACAGTTAAAGGCTTGTGAAAATCACGATTTCATACCCAGAGTATTACCTTTTCCTTCTTCCTTTCTATTTGTCTTTACAAAATATATCCCTTTGGTTTTGTTCAAATTAAACTACCATAACTTTTCACTAACCTAAACCTAGATCGTACTCTCTATGAAAAAGTTGGAGGGACCTTATTCAGCCCTTGTTGGATAAATTTCAAGGCCATTCACATATGTGTCTGTCGGTCTTTAATCTTTATTCTATTTATTTATTTATTTGAATTTGATATCGCCTATCTAGTTCTAGGGCTACTCTGGACGGTTTACAACATAAAATGCCAACGTAACAATAACAACAGAATGAAAATGTGATGTCCTTCTTTTCCCTAAATCATCTTTCAGAATCTTGAACTAAATGAATGCTGCACCTATAGGGTTGCCGACAAGGCAGAGGAGCAGCATGTTGGGGCAATGGGGTTAAAGCCCTCTCCCCCAACGGTGGTCTCAAACATGTAGTGAAGCTCCCGGTTCTCCCAAAACATGAAGCAGCTTCTCTGTAGCCAAAGTTTTTCAGGCAGCATTAGGGATAATGGCAGGGTGAGGAATGAAGATTGGTGGTGGCTCATTTCACTGATTTTCTCCTGGGTGGCTTCAGCAAGATGCTACCTAAGGGCGTTTATACACGACCCCTAAACTCCGGGGCAAATGGCTCCCAGCTCCGGAGCTTAAAAATGTTTACCCACCAGCTCCAGAGTTAACAGGAAATTAAGTGCGACCCCACCCACTTTAGCGCGTCCCAGCGCAGCTTTCAGGTACCTGCTCTTTGGAGGTGAAAATTATTTGATCCGGTGTAACGATAGTGATTGCGGGGCTCTCCTTGCTTCTGTTTGTTGTTTTTTGGCTCCCACCCCTTTAAGAGCTACTTTTACAGAGACGAGAGGCGGAACGAGGTGAGCGGCATGCTTTTCTTTCTCTTTTTCTCCCTCCCCTCACGCAGCCAGCAGCCAGGAAGTGCGGAGGGGGTGGGAACACAGGAAGAGCGATGAACCCCTAAGATCTCTGGTCTGAATTTAAGTGGCCAGCGGATCTTAGGGGTCGTGTAAAAAGGCCGTCAGTTAGCTGCTGAATCCTATTGTCCAGGCTCAACAATGAAGAGATTGCACATTGAGGCCAATTTGTTATTGTCATCTTAAGGATCCAAATCATTTGCAACTGGGGTGGCATTTACTTACTTACTTACTTACTTACTTACTTACTTACTTACTTACTTACTTACTTACTTACTTACTTATAGCCTGCCTTTCTGCCCAAGCAGGGGACTTTAATCTATAATATATGTATGCAAAATATTATTTAAAGTATTAATTTAAAACTCTTCCCCATATCTGTTGCCTCCTGGTTCCCCAAAAGCCTCTCTGAAGATGTCTGTTTTTAGCTGCCAGTGGAAAGAAAGGATGGAAGAGGAATTTAGTCCGTAGCAGAATTTCTTAAACCTCTGGTTATGGCTTGTCCTTGGTGCATTGACCAATATTTCCCAGGGCCACACCAGAATTCCAGTTTGGAGTTCTGGTACAGCAGAGGAAGCTATGAAAAGGAACATGAGATTCGTTTGTTTGTGTACACTGGCACATCCCTTTGCTGGAATTTTATCTGAAAACCAGTGAGAACCCACTGAAAGTACTTGTTAATTCCCCTCACCATTTATCTTTGACCTCTTCAAAAACTGCTGTTGGGAAACCACAGAGATTTGCCAGCAGACGGAAATAGGATGCAAGAAAGGAGAGACTCTCAATGGTATGTCAGGCCAACGTCATCATGGAGCAAAAACACTGGCCACCATGTGCTACAACAGGTGCAGATTCCAGGCAGATTTTGAGGGCCCTCCACAATGAGCACATGTTGACACATAAAGGATGGGGTTCAATCTCTGTATCCTTTGTCCACCCATCATACCCACATGTGGCACAATGAGAATCCATGGTTTAGGCAGGCCTGCATCCGTTATGCTTTTTGGGCATATTGGCCATTTAAAATATTCATTTTTAAGAATGGCAGTGTTTCTCTCTCCCAACCAAAGTTTGAACTCAGAAACATAGAAAGCTTGGAAATATTTTAAGCTTGGAAATTTACTTTTTAATAAAGTAATTTATTATGTATGTATTACAAATCAACCCAACCAACGTTATCTATCTATCAATCTATCCAACTATCTATCTATCTATCTATCTATCTATCTATCTATCTATCTATCTATCTATCTATCTATCTATCTATCTATCTATCTATCTATCTATATCTATCTATCTGTTTACTCAGCTAAATTAAACTGTTATTCATTATTTTCCTATCACCCTTCTGGGAAATGGGGAAGGAATCTTACATATGAGTAGAAAGGCATACAACATGAAGCGACTATCAAAGGGCGTTTATACACGACCCCTAAGCTCCGCCGCAAATGGCTGCAAGGTCCGGACCTTAAAAATGTTTACCCACCAGCTCCGGACTTTGCAGACAATTAAGTGCGACTCCGCCCACTTTAGCGCAACCAAACAGCAGTTTTCTTGTACCTGGTCTTTGATGGTGACAAATATTTGATCCGGTGTAAGGATAGTGAGTGCGGGGATCTCTTGGCTTCTGTTTGTTCTTTTTTTGCGCCCCGCCCCTTTAAGAGATCTGAATGCTGTCCGGAACAAAACGGAGGTAAACCGGCAGTCTTTGCTTTCTTTTTTCTCCGTCCCTCAGGCAGCCAGCAACCAGGAAGTGCGGAGGGGGGAGGGGACAGAGGAAGACAGAGGAAGAGCGACGAACCCCTAAGATCTCTGGTCCGAATTTAAGTGGCCAGCGGATCTTAGGGGTCGTGTAAAAAGGCCCAAAGAGAACTTGTTAAGACTTAACATTGTTCTCATTTATCATAGGACTTTTGTCATGGAATGTTCCTGCACTCTCAAGAAAAGAACTCATTACGGGTAATGGTGTTACTTATGGATCGTTCCTTCCAGGTTCAGTGGTAAACGTCTTTGGCCATTTTTAACCCTGTTCATATACTGTCTGAGTAGTCAATCAACTACAATGTCAAGCCCTTAAACATGTGCTAGTTCTCCCTGCTTGTAGTTGGGTGAATGATAAAAAGTATCCCTCTCCTTGTCACAAGGACTTTTATATTTCTAGCAGGAGAAGAGTTGAAGAGTTTTCAGGGGCTTTGTTTATTTTTAGTTCTTGGCTCCCCCTCCCCTTCGCTCTCTGAGAATCCAGCAGAGAGAGCGAGAGAGAGCTGCATAGCACCTGCTCTGAAGTCACAAGTTATTTTAAGCCCCTCGAAGGAGAGAGAGAAGGATGATAGCGATTACTCTCAATACTGACATGCTTCTTGACATGTACCCACACAATAAACAAAGTTAATCCCGCCGTAGGAGTATTTCATGGCACAGTCCTCTGTATGTTCACTTGGAAGCAAGGCTGACTATGATCAATGGAACCTTACTTCCCAAGTAAGCAGAGAGAAAATTACAGCATCAGTCATCACTTAAAATTTAAACATTCTAGCGGAAAAAAATAAACACTGGGCATCTACTGATGCTCATGTTCATAGGAGAAACATAGTTTCATTTTCAGAGCCCTGGCTCCATCATTTGGTATACTATACATGTATATGTCACACATAATTTTTAGGGCACCAGTTTATTTCAGACATTGTCATCATGGGTGTTAGGAGAAGGCACTGTACATCAACCACAAATACAAAAAAATTTGAAACCTCAAAGGCAGAGAAATTGTTAGAGAAATACAGGCAGGCTTCTTGCCTTGTGTTTGCTCTTAATGGTGGTTATTTATTGTTTTGTAAGAAAAGTGCTGTAGCCCCCTTCATAGCTTACAAAAATAGACCAAGTCTAACTCTGCTGCAGCTTCACTTCTTTTTAAACACCTACTTTGCCTAGTTGTATGGGAGTTAGAGGGAGAGTCACAGGTATTTTGAAGTCCTTCCCCCATACTTATATTAATTAGATGCTGAACATTTACAGGAGTAAGAAAGAGACCGCCGCGGCACTAAAGTAACAACAGCAAGCCCAGTAGCTGGAGGGCAAACAATTCTGGATTGCCAATCCATGCTACCCAGTATCCGTAGCAAGCAAAGACATTGTCACACTCACCTGGCAGGAAAAAAGGAGAGAAGAAAGGAGTAAAAGGAGGAACCCCCTAAGTAGGACAGAGCAGAAGAATCAAGAGCAATAGGACACTTTAACTCTATTCCTCCCACAGGGAAAGGGAGGATGGCATTTTGGGGGAGGAGGGAGGGGAGTGAATGACACATCAAGCCATAAGACTCCAGAGCCTGAATGTAAGCTCCCAGGACCTGCCGCAAGGGAGCCCGGCTCTTGTTGACCTTTCCTAGCTGTGCAAAAAGAAGATAGCATTTCAGCAGGGACGTGCCAAAAAAGCCCAACCACAATGAAATTCCTTCTTCCGTACATCTTTATGAGAAACAGGAGTCTTGTCCTCATGTAGAGTTGGGAGCCGAGTGGTTGCTGAACCCTTCCTTAGAACACTTGTTCTGAAAAATTAAGGGAAGCCCAAAGGTCCTCATATAGCAGGGTGCCTCTTAGCTGATCTTCAAAGAGGTAGCTGTGCTCATCTATTTCAGTCAATACAACCAAACAAAACGAGGCTTGTGGCAGCTTTAAGAGGGGCAGATCTATGCCACTGTGAGCATTCATGAATTGTAAACTACTCCTTTGGGCACTTTTCGTCAGATAATTTGCTATGAGATCTATTGTCCTGGGGCAAACCAAACATTACCCATAAATGCATAAGCTGAAACCTGCTTTAGGAAGAAGAAAACTATTTCTAGAAGCAGAGGGAGGGAAAGGAAGAGAAGGTTGCTAAAACATTTGTTCCCGCTAATTCTAAATTGTGTTCATCCTCTCCCCACAAATCCTTGGATCTGGAATTCTTTGTGAGAACGGAAATGACCTGGAGCAAAATACTTTGAAATTTATGTATATATTATCTAGCAAATGCGGACTGACTCAGCTACTCAAGCCACCTAAAAGTGTTTATCGCATTATTTCTTGTCTATTAGGGAATTCCTGTTTAGTTACTTTATATGAAAGCTGCAGCACTTGCTATTATAAGATCCTAGTGACAGCTGCCAGCACAAATTCATAGGGGGGGGGGTGGGAAGGCTGATGTCAGTTTTGAGTCATGATGGATTTTTGTTCCCTCTAGTACTGGAGGCAGTATTCTGCTATCTTTCAGTCGCCGGGCAATATGGGTAACAGGGTGCCATAGCATCCCTGTCCTGCTCTTGGCCTTGCTACAGGCATATGGTTGGCAAGTGCATAAACAGAATGCTGAACTAGATAGCTCTTTTGTCAGATGTAAAAGGGTCCTTATGTTCTTCGCTCCTGACATGTTGATTTGGCTTAAGGAAAAGAAGGAAGCTATTCTTATTAGCATCAGTATGGAGGTTCTCCCACTCTAACAGTGAGCCAAATCTGACATTGTGCATGTGGCCATAGCACAAGATCCTTCCCCTCTTCATCTTGTGTTGCTTGAAAACTATTGAAAAGGCCAGTGTGGCTTCACAAAATGCTCAGGGAAGATCCAGGAACAAAAAAGGACATGGAAATGGAAAGAAGGCCAGGGCACAAAGGAAGAGTACAGACAGGTAGCAAGGAATAGCAGGGATGGTATTACGAAAGCAAAAGCAGAGAATGAGCTGAGGTTAACTAGAGACATTAAAAGCAACAAAAAAAATCTTCAAGACAAAGAAAAGAAACAATGGCTCAGCTACTCAGGGGGAAATGGGAAAAGGAAAAATGATAACATATGACAGAGAAAAGGCAGAAGTACTCAGTTCCTACTTTAGCTTGGTCTTTTCCCAAAAGAGAGACTATGATCCTCCAGACTAATGTGAAGTGCAAGTGGATGGGACAGGATTGAGGCTGGAAACCAATAAACAAATAGTTAAGGAATACCGTATTACCTTAAATGAGGTCAAATATCCAGGGGCAGGTGAACTGCATCCAGGATTATAGAAGGAACTGACTGAAGAACTCTAAGAATCAATGTTCATTATTTTCTTGTAGTCATGGGAAATGGGTAAGGTACAAGATGACTGGAAAAGGTGTAATGTCCCTATCCTCAAAAAGGGCAAAAAATAAAAAAGGAACCTGGGGAACCTGGGGAACTACAGGCCTATCTTCAAAAAGGGCAAAATAAAAAAAGGAATCTGGGGAACTACAGGAAAAAATCTAGAGCAGATTATAAAGCTATTGCTCTGCAAGTTACTTGAAAACAATGAAGTAGTAACTAGAAGCCAACATGAATTTGCCAAGAACAAGTCCTGCCAGACTAACTTGATCTCAGTTTTTGATCTAGTAACCTCCCTGATAGACAGAGGGAATGGTGTGGAGTGGACATAATATATTTTGACTTCAGCAAAGCTTTTGACAAGGTGCCCCTTGATATTCTAATTAACAAACCAATTAGGTGTGAGATGGATGGAACAAAAGGGAGCACAGGGAATACTAAGCAAATTTGCGGATGACACAAAATTAGGTAGAATAGCTAATACCCTGGAAGTCAAAAGCAAAATTCAAAATGATATATATAGGGTTGAGCACTGGGCTGAAAACAACAGAATTAAATTCAGCAGGGATAAATACAAAGTACTGCATACACCTAGGAAAAAGCCAAACACTGGCTCAGCAATAATACTAGTGAGAAGGATCTTGGAATCATTGTAGATCACAAGCTGAATATGATCCCAACTGCATGATGTGGCTACAACAAGACAATGCTATTTTAGAATTTAAGTAGAGATGGGCATTTTGTTTCTGAAGGGGACTGGTTCCGAAATGAAACATGCCAGCACAGCTGGTGCTCGGAACCCAGTCCCACCTTCTGGAACAAAATCAACCACTGTCTTACCTTGTTGTAGTTCGTACTATACTAAATTCCAATCAGGAAGCAGCCTCTGATGCATCCTCTTTCCCTCTCCCTGGCGCTGGCCAATCATACAATGAGGTGGGATGATGCATGTCCTTGTGCAGCTCCTGATTGGCTAGCACCAGAGAGAGGGAAAGAGGATGCATCGAAGGCTGTTTTCTGGTTGGGAATTTGACCCAGCACAAACTACAACGAGGTAAGAGAGTGGTTGATTTTGTTCTGGAGGATGGGGCTAAGTTCTGAGCGCCAGCTGTGCTGGTGAGTTTTGTTTCAGAACCAGTCCACTTCTGAAACAAAACACCCATCTCTAGCTTTAGGTGTAGTCTCCAATTCCATGAGGTACTAGTTCACCTCTATTTGGCACAGGTTATGCCTCATCTTGAATACTGTGTCTAGGTCTGGAAACTGCACTTCAAGAAGGATGCTGAAAAACTGGAAAATTCAGAGTAGGGCAACAAGGATGATTAGGGGACTGGAAACCAAGTCTTACGAGGAAAGACAGAAATAACTAGGCATGTTTAGCCTTGAGAAAAGGAGTCTGGGGGTTCATTATGATAGCACTTTTCAATTATTTGAAAGGGTTTTATACAAAGTAGAGGCCGGATCTCTTCCTGATCAATCCAGAATGGAAGATGCATAACAATGAGCTCAAGTTACAAGAAGCCAGATTTCAGTTGAATATCAGGAAAAAACTTCCTAATTGTTAGAGCAGTACAGCAAACAGAACCAATGTTCTTGAAAGGTGGTGCGTGTTCCAATGCTGACGACATTCAGGAAGAATTTTAGACCAGTAGTTCTCAACCTGTGGGTCCCCAGATGTTCCTGAACTGCAACTCTCAGAAATCCCTTCCAGCACAGCGAGTGGTGGAGGCTTCTGGGAGTTGCAGTCCAGGAACATATGGGGACCCACAGGTTGAGAACCACTGATGTAGACATTCACCTGGCAGATATCCTTTGATTTGTATACCTGCCTTGAGCAGAGGTCGGACCCAGTGGCCTTGTAGGCCCCTTCCAACTTCAAGATTCTATTATTCTCTTTCTGTAACAACTGGCCAGATAGCTCAGCAGTTTAGGTATCTGTCTGTGGAGTCAGAGGCTGGTGGTTTGAGTTCTACTGTGCCTTATGAGTACAGCTAGACTCTGTGGCCTTGGGCAAGCTGCAGAGTGCAAAGATCCCCCGCCAAAGAAATCAATGATAAACTACTTCTGAGTATTCTCTACCTGGAAAAACCCTGAAGAGAGGGTTGCCGTAAGTCAGAATTGACTTGACAGCATATTATTATTAATAATAACATTTTCCTGCCTTTGGGGTTGCAACTTGATTGAATGGTGTAAAACTCCCTCACTGAACGTGGGAGGTTGGTATCACAACACCGTCAGGAGCAATTAGAGTTTTGCACTCTTCCCGTGTTTATTGTGACAAATAATAGTATTCTAAATTGTGGGTAGCTAACAATTAAATTAGACTATATGACATTTAATATTTGTAGGTTTCCTTTAAAACATTTATTCCCTGACAGGTATAAATGCAAAACTGAAATTGTTATTTATTTTCAAACTTCTTGTGTGTGTGTGGGGGGGTGGCTGTGTGGGGGGTGAACCTTCCTGGTTACTCTAATATATTTAACAAAAGTCCACAGGACTTGGACAACTGAACTGCTCTCTAAAAAGCCAGGTCTTTCTAGAAAAGTTCTTTGGTTTTATTAACACTTCCCAGAAATACTCCTAGGACCATCTAGGACTTATTCCTCAGCCTGAGCAAAATACGGAGGTTAGATTAATCTGACAAATCCCTTCTCAATTAAAAACCTAGCCAGCCAATTCCTTCATTCAGCTGCATATTGAAATTCTCCTGGGCATGGATCAGGTTCAGGATGCTTGAAAGGGATTTTAAAAATATCTATTTACATGACAGTGAAGTGCACATTTTTTTTGGTTGGGAAGGACGCTTTTTTGTTTAGAAACTGAGGTGTTTTGGGGGTTGTCTATATTAACTCAGTTATGTATGTGACTTATCTTGAGTGCTTTTGGCATGTGTTGCTCACCTTTCTGCTCTCATAGAATCATAGAATCATAGAGTTGGAAGAGACCTCAAGGGCCATCCAGTCCAACCCCCTGCCATGCAGGGACCCCATCACAGTATTTCCGACAGATGGCCATCCAGCCTCTGCTTAAAAACCTCCAAGGAAGGAGACTCCACTGCCGAACATCTCTAACCGTCATGAAGTTCTTCCTAACGTTCAAATGGAATCTCTTTTCCTGTAGTTGTGTGTATAGGGACTCTTTTTATGTCAGGAGATCTGCGATGCTGGTGAGTCCAGGTTTAGAATGTCTACACCTTGTGGTGGGACAGAGGGACAGGTTTGGGATAGCGCTCGTGTACCGTGCTCCCCGCGACCCTGCACTTTCCCTCCCAGAGCTCTCCGAGTTCATCTCGGCGGCACTTGTGAGATCCCCCCGCCTTTTGGTGTTGGGGGATTTCAACGTGCATGCCGAGGCTGGACTGCCGGGAGCAGCTCTGGAGCTCATGGAGTCCATGGCCTCCATGAACCTGTCCCAATTTGTCATCGGTCCCACGCACAAGGGTGGACATACCTTGGACCTGGTTTTTGCCTCCACATCGGCGGGCTTTGATCTGGGGGTCGGGAGTTTGTTGACCCAACCCGTGTCATGGTCAGATCATTATCTGATGACCTTCTCCCTGTCAATCGCCACCCCACCCCGCGGGGAGCAGGGCCCTACCATCTGGGCCCGCCCCCGGGGGCTGCTGGACCCTGTGCAGTTCTCGGAGACCCTCGGGGCTGTGCCGGACGGTCTGGATGACGATCCGGTAGACTCCCTGGTCAAAAGGTAGTATGAGGAGGTAGCCGGGGCTGTTGACCGGATCGCCCCCAAGCGCCTGATCCGGTGCCGAGCCCGTTCTTCTCCTTGGTATACCGAGGAGCTGAGGGCTATGAAGCAAGAGCGGAGAAGGCTAGAGAGCAGATGGCGGAATGCTCGGACGGCTACGAACTGGGCTGCGGTTAAGGCGTTGACCGGTCGCTATTCTCGAGCGATAAGGGCAGCCAGGAGATCTTTTGCTGCCCTGAGAATTGGTGAGGCCTCGAATTGCCAGGCAGAATTGTTCCGGGTGGTTCGAGACCTCACCAATCCCGGTCCGCCTGGGCCTCCTCCTAGTGATTTCACTAGTGAGTCTTTCGCAGCCCACTTTAAATCTAAGATAGAGGCCATCCGTTCCGAGCTGGATGCCGGTTGCCATGATCCCCGCTGTGGCCGGTACTGGGCCGCCTTGGTCGCCCCGGTTTGTTGAGTTTGGGTCTGTTACACCTGAGGATGCCTCCAGGGCCCTGGGACACTGCAGGCCTGCGGCTTCTCTGTTTGTCCCTTGCCCGTCCTGGCTGATTAAGATCACAGGGGGGAGCATGCCAAAATGGGCTTCACTAATCGCCTCAGCCTCCTTCAGGGACGGGATTTTTCCCAGTCTTCTGAAGGAGACGGTGGTGAAGCCCATTATTAAAAGACCTGGCTTGGCTGTGGACGATATGTCAAACTATCGCCCCATAGCCAATGTTCCCTTTTTGGGCAAGGTGGTTGAGCGGGTCGCCGCCCTGCGTCTCCAGTCGTTCCTGGAGGATAACCATATCCTGGATCCTTTCCAATCTGGGTTTAGGCTGCGTCATGGGACTGAGACGGCACTGGTCGCTCTGCATGATGATCTGTTGAGAAGGGCTGATGGGGGTTCCTCTACCCTGCTAGTCCTTCTTGACCTGTTTGCGGCTTTTGATACCGTCAACCACGGTATCCTCCTGGAGCGGCTCTCGGAGGTGGGGATTGGGGGTCTGGCCTTTGGCTGGCTCTGGTCCTTCCTTGAGGGCCGCACCCAGCGAGTGAGTTTGGGGGGTGAGTTGTCGGCTTCCTGGACACTCTCTTGTGGGGTGCCTCAGGGGTCGTCCCTCTCCCCCATGCTCTTTAACATCTATATGAAGCCGCTGGCTGAGATCATCCGGAGATTTGGAGTCTGCTGTCATCAGTACGCTGATGACACGCAGCTCTATCTCTCCTTTTCCACCTGTGTAGTGGAGGCCGTCCAGACCCTAGATCGCTGCCTGGCCGCGGTTTTGGATTGGACCAGGACCCACAGACTCAGGCTCAACCCTGGAAAGACCGAGGTTATGTTCTTCGGGGGCGGCCCGGATGGGTACTGTGGCCCTCTTCCCAGTCTGGGCTGGTCCGCCCTCCAGCTGGCGCAAAGAGTGAGGAATCTGGGCATCGTCCTGGATCCAGATCTGTCCCTGGAGTCCCAGGTGTCAGCCGTGACCAGGTCGGCCTTTTACCATCTAAGGCTTATCGCCCAGATTCGCCCGTACCTTGACGGGAGCTCCCTGAGAACTGTGGTACAGGCACTGGTCATGTCAAGGCTGGATTATTGCAACACTCTCTACATGGGGCTCCCCTTGAACCTTGTTCAGCGATTGCAGCGGGTCCAGAATGTGGCGGCCAGGTTGGTGGTTGGTGTGCGCCATTTCGACCGCATCACCCCCATCCTGGATCGCCTACACTGGTTGCCCGTTGCCTCCCGAATAAGGTTCAAGGTGTCGGTTTTGGTTTACAAAACCCTCCATGGCTTGGCCCCTGATTATCTGGCAGATCGCCTCTCCCGACAATTAGATCCAGCCCGACCCACCCGTGCATCCCTGGCCCTTTCACTCCGGACTGTCCCCCCGAGGCAGGCCCGCAAGACGAGCACGCGTGGGTGCACCTTCTCGGTGGTGGGGCCGTCCGTTTGGAACAGCCTACTGAGCGACCTGTGGCAGGCCCCCTCCTTGGCGTCATTTAAGAAAGGGCTGAAGATGCTACTCTTTAGGGACGCTTTTAACAACGACTAGCTTCCTTTTTCTGCCCCAGCTCCCTTACATATGTTTGGACTGCTGCTGTGACTGCCCCTGTCGTTGTCCACCTTTAGCCTTTTATCTTTTTATCTTTTTATCTTTTTAATCATTTATGTTAACCGCCCTGAGTTCCCGTCCTGGGAAGAAGGCGTGGTATATATAAATAATAAATAAATAAATAAATAAATAAATAAATAAATAAATAAATAAATAAATAGTTTGAAACCATTGCCCCGTGTCCTAGTCTCTGAAACCATGGGATACAAACCTGTTCCCTCTTCAGTATGATATCCTTTCAAATATTTAAACATAGCTATCATATTCCCCCCTAAACCTTCTTTTTTGAAAGGCTCTCCTCCTTCATTCCACCTGCTGGCAATTGCATCTGGAGGGAATCAGAAGAACAGGATTGGCTTGTCCCACAAGGAAAGTAAGGAAAAGAAAGCCAGCAGAGAGAGAAAAGTGGCCTGTGGGAAAGTGCTCCCCCATTCGCAAGCCTAAAAGTTGCCAGATGATGTCAATTTCTCTGGTCTGTTTCTCTTTGCCATTCAGGGACCAGCCTTCCCTTTGCAAGCACTGGCAGCCGGCTCTGTCATTCTCTCTCCTTCTCTGCCCCTCCATCTCTGCTCCCTCTCCCTGTGTATGTGGGCTGCAAGGACACCATGCAATTGAATGTGTTTTATCCCCCCCCATCTGTAATGGTGAACTAAGTTTATTTAGCCAGTCAGTTTGATGCTGACTGGCTAAATAAAACCTGGATGCCTCAAGGATGCCTCACAGATAGGTCTAACTGAAGGAGCTGCCAGTGTCATAGCAGCTGAATAAAGCAATGTGGAATAAAGCAGCAATGCTAGGATTTCTTTTGGCACCGTGCGTACAGTTGTGGCAGCAGTTCTCTTCTTCCTGGCATAGAAGAAGTTCCTACGTTGCCCCTGCATTCCAAGTGAGCTAGCTAGAGATCTGTGGTTCTTTCTCCCTCAGACAAAAGACAACAGGAACAAGTTTTGGTGATAAGGGAGCTGGAGATAAACCATGAGAACAACAACCCACACGTCCACAATAAGTAACTTAGAAAGATAAGGAAGGAGGAGATGGGTCTACGCAGCTGTCCCTTTCTCATGTGGCTGTTCTGTCTGTTCATGTCAGTTGGCTCTTGTGTGCATTTGGTGCTTAGCTTCCAGCAGTGTAGCGTTTGGAAAATGGGTGGTCAGTGCACACTCTCTGTGGGTCTTCAGCTCTCTCCTACCTTGTTGTCTGGAAAGACATGAATGATGCAATAAAGTGTAGACCTGATTCAGATACTTATAATATGTCTTGAGGTGATGCAGTTGCAGTGGCATGAAGAAGATGCATGAAGCTGTAACTAGCAATTTTTCATGCTCAGGGTATGAAGCTGTAACCAGCAATTTTAGCTACTTAAGGCAACTGGCACTGTCTCCTGTTGACTCTCTCCTAGCACGTGAACATGATGCCCTCCCCTGGGAAGGAGACTGTGGTCCCTTTCCAAAAGAGAAAGGAAGCTTATGGTTTGCTTGTTTGTTTAAAAGGAAAGTGAACCAGGCCAAGAGATGCTGCTGTTTGTTTTCCTAACACTCATCAGGACACAGACTTCCAGATTTTGGTGCCCTTTTTATGCTGGACAAAGCCCCAGTTGCTTCACTCTAGTTCACAGGTTTTGCTTTGCCTCGTTGGAAATCAGAGAGTGCATTTGTGTCAGTCATGTGGCCAACTGAGAGGTGGTTTTTTTTGAGAGAGCAGAAGGGTTGTCAAGGAGTAGGGGTAGGTCATTAAACTACAGCCAGTGTGAAAGATATGGATGTTTCCCCAGGGAACCATATCCTGAGGACTGGAAACCTGTTTTGCCGTGCCACCTAACTTCTTTCAAAGAGCTTGAGGATGAAAACATCCCTCGCTTGCACTTTCCGCTACCCCCTTTGCTAAGCTCTCAATATTCCCTGATCCCACCCTCCTTTCTCACCTTTGGTACTCAGCCAATCCAAGGTGCTGCAAAAGAATAAATTATTACACAGAGAGAAAACATTGGTGTTGTCCAAATATATACTTCCAGGCAGAGAGCGGAGATTAAAGTGTTAACATGACATTCCACAATAAATGGTTGGATCATTAATCATCCATCTTCTTTTACAGTCTCCAGTGCATTTCAAAGACCCAGCAGAAGAGCAATTGAAAACAGGATTTCTGTTTCCTCACACACACATATGAAACTGGGCTAAGAAACACATTAAAACACAATTATGCAATTACTGTATACTCAGTAAGAGGCAAACATAACATTATACTAACAGTGGATGTATAAGCAATTATGCAAACTGCACAGGGTGCCAGCTACATCTAGTGGCTGCAGGCAGGTTATTGCATACTTCCCAACAAATGCAACCATGGCTCTTGATCTGTTATGCAGTTTATTTTGGCCAGTTAGGATTGGATCCAAAGAAGATTTGGATGGAGTGTTCTTGGAAAGTTTCTTTTGCCAAGTTTTGTCACCTAATACTCATTGTTCCAAGTAGAATAGACTCACTGCAGCAGTGGAAATTGCATAGGTATCCGTTTATTAAATTCCTGTCTATTCAAGGGGATTGGGATGAACAACTGATTTAGGCCTATGATTGTTGAGCCATTCATTATTTTAAGATTTCCATTAAAAATAAAATGGAAAGATTCAAGAATGAAATTTGTTTGTCCCCCATGAAAGTTGGATTGATCTAACATCAGCTTGTACTTCAGGATTAGTTGATTCCGAGATGACAAATATCTCTAGGGTATGTCAATACACTTTTAGCACTGTTGATGAGGCCTTGAGTGTTAAGGACTTCCGAAAGAATTTGGAGCTAAATTATGATTCCATTCACAGAATGCTTACTTCAGGCGGCATCATTTGACATTTAGAACTGGAGAATGACATAAAAGAAGCTGCCCCTCCCTTCCCAGTGCTAAAGATATTAGTGGCATTGGAACTGCAGCATTGCAGCACTGCTAGGTCATGCCCTCTGCTTCCTAGAGGCATTTGACAGGGACGCAGGTGTTTCCAGATGGCCTGCCAAATGCCACGCTAAAGATAATGACAGCAGACGCTCTTCTAAAAATGTGCTTAAGAAAGCCATTTTTATTTTGAATAAAATTGGAGTAATCATCTGACTTGGATAAGAGACATTGGTTTCCCACTGAGAAATGTCCTTCTTCATTGTCTGAAAGTGTTGCTTACTGCAAAGCTTATTTATGATTTGTATTGATATCTCTGCTTCCCTCCAATGAGCTCAAGGCAGCATGCATATCCCAGTATATCCACACAACAACCCTGTGAGACAGGTCAGGCTAAGAGAGAGAGTGGCTGGACTCAAATAGCTTATCCAAGTGTTCCATAACAATTGCCCAAACTTCTTATACATACCTGAGGAAATGAAGGACTTGTCTTTTCATGTTGTCTTTTAATGAAGTAAGCCTCCTTGGGTCCTTTTAAAGGATAAAGGTGAGGTAATGCAAATGTTCAATTTCATTGAGGTGTACAAGGCTTAGTTCTGGGCATGAAAGTAGTTTAGGATAGACACTTTACCACAGGAATAAGTTTCATTGAATGCACACACATACACACAAGAGGAGCCCAAAGGCTTCACCTGATGAACATTGGTCCTGTTTTTCATGTTGTGTTCAGTTGAATATCTGAAAAACTGTCTCATTGCTAATTCCAAGTAGATCTGATGGTTTTTTTGGGTGACTGTCCAGTTCATCTTGTTCAGCTTTAAATTCTCCCCTGCCTTTTCATTTTGACAGAGAATTGTATTGTGTGAACAAATTTTTCCAGTGCTTTCAGAACACTGTTGGGTCTTTCTTCAGAATATAGATTAATAGGTGTATCGTGATATGTGGTGAAGGACTGAACATTTTTTGCCTCTTATCTCACACTGCTTAACACTGAAAAAAACCCCATGAATAATTTCCTCCTCTTTGTCCTAGATTTTTTCTAGTGCTAGATCAGTTAAACACGTTTTGTACTATAGTGATATACTAACAAATTACTTCAGCTCTATAATGTTTGTTACTTTTTAAATATAAACAAGGATGTTCAATCAGCAACTGTATATAACTGTTATCAAAAAGGGGACTGAAAATAAAACAGCCAACATTATAATACCATTGTACAAAACGATAGAAAGGCCGCACCTGGAGTATTGTGTACAATTCTGGTCACTGCATCTCAAAAAAGACATGGTGGAACTGGAAAAGGTGCAGAAGAGAGCAACTAAAATGATTACTAGGCTGGGGGGCCTCCCTCATGAGGAAAGGCTAAAACATTTGGGGCTCTTTAGTCTGGAAAAAAAAGGCGCCTGAGGGGGGATATGATTGAGACATACAAAATAATGAAGGGCATGAGTAAAGTGGATAGAAGGATGATCTTCTCCCTCTCACAAAATACCAGAACTAGGGGGCAGCCACTCGTATTGAGGGCTGGGAGAGTGAGAACAGACAAAAGATTTTTTTTACCTGGCGTGTTGTTAGTCTGTGGAACTCCCTGCCACAGGATGTGGTGATGGCATCTGGCCTGGATGCCTTCAAAAGTGGATTGGACAGATTCCTGGAGGAAAAGTCCATCACAGGTTACAAACCATGATGGAGATGTGTAATTTCCAGGCTTAAAACTGAGGTACTTCAAGGACCAGATGCAGGGGAGTGGTATGAAGAGACAGATATCTAGTCTCATGTGCTCCCGGACACATTTGGTGGGGCCACTGTGAGATACAGGAAGCTGGGCTAGATGGGCCTTTGGCCTGATCCATCATGGCTCTTCTTATGTTCTTATGTTCTCACAAATGAAGCATGAAATCTAGAGTCAACAAAGCTAAATGGGCTTTGGGGTGTGTGTTCATATTTCCAAAACCTATAGTATAGGCATCTTTCAGTCTTGAGAGACTATGGTATTTATTTATTTATTTATTTATTTATTTATTTATTTATTTATTTATTTATTTATTTATTTATGCATTTGTATACCGCTCCCATTTTCCAAAGGAACTCTGGGCGGTTCACACAATAGGCTTAGTATTGTGCTCTGTATAGAAGCTGTGTTGTTTTCACAGTGCATGCAAAGCTGAAGTGGCCTCTTCAGAGCACAAGACTTGGGTAGATTAATATGGAGGTTAAAACTGTTACCCAAGCAGCAAAAAACCTCTCTCCACATCACTGGAATAGTCTAATTCAGTGGTTCTCAACCTGTGGGTCCCCAGATGTTCCTGGATTGCAACTCCCAGAAGCCTCTGCCACTTGCTGTGCTGAAAGGGGTTTCTGGAAGTTGCAGTCCAGGAACATCTGGCGACCCACAGGTTGAGAACCACTGGTCCAACTGAACCGTAGAGCCAATACGATTAGTTCCAGCTGTGCTGCAGGAGTTACAAGAACACGATTGTACACAGTCATGAACTGCTTCCAGGACTCCAACTCAGGATTTTGCCTCAAGGTTAACTCCTGAAGCCTTTGCCACATATGGATATAGCCACAAGGCAGTGGAGGTTTACAATCAGAGTTTTCCTTCTCCTAGAAGATGATTCTTCTGTTTTTATCAGCCATTGGGGCATAAATCCCTCTTCCACCTTCAAAACCTTTGACCATCTATAGCTTGTAAACATTTATGCATCAGGGCAGGCTGTAGGTGTGTAGGTGAAGATAAAAAGCAAATAGTAGTGTGAAAAGTAGAAAATGAGGTGGTGACATTGGCAGAGTAGAAGTAGTAAAGGTGGGTGGAAGGGAGGAGGAGATAGGGACTATTATCAGCCACAAAGTGGACAGTTGAGATGCAGTATGAGTGAGTCATACATCATATGATTGGCAGTTAGGCAGTTCAGGAAGTGTACATTAGTGTGGAACAACCACACTGTCAGTCACAGGCAGAGAAGAGTCACAGTGGGGTGGTGGGGGAGGAGCCATAAGGAGCAATCGAGAAGCCACAGAGCTATGGGGCGGGGTGGGGTGAGATGTTGGAATGGAACCGTTTTGGCAGCTCTGCTTGGTGCCTCTTTGTGAATGGCAGTGAGCACAACAGCTAATCCTGCTGACATTGGTGTTGTCATCATTCAGGTTAGCTTTTGCTGGGTCAAGTCTGACCTCTTTTGTCCTGCTAGCAACATGGGCAGGATATTGTAAGGCAAGGTTAGACCTTTTTCTGGTGTTTTGAATCTTAGATATGGAAACAATATCCCACAGTCATATAGATGATGCTTTTTGAAGGATTAAATATTGTTCCCTGTCCGGCAGAAGCAAATGGCTAACTTGAGCTAGTCTGGTATGGAAAGTCACTGGGCTGCGGTAATGTTTCTCACTGCATAGGGTAGTGCTCAACAGTCCCTGACCCCTTTGCAAATACCCTTTGGTTTTCCATGGGGTGCAAGTAAAATGTTAAACTCTTGCTTTGCATTTTAAAAAGTAACATGCCTCAAAAAACAACAGCACTAGATCTCATTACACTCATGTCTATAGATAACGACAGAAGAAAGACATAGATCTGCTGATTTCTGCCTTCACGGATATGTTTTGTGATCTGATAATGATTTTGTTAGCATCTCATGTAGAAATCAAAAAGATAGATTCATACTTTTGAGCTGTGGTGATGCAGATCTGTATATTTTACTGTCTAGGCTACTGATGCCAGCTCCATCTTGAACGTTAATTCTGGGTGATCAGAGGTCTAATGATACATTTTTCATTTAATTAATGTTTTGCCCTCTAACCAATGTGTTCTTAGGCTGTTTGTGATGGCAATCACATCTCTGGTATATTCACAAAATTCTTAATGTACCCACAAATGGAAAAAGGTATGTGTGAACTGAGTGCATTGTCATTTGGATAGTGGTAGTAACGCGTGGTCAGGAATAGAGAAGACTGGGCAGCTACATCCTCCTCTCCAAGGGAAATCCTGCTCCAGTATACGGTATTCCAGGCTTGTATGGAACTAGCTGGTTATTTGCCTGTCCGTCAAATTGGTTTACAATTGAGTTATGTAGGCTACACCTTGCCTCCCCCCCCCCAAGAGATTAGTGTAACATGGGTATGGAATTTACTGATGATGGAATAATGGAAGGTCAAGTGAATCTTGAAATAGCTAGGTCATGACCAGAGTATTGGCTGCAGTACAACAGCTTAACTACCTCACTAGGAAGTCCCATCAACATGCTATTACTTAACCTTATCCACTCATTTCTTTCCCCCTTCAAGGGGAATCTTATGGAAATGGTCTTCTTTGAAAACAAAGGACAAACTAATGTTCTAAATGAGTGAATAAGGTCCACTGCCAAATTTGTTGTCAATTTAGAGCTATGATATATCAGAATAATGGTGTTTTTGCTCCTTAGCTAGAGACTGCCTTAGAAATGAGTGAGGCAATAGCTTTATATGCTGACATCTAAATAATGATGACACAATGTGTGCTAATAACTAGCATACTTTAGGTCTCTTCGTGCAATCATTCAGCACACAATCCAAATCTCTCTCTCAGTATAATCAAGTTTTTTGCAGGTGTCCCAGACATCTTTTCTCCACTTCTGTAGTGGAAAATCAATTTTTCCCCCAGACACATTTTCCAAAGCTTATTGATGGGGAAAAAATATATTCCTCTTGTCCAACCCCATAACATTTCCACTGCAACTGTCAGTTGTTATTTATTGGTATGTATCATGTCATCAATATATGTTTTCCAATCTATAATATCTGACCTGAATAGAAAAACATCTCAAAACCAACCTCTTTAATGTTTTTTTTAATTACCCTAGCAAAATCTTTCTTTTTCTGCCAAGTATACTTGTTGAATAGTTACTTTTGAATGATGTGTTATCAGGTTGCATCTCATGGGAATATTGATCTTTAATCCCTTGAGCTACAGCCTGTTAGGTCCATACCACTAAGTAACTAGAGCCTGGAGTATCCTCATGGGGCTGGATGTTTTGAACTTATTTCTTCTCCCCTCTCCTCCATCCTGAGCTTTTACAATCCCCAGGCTGATAAAAAGCTTTGAAGGATTTGAAAGCTCAGTTTTGTAATGATATTTTGGTGGTCTAGTAAACGCAGCAGTCAACTCTGCATTAATAAATGTAGGCCAAGTCAAGGTCAAACAAGTTTGATACCTTTATAATGTATATGTTCTTTAAGGTGCCATCCCTCCAATTAGTGAGATATATTTGCCTGCCCAAGCACATGGTTTCCCTTTTCTATATAACTTGCATTTGCCATGGTTTATGATTGGTCACTGAAAGGTCAATATGGACTTAACTTGCATGTCTCATTGCTGAGGTATGTTTTTCCAAAGAAACCCCCTGTGAGATAGAAAACAGGCTAATTCTATGGCTAAATGTCTGAAGAAGTGGACGTGTAGTCCACGAAATGTTACATTAAAATATGAAAGTTAGTCTTTAAGGTGCCACATGTTTGTGTCTTTTGTTTTGTTTTTCTTTGTTTTTTGCCTGAAAGGCTAATTACTGAAACTGGACATTTCTGTTAACATCTAGTTTGACTGGGTTAATGCATAAGGGATCCCTATGCCTCAATGTTTGGGTAAACATGAGGAATTCTGCAACAGACACAGAAAGTTTGAGCTGTAGGTTCTTGTCCTTCCTCTCTCTGATGGAAGAGAGCCAGTCCATCAAGCAGCCTCAGCACACATGATCTCTCCTTCCTCTTCACACCTCCAGGTTAGCTTTCACAGTTAATGATTACACTGCTTGGTGGTGGTTGTTAGACTTTGTCAAAAACACTCAGGTTCTGGGAAATTCTCTAATCTCATCAGACTACAGCCTGACCATGAGAAAGGAGCAATCTGAATCTTCTCCTAACTGGGCCTGTGCTACAATGCTAAATGCAACACCAGATCAAGTGGGTGACCTTTTATATAAATAGGATCAAATATTTGGTTTGCACAGGTCAAAATCCTGTGCTGTTCCCAAAAGAGGTTTGTTGACTTAGGGCATTTATACACGACCCCTAAGCTCCGCCGCAAATGGCTGCAAGGTCCGGACCTTAAAAATGTTTACCCACCAGCTCCAGACTTTGCAGACAATTAAGTGCGACCCCGCCCACTTTAGCAAGACCAAACAGCAGTTTTCTTGTACCTGCTTTTGGGAAGTGACAAATATTTGATCCGGTGTAAGGATAGTGAGTGCGGGGGCTCTCCTGGCTTCTGTTTGTTCTTTTTTTGCGCCCCGCCCCTTTAAGAGATCTGAATGCTGCCGGGAACAAAACGGAGGTAAGAAGGCATTCTTTTCTTTCTTTTTTTCTCTGTCCCTCAGGCAGCCAGCAACCAGGAAGTGCCGAGGGCGGTGGGGACAGAGGAAGACAGAGGAAGAGCGAGGAACCCCTAAGATCTCTGGTCCGAATTTAAGTGGCCAGCGGATCTTAGGGGTCGTGTAAAAAGGCCCTTAGATGGCAGGATCATAATGTCAATAAGTCCAAGACCTTGTGTATCATCCAAGTAAGGTGCCATCCATAAGGCAGATGGCACTAGTAGCATCCTGATTACCTTTGGAATCTCAACACCATATGCTCCTACTCAGGGTAGGCAATCTGTTACACAGGGGAAATGCAGCAACTGAAGCAGCACATGCTTAAATCATAGGAACTCAACCCTTAAAAACGGTAAGTCCCACAACTGCTCTACCATTCAGGCAAGACCAGTCTATCTGATAGAGCTTCTGATGAAAGAGAGGCCTGGAACCATAAATTACTCTCTTCTTAACCATAACCCTTCTTTGCCTTCATTTCACTGCAACACTCTTCCTCCATCTCATTCCCCCAAATAGGATCATTTTTAGAAGGTTCTGTTGTGGTTAACACCTAAAGGGTATAGTTCAATTTCACCCCGTCTCTCTTTCTCTGGTGAATGTTTATAAACAATGTTCCTTCTAATTATCGACCCTACTGTGCAGGAGCCTCACCTCATGCACGCGGGCAGGGTTAAAGTTCAGCACACACCAGAATTAAAGAGGCATTATCTCTGGCTGCCAGTGCACAGCCCTGATGGGCCTGTGTGTGGGGTTGTGTGGGTACATGTGGGTACACACACATACACAGCTTAGGGGGGCGTTGCTTATAACCCAGCTAGACTTACAAAAGACATTTAAAAAGTATGTGAAATGTATTTCAGAGAATGTGAAATTTTATGACATGAAAACAGTTGCTCTTAATGGCTTAAGGTGCATTTGGATGTGCGTAGAGACTTAATCAAATTCAAGACCCTCAGCATTAATTTACTTAGGAGAGGGAAATCTGTTAAATTATTTTCAAAAATAGAAAGAAGTGTTTTATTAAGAAAATATGTTTTGCTAATAATTATGCATTGTCTCAGCTGTGTTCTGTTTGGAATTTTCTATCAGAGCTGGACAAATAAGAAATGTAATTTTGCAATAAAGGTGATATATGCTGCAAGAGGAAACACCTAATTGATTGTGGAGGATTAGGAGAAGCTCTAACATATTGGAATGCATATAAAACTGATATACTGTAATCTATTGTTGCTATTTTTCAGTGGAAATGCTTTCAGAAGTTTTGAAAGCTGGAATTCTGCCCATGACTTAAGAGCAGGGCTTGGGAAACTTCATTTCTGGACTCTTATTCTCCACCCCATACTAGCCACATTGGCCAACAGCCATCCTGGCTTGCCAGCCTGATGTCTAATTCTGAGACTTGTGGTCCAAAGGATGGAACTTTCCAAACTCTGCCTTAGAGTAAGAATTAGTGGAATCTATTTTGAACTAAGCATTAAGCATGCTATTTTAAAAAATGTAGTGAGGACTGCCTGTAAATAATGAATTAAACGTTATATTAGGCCCAAATATAATTTCTGTCCTGTCCTTGAATGCTGGATTATATATTTGCTTCGCCTCTCTGTGCATTTTTTCCACCAGCCCAAGCTCATGCGTGGTGAGACCTTTTGCCTCGTTGATCTCCATTCCACAAGGTGGCACCAACAGCTAAGGAAGCTGTCTGTTTACATTTCAAAAAACAAACAAACGGCCGAGCCCGTAACATTTGAGGGGATTAATATTGTGCTGGTAAGGAGCTGGGCCTTTACTGTTGACATCAATTTATGGGCAAGCGCAGGCTTTTTGCAGTTGTACAAGTTACGCTGACGATCTACAGCACGAACGAAGCTGCCTTTGAGCACCTTGCAAAGAGATTCCTGCCAGGTCCCCCAACATTGCTTAAGGGCATTGCAGCCTCAGCAAGAGGGCGGAAGGTGTCACTGGCATTTATCCCCCTTCCTGCCGCAAGAGAGTGACATTGCTTCATTAATCAGCACCTCTTTTCCTAACAAGTGTCTTTTGTGCCGCGTTTCCATGCAGGGGCAGGCTTATCGCTGATCTCCATTGCAAATAAAGCACTGTATCTATTTTATGGCCGTGGCTTAAAGAACGGTAGAGCTCATGTACCGTATTAGAACTTTTTGAAAAAAGAGCCAAAGTACAGAGGTCAAGTTTCCTGTGCTAGGAAGCAACTTTAAAACAGGAACACAATACCCACTGCCACCTCAGCCTAGTTTGCAAAATAATCTGTCCCTGGCCAGTAAAGTAGGTCACTCCACATATGATAATTACATTCTTTTTGCCCAAATGTAAATAAGATTTGAAGTATTTTTTTTTTCTGGGGAGGGCGGGGAGAACAAACAACATTTGGGGCATTGTTTTCATCCGCTTGGTCTCCTCCCACAAAAAGACAAGTCTTCCGGCTTTTAACTGTGCTTCCTCCATTCAGTTCCAGTAATGGTTTCACCACTGTTGCTCCCCTTTCAGGGATCCCAATAGACCCACCCAATTGTGTTCCAAACTTATGGGAGTCAGCCTTCAGAGAGGCAGGAGAGCTTGTCTTTCCCTCAATGTAGTTCAAATTGCCCTCTAGGGAGAACTCTCTACCTAAAAACAATTCCGGAAAGGGCTGCCATAGGTTGAAATCAACTTTGATGGCACATAAAAATACTTTTTAAAATCGCGCGCAAACTTACAATTTGTTCAATATTGTAAAGGACCTTTCAGGTGTCACTTCTGTGCACACTCATTTGAAGAGTGCTCCACTGAACTTAATGGGGGCTAGAACGGCATAGGTAGTCAACAGGCTTGCATCACAAGTGTACTACATGTGAATGAGACAAGACACATCTCTTCCCAGAGCCATGATTTCGCCAGGAGGTAGAATCAGGCTACACTCTTTCTCCAAAATTGGGCATGAAAGCCACATATTAGGTGAAATGGATACCCCTTTAAAAGAGGTTTAATAAAACTCAACCTGGGTGGTTATTTTTTAATTCTGCTTGAACAGCAGTGCATCACCCGAGCTGGTTATCACCAGTTTCAGGGAACTGCTGCTCCTTAGGAAGCTCTGCTGTATGTAAACAGTGAACTTTTTGCTGGGATGAGCCAAAGGGACCTATTTATGGAACGTCTAAAAGGACAGGCTTATACTGCAGCAGGAGTTGAAGGCCTCCACTGTTACCTTGAGACTACTTCTGAGCAAAATAGTCCATCCTCTCCCCCACAAAAGCCCATTATGGTATGACATGTACACAAAATATTTAAATTCTATCCCATTAGAAAAATGCATTTTAACCAGTGTTGAAACAAACAACAATAATAAATCCAATATCTCTTTACAGAACCATAGTCTGCCA